>OZ020267.1:54258166-54853047 GCA_963971225.1 Melieria omissa | reverse complement strand
GATTACTTCACATGGTTTGCGCAACAATGGTAAAATGTGTTGTTACGAAAATTAGTTTTGTTGCCTCCAGGCAGGCTTAGTTCGTTTCTCTGGTTTGTGCTCAAACATAAAACACACTAAAATCCATTAACGAAGTTCACCATTAGTAGTCACTTTATTTATAAAACAATTTTTTGCTTCACCGTCTCTACACTTGTTATTCATTGCACTAGCCGCTCTACTCCCTGTTGCACCCAGTGTTGCCAGATGTCTGAAATTACTTTCCCCTAAATCTTAAAAAATACTGAAATTTGCTCCCAAAAGTTAAAAAAAAACCTCCTAATTGTTTTTTTATGATTTGCGTCATTTTAAAGGAATCAAACTTCTCATAAAAATAGAAATATACACTTTTTTTTTTTAATTGTAGCCTTTTTTATTCATCGTCAGCTTAACAACAAAAACTTAACAATAACAAAATATAACAAATGAATTAAATAAAAAGTGCCGTTTTTGGCGGGATTTCACTGTGACAGCCATAAGTGAGAACGAGATAGAACGAGCTTACATTTTGTAAGTTAAAAAACATTTACGTCAGGATGCTTTGACTTATTAAAATAGTTGCCAAAATATGTTTTGTTGCGAGTGTTCCCAATACATCATACTTCGTTAACCAAAAAATTCCCCAAAATCCACTAAAGATCCGAAAAATCTCCTAACATAAAATAAAAATCTCCTAAACTTTCTCCTCCACAATTCTTCCTCCTTAAAAATTCTCCCAAAAGACCAAGAATCTCCTAAATTTAGGAGGAAACCTTCTGATCTGGCAACACTGGTTGCACCGCTGATTGTCAAAACCAAACTCTTCCCTCTGCGCTGTACCTGGCTGCCTTTTATACGTGTTTGCTTGTAGCGCAGCTTGTTCTCGAACATACCTCGCCTCGAGACGCCTCAGCGATTGTTCCATTCAAATTACCATGCCCCTAAAAGTATGCCATGCTCGAAGCGCAACTCGTTCTCCAATATTTCAGTATTGCCTCGCAATTGCACAGTGAGATACAATTCTCAATAGCCACTTTGAAATTTTAGTTAGTTTTGTGCTCTTTGCCATTGTTTCAAATTTCATGCTCACGCGCCTAATTCTGTGCTACTCCTCAAACCCCAAGGCAATGCTTACTACACGCAAGACGTGTGTACTCACAGCGTGCGTGTCACGCACAGTCCGATGCCGATGCTGTGCGACGTGTGGCCTTGAAAAGGACGCGCAAACAAGCGCGCCGAAGCTGGGGACTATAAAACGGAACTGAAACTGAAAGCATTTCAAGTTGGCAAAATTCATACAATGTTGTGGTATGTAAACTTTAGATGGAATATTTAATACGCACTACATATGTACATACATATGTGTACATGTGAGTGTCGTACACCGCTTTTGCCATAAATTCCTAATGAAACTCGTGCCACAGTTTTGTTCGTACCTCTTCATGGGCTTCTTGTACATAAATTTTTAAGTGCGGAGATGTGTGAGTGTGTGTGAGTGCGGCGCAAATGCGTGCTTTATCGGTAATTTTTAAATAATAACGGAAATTTGGCACTTCCCTACGCGCCGCAATTTGGACAAATTGCATAAAAGCGCACAACAAACACGCGTCCAGGCACCGTGCGAAAATTTGCAAACCGACCTAAATGCTGAAATTCTCGTTGTTGTGCTGTGCATGTGTTCCACTTGATTGTGCCACTGCATGCTGCTTGGCATATTTTTTCGTGGGCCCATCAAGCAGTCGACTGGTTGACGCACACTTGTGCACGTGCCAACAAATTGACGAATGTTGAAAAGAGGAAATCAAATTTTACGCTTCTTCAATTGAGTAACTACTTCTCATTTCCACCATAACAATTGTAATATTCGTACACGAGTTATTTACGTAATTGTAATAAATAAAACGACAATCAAGTGGTGTGGGTGTGTGTGTTGAGATGCGCCATTTTTTTATACAAATACGAAACGCTTCAGTAATGAGCAAAAGTACATGCAGTGAGAGTTTTTAATCTTCGTTGTGTCGATTCGAAACTTTAATCCTTTAAATGTTTAGTTATTCTTACTCGATATAAAAAGAGTAAAATTTTTTTGCGAGTGTCCCGAGGGCAAAAAATTTCATTACTTGACGCAAGTTGGATATTGTTTCTTTCTGACCTATAACTCTCTACTCACTCACTACTTTAATTTGAATTAGATTTATAAGTTATGTGAACTTATATCAACTTCTATACTTGTCACATTTTATTCTAAAATTTAATAATTTTAATAGCTACTTTAGTAATTAAAAACAAACAAAACAAACTCAAATGTACGGACATTGCTTTTGCTTAAAATTGAGAGCAATTTAGCACAATGTCGCCAAAACTTAAATTGTAGCAATTTTTTCAACCAATCCCATCAAATACCATGAAAACAAAGCAGGCAAATAGCATAAGAAACTCGCTCCGTGTGCAAAAGTTCGCAGCAATTCTGGCCAAAATAAGAAAACAATAACAAAAAAATGATGAAAGTGTGTAATGCTTTGAATTAAAATTAACACTTATTTTAAATTCGTATGTATGTATGTACGTGTGAATGGCGTATGTAGGCAAAAAGGACCTACATAACATTGCAATGTTGCAGTGTACGAAACTTTCTCTTTAACATTGAATTAATAAATCATAAATCACTCCATTGTGAATGAAGCGGCTAACTTTTAATGAGGCATTTGATATGCAAATACTTAAGGAACATTGGAATGGTGTTAACTTTCGGCTTCTGCAGAGTTTACTGTGCACTCAATCGCTAATTAAATTAAATGCAAAGTTTCAGAAAAGATTCATTTTCTATTAACTGAGTTGAAACTCGAAGCTGCTACACTCAATGTGTCTGAAGCATTAATCACTGAAATCTCTAAAACAAAAGCATTTTAAAATCGGTAGGAGTCCTTGATATGAACCAATAAAGACTATAATTTGTTTCGAAAGTTCGATTTCTTCTAGGAGAAAACATCTTTCAAGGACACCATTGACTTTTGTTTGTTTAGATCTGTTCATGAATTGCTGTATTTGATATGGAATCTGAATGATTTTTGAATAATTTAAATAACGTACAAGCATTTGGAATCTTAACAATTTTACTAAAAAAAGTTTAAATATCTTATCTATATATATAAAAATGAATCGTGGTCCATTCGACTGCGTATCACTCGAGAACGGCTGGACCAACTTGGATACTTCCTTCGGCGGGTTTGTTCGAAATTGTTACGTGAAGGTTTATAAAAAAAGAAAAGTCGGGAAAACGGGGCGTGGCGCCACCAGAATACATTTTTAGACAATAACTTTGGAACCATAAGTCACACATCAATTCAATTTAGTTCACACTTACTATTTAATCATGTCCTTCGACCGACGGAATGGGGTGGGTATTGGACAAGGGGGTGTGGCACCGCCCATACAACTCAAATCTTCTAAATGGAATAGCTTCGGAATTGTAAATCGCACAGCATTGAAATTTGGTATGACATCGTCCCATAGAAATGTTATTCTACTGTTAAAATTGTATGGGCGTTGACAAGGGGCGTGGCACATTTTTAATGCAGCAGAACTGTAAGTCGTACATCCATGAAACTTGGTATGAACATACCATTTAATCATATCTTTCGGCAGAGGGAATGGGGCGGGTATTTAACAAGGGGGCGTGGCACCGCCCATACAATTCAATTATTTTGAGTGGAATATCTGCGCCATTGTAAGTCGCACAGCATTGAAAGTTAGTGTACCGTCACCTCATAGATGTGTTATTCTACTGTTAAAATTTTATTGGCTTTGGACAAGGGGCGTGGCACAATTGTTTGACCCAAACTATTCGCATAATTTTGTAACTGTTTCTCGCACATCAATGAAACTTTGTACGAATTTACCATTTATTCATATCTTTTCACAGAGGGAATGGGGCGGGTATTTACCAAGGGGGCGTGGCACCGCACATACAACTTAAATCTTTTATATGGAATAGCTTCGGAATCGTAAGCCCCACAGTATTGAAATTGAAGATGCCATGGTCCCATAGAAGTGCCATTCTACTGTTAAAATTGTATGGGCGTTGAACAAGGGGCGTGGCAAATCTTTTATGCAGCAGAACTGTAAGTCGTACATCAATGAAACTTGGTATGAACCTACCATTGAATCATATCTTTCGATAGAGGGAATGGGGTTGGTATTGAACAAGGGGGTGTGGCATCGCTCATACAACTGAAATATTTTAAATGGAATAGTTTCGGAGTTGTAAGCCGCACAGCATTGAAATTTTGTGTACCGTCGTTTCATAGATGTGTCATTCTACTAATGAGATTTGATCGGCGTCGGTCAAGGGGCATAGCACATTTTTTATGATCCAACAGTTATGCAGTACACACACATCAGTGAAAAATGAACCTCCGCTAAGACGTGATTTTTCGAAATTCGGGGTATTAAGAGGCAAAACATGTTTTAAGGTGTTGTATGAAGAAAAGTGATTTAAGAGACATATTGATTTCGAACTTCCTGAAAATACTCTAAACCAAAAATAATTCGACACGTGTTTTATAATTTTTCGAAAATCAAAATTCATCCCATTATTGGGTTAAGATTTGTTTAAGGGTAGACTCGAAAAAAGACATGAACCGATAGGCCTATTGACTTCAAAAATTGTAAAAATACTTGAAATAAAAAAAATGTACACGCGTTTCTCATTATTTTCAAAATCTAAATCTAACCGGATCAGCGACGGGTTAAAAGTATGTATGGAAAAACAATTTTTTTTTTAGCCTTTTGACTTCAAACTTGGTGAAAGTACTTCAAATGTAAAATAACTCGATACGTGTTTTTCATTTTTTCCGAATATTAAAATCGGACGGAGTCAACGAGCGGTTAAAAAAAAATGAATTAACGGGCCCACTGACTTTAAACTTTGTGAAAGTATTCTTATTAAGAAATAATTTGACACGTATTTTTCACTTTTTTGAAAATGAAAATCTAAATGGGTCAACAATAAGTTAACAGTTTATATAGAGAACCACGATTTATTGGTCCTCTTGACTTCAAACTTAGACAAAAAGCACTTCAATCGGGAAATAATTAAAATGTGTTTTTCATATTTTTGAAAATCGGAATCTACCGTGGTAATCTAAGGGTTAAGAATTTGTTTAGAGTAAATGTGAAAACTCATGATTTAAAGGGCCTTTTGATTTCACAGTTGTTAGAACCACTTGACATCAGAGATAATAGACATATGTTTTTTTTTTGTAAATCAAAATCTGACGGGGTCAACAATGCTGTTCAATGTTCAATATTTGTATCGGGTGAAAGAAGAGAGCTTGCGTGCGAAGCCGCGGGCCCAGCTAGTTATGTATAAAATTACAATAGTAAGCATAAAGAATCATCACTGTCACACATTTTGTTTTTGTATCCTATCACATTTAGCATACAAAGTAGCCTTTTCGACTTTCATTATTATTTATTTGCATTTTGCACTCCATTCGCTGCCATTTGTCATTGAAGCGACATAAAAAAGACACCAAAACCGAAAGTTCAGTTTGACGCCTTTCACTGTTAGCCACTAAGCAAAGAGACAAACTTTAAAACATGCCAAGTCTGCAAACTTAAATTAGTTCGATTAGGTTTGGCGTGAGACAGGTTGGTACTTTCACATAATCGCTACACGTTTACCAATGTTGCATTTTTAGCGTAGGTGTAACGGGCCGTAAACATTTTTCAGACCTGTTAGCATTTGTTTTTCACTTCCACACTTTGGCTTCTGTTTACGCATGGTCTGCTGAATTGAAATCTCCATTTTGTTTTTCTTAAATTTTTGAAGTTAATCAAACTTAAATTAGCAATTTTTCTCATTTTTTGAATTTTCAGATTTTACATTTAATCAGTTGCGTCAACATTGATTATCGCAAAGAGTAACAGAAATGGTATCGGGACCCTTTAGTTTTGCAATAAAAATTATAATAATAGATGTATGTTTTGCTGAATTTTTCATGCTTATTGCATACTTTTAGGGACGAATAAACTATATTTTATCGAAAAATCGGTGTTTAGACCACTTTTCAAATTGCACTATTTTCTGAGACTGGAAGATATCGAAGGATGTAACAACATTATTCGAGAAAGAAAGAATGCTTCTTAAAATACAAAATAATCAGGAATATGTACACTTTCACATACTTTTTAGATATTTTCCTCGGAGTTTTGACAATTTTCAGGTTTTGATTTTAAAAAATATTTTAAATTAAATGTGAAGTAAAAGCCTCAGCCTCAGCAACGATAAAACAAAATTGCCCACATCAATTCTTAATCTATATTCAAAGTTTTAGCAACTTTTTTCTAACCATGTATTTTTACGATCACTTTTCAAATTGACTTATTTTTTATGATCGGAAGATATTAGAGGATCTGTTTACATTGCTTCTTAAAATACACAAAAATCCAGCAACATACTTTGACAAACTTTTTAGATATTTTCCTCTTTTTTAGATATTTTCCTCCAAGTTTTGCCAACTTTCAGGTTTTTAATTTTGAAAAATATTTTTAATTTAAAGTGAGGTAGAAGTTTCGGCTTTGAAAACATTAAAAGCGAAAATGCCTACATCAAATCTCAATATACACTGAAAGTTTTAGCAACTTCTTTTTGACCATGAATTTTTGCGATTTTTGTACTCAATGGACTAAATAACAGAAAACAGGTGTTTCAATTTTTTTGTGAAAAAAATTGCGACTTTGGACAGCACACATTAATTATTATAATTTTTTGCACAGATTTTTGGGAATTTTCTTAGTTGGAGTTTTACCTTTCAAATGATATCAAAATCGTTAAATTCTGAGACTATACACTTTTTGAATTTCGTCTATGAAACTAATCACTGCTTAAGTCAAATTATTGTGCATTAAATATTTCGACTTGAAATAAATTGTTGTTGCAAAACGATAGCAGGTGAAAAGTGAACACGGCGCCTTGTCGCGCTTCAAGGCCACACTTTGCTGCTGCTAGAAAGCCCAGTGGTACCTTTGCTTAATTTCCAAGTGGCTTTTTTGCGCCAACTTAAGCGTGCTTTGCGTTTATCCTATTAGAAGCAACTCTGGTCGCTGCGGGCATAAAATTTACGGGCTCATTTAAAAATCTGCAGACACTTTGGCATTCGTGGCTTTGAGACTACGAATGCCTGCAACTCTGGCAGCCACTTAGCCGCAAGCGGAGCCAAGTGGGCGAGAACTGCTTGACAAAGCGGCGTCTCGGCAGACAACTGTCGTGAGACGGGCGCCCGGGGGGCGGTGGCAGTCGAAGGACCAACAGTGCGTATAAATTACACGCGTGTGTTTTATTTTCGTCTCGTTGGCAATTTGTTTGAGCGTTATTGTTGTTGCTGCTTTTTCTTTTCAATTCCCCTTCGCTTGTCATGTGTGTTGGGTGCGTGTGGGATTTCTTTTATGTTGTTTGTTTTGTGTTTGTTTGCAGCGCAGCTCAACTCCCGTCCACCAGCCAACAGCCAGTGTTGTCGTGCTTCTTGTGACGAATGACAAATTGCGCAAATTTGCGAATTATGACCGGGAAACCTGCACACGACTTAGTGCTTCCGCCATGTGTTTATTTCGTTTTATTTTAACATTACCTAAGTGTGTGTAAGGTGGAACATGAGAAGCTCTCATCAAATTAAATGATTAGTTCAGAGTATAAACAAACAATTAGCGGCACCGAGAGACAAATTAAAACGCGCAACATAAACTCATTCGTGTTCTTTGCTCCACACTAATTAATTTAAAAATTAATTGAAATTAATCATCCAGACGCAGACAATTTATTGTTTCACCAAGTGCTGCATTTACTTTTTACATTTTTCGCTTTTTTAATTCCATTATTTTGTTATAGTTGGCTGTCATGAATGGCTACAATCCAATCCAATCCAATCCATCGAGTCATGCAACCCATACACCCACACACATACACACAACACACAACACAATGTCAGCACAACTCTCGTATTTTTTACCAACGGTTTTTTCGAACCGTTGCTAACTTTCCTCATATTAATTTTCCTCTGGGCTTTGCGTTCATCTTAATTAAAAGCGCATTTAAATAATTACAATCAACGGTGTTGTTGCAAAAATGTGCCCCAGTCAGCTGTTCTTAAATAATTAAGGATACAATTTTGTCGACTTTTTTCTACTAAACTCGATTTCTAAAAAGGAAAAAGGAATAAAATATGAGGGTTTAAGAAACGAAACAAACAAAATTTATAACACAATAAGCCGATGTGGGAAAAGGAAGCAGCAAAGGAAATGTACAAAATTATTTAAACGCAGCACAACAATTGTTTGTATGTATGTATTGTATTTTCCTTTTCAACGAAGGAGCACTAAGAGCAATGAAAATAATATGAGTAATATGGACGAGGGATATGAATTCGAGATGGGGTTACCAATTTGTTGTTGAATTGTTGATGTTTTCATAATCATGTGTAGAGTTTTGACAGTCATAAATTTGGTCAGTTACAATTCAATTTAGGAAACATAATATAGACGAAAAAGTACGGAAACTAAAATGAAAAGCAAATAAAGAACAAATTAGGTAGAAAGCGACAATGCCTTTAATGCAAAGTGCAGCAAATGGAGTTTAAATTTGATTCGTTACGGAACCGAGAGTTCGGGAGATCGGTCACGCTTAGACTCTGTTGGGTCCCTAGTGGTATCTGATAAAGTTTTCTAACGTTGCCAGTCGGTGTTATAATAATCCATACGAATGCGAATGTTTTTGGCTGATTTCAACAGACTTGAAACTGGGGATTATAACCTCATTTATATTTCAAACGACGCACAGTGATGACTCGTAGATATTTCAAAGAGCTAATTTCGAACAGCTAGGCACGTTGTGATGTTGACGATGTTATATGTAGGTGTGTCAGAAACTCATTTGTTTTTTTGCATTTCTGGGGAATGTGATATGTGACGAACAAAAAAGATGCAGGACCCATGCTTTCTTTCCTTGTCCTTGCAATTTTTGTAAAAGATGTTTGTCACTTGACCAAAGTTTAGTCAGCACAGAGTAGCCGTGCATTCCGGTTTTTGAGACATATTCTCTTGTTTTTTATCGATCTCTCGGTCAAATTTTGAAAGATTCCAGCCAACCCACCATGGAGTATTTTGTGCTTTTTGTGAAATCAATCAACTCTTTCCGACACACAGTTACCTGAACCCGTTCATTTTCATGTCGGACAGGGTTAATTGTTTTCATACGAACTCAATTAGACACGGTAGGCAGGAAGCATCGATAGGTAGCACAAAAATGGGTTGTATTTGTTGATGATTATAGGTGCAAACTCCGTTCGAATTGAAATCCTACCTGCTCCTTCTCAAAAGTTATTCATATTTTTATATTTCGAATCGGGACAATTTGTAACACAGGACAACAAAAAAACACTTTTTTCTGTTGCATGGAGTTTTTCTACTGTTTCTTACTAATTTGGGTGCGCTGATTTCGAATCTACCCTCAGATTTTTTCTAGCAGCTCTAGTTATTGAGATATAGGTACCATGTCATTTTTTTAGTTTTTCCTCCACTTTTTCAATATTTTTGATCGTAATTTCCTAACAAAAAAGGCCCCTAATTTTCTAAGGAAAAGGTATGAAAAGTGATGAAAATGGCTATGGTACATTTTTGCTATTATTTCGATGCGAATGTATATTCCGCCAAATAATTTGAGAGGAATGAGATATTACCCAACTAATATCCTACCTGCTAAATTGCTGCCATAAGTAATTTTAACTTAAAAAGACAATACGGATCACAAATGAAAATGAAAACCAAATTGTATCCGAATATTTGCTTTGCTTTAGTTTATTGTATCAGGTGTACAACTTTGCTTCCGCCGTTTTTTCCAAAATTAAAAGCTTTATTGCGAAAAAGTGCTTACAGATGTATTATTCAAAGTATTGTCCGTCGCTAGCGACAACTTTCTCCCATCTTTCCGGCAATTTTCGGATCCCGGCTCGAAAAAAGGAGTCCTCGGGGGCTACTCTCTAATGCGATGCGAACATAAAATTTATCGCATTCGCACACTTAGTACTCTGAAACCCGACAATCGCATTGAAATTTTCTACTTTCGCATTTCGATTTTCCCCTTTCGCATTTGTAGCACTGCGTATTTCGATTTTAAGTTTCAAAAAAATGCGATTGTTTACTTTTTTTTTATTTTGTTTGAATTTTATGACACTCGACGCTAGTAATGCCAACTTACTCTCGAAACAAAATAAGGGCCGTTTTTCAATGATGCGAAAGCGATACAGAGTACCGATTGACTTTCGCATCGCAACTCACTTTCGCATCGCTTTCACTTTCGCATCGCATTACACAGTAGCCCCCCTCTTTTGACGCTATCCATGAAGCAATCCATTTTTCCAATTCTTCGAAGGATTGAAAATGTTGATCTGCCAGGCCGTGTGCCATCGAACGGAATAGGTGGAAGTCAGAAGGGGCGACATCTGGGGAATACGGCGGGTGGGGCAAGACTTCCCATTTCAGCGTTTCCAGGTACTTTTTGACCACTTTTGCGACGTGAGGCCGAGCATTGTCGTGTTGGAGGATGACTTTGTCATGTCGCTCTTCCATTTTTAAAACGTTGAAACCACTCCCGACACGTTCTTTTACTCAGAGCAGCATCACCGTAAGTTTCTGAGAGCATTCGATGCGCTTCAGCTGCATTTTTTTCGAATTGTAACAGAAAAGTAAAACTTCCCGCAAATGGCGAGAATTGGGCACATAAACGGACATTTTCGAGCGTGAATAATACGAAAACAAGAACAACTGTCACTGGCACTGTCCACACTCACTTTAAAGGCATTACCATCTATGTATTTCAACCAGCCTCAGCCGGTACAGCCACCTATCGGAAAACGGCGGAAGCAAAGTTGTACACCTGATAAAACACAAATTACATTATTATGCTTGAGTGAGCCGAGCTTGTGGAGTCGAGAATCACCGCAAATCGATTTTATTTTACTAGAAGAAAATTTAAACCATTGTGTGCTGCTTGACCTACTTTCTTCAATAGTGAATTTTAAACAATCCAATGAAGTACAGATGAGGTATGTCAACAATCAACTACCATTTAAAGAAATATATAAATATGTCAAGGTCTTTTTATGCGACATGAACCATTTTACAAATACGTATGCTGAAGAATGTAATAATTCAGAGGAATCACATGACTCAGGTGTGACAATGTGACAGCTGTTCGGCTTTTATCCAACACAAAACGTTTATTTAGGAAGTTTTCATTGGTATGCAGCGCACCCAACTGTCCATCATCATCGTCATCATCATCACCATGAAGCAGTGCGGCAGGGAATGGCATAATGCTTTCGCAAAGGTCAAAAGACATCGACTAAATGGAATAAACTCAACAAATACCCCAAACATGCCCGCAGGCACAAATGGCCAAACTACGAGCTACGACCAAATCGGCATTGAATTTATTACCGGAATCGTACAGCACAGATATTAAAGCCGATGTGTTTGACAAATACAAATACTTGAGCATAATTCTGATATATGTATTTCTGCCATAGGCACCAAAGGTGCAATGCAATTCTTTCCTCCATTTCGAGCTCAGTTCGGGTCTTGTGTTGCCGCTCGGCTTCGTTGGGTTTATGAGTTTGTGCGAACGGCTTTGTTTGAATTTCCTGCAGATTTCGCATACCCTGGGACTTTACAGTTATGACACGACACAATTGTTGTTTGTTGTATACAAGAACAAATTAAAAATGGCAAAGAAGCGAAGCAAAGCCAACAGGGAATTTATGAGAAAATATGCAAAATATTGTTGAAGACACTTTTTGATAGATGTAACAAAAATTAATATGGTTTTTGTTCTATTGTGATTGTTAGATCTTCCAGTTGGCCAGTTTATGTGCCCGAAAACTAACGAACGAAAAAAAATTACATTAAAATATTGCAATTTTTTTTATATTTTTATCTACTTCACAGAATTGAATGCTTCAACGATTCTGATTTACTTTCAAACATTTTTGATTACTTCAGATCATCGTTGTCAAATGTTACGTAAATATCTCAATTGCTCAATTGACTGCTGCAACATTAGTGATTATCATTTATTTCAAACTAATTTTAATGCAATTTCGAGGAATTTTTAATTTCGATTGACAATCGAATGTTTTTGGCATTGCAACCAGCAGGCAGTCATCATTGAATGAAGTCTGCGGTTAAATGCCCTTTGAAGTGTCTAAATGGTTCTAATTTTGCAACAAATCGACGTTTACTTTCTTTCATTGACGTAGCAAGAAAACTCAAAGCACTTTGATCACTTCCAAATGAGAAAAAATAATCACTCTCAACTGACGCATCACACATATTAAACACGTCGCATCGCCGGAAAAGCCTTTTACTAATACACACACACACACACACACACACATACATGCATGTTCGTCCGACCGAGGCACATTTGAGGTTTGCCTTGTTTTGTTCCAGTCTGTTTAATTTGTTTTACAACGGTTTGTCGCACAAATTCGATTGAATCACGAAGAGGCGTTTCTGAAAGGAAAACAATTTAATTTCAATTTTACTTACATATACTTATTTGTGTGTGTATGCGTGTGTGTGCGAGAAATTAAAGGTCTTCGAAATTTAAGCGCAACGACCGGACGGTTCTCTGCGCATGGCGGGGAATTGAATGCTTAACAGCTCCTCGTCGTTGGGAGCTCCGAATAATGACCTACGTTCGCTTTCCAACACTGGAACATTTTTGCAATTGATGCTTGATTGATTTAATATCACTCACACTTTCACAGTGTCAAAGGGATGCAGTGAAAATTATGTGTCAAAAACAATGCCATCCTACAGCAACAACACATTTTGCTTTCAATTTTTTTTGGTTTTCTTTTTGAGAAAATCCATTTGAATTATAGTCGAACGCTGTTGTTCGGGCTAAACAAAAACCAACACCCACCCGCATAGCAAATGACACGTTCAGTTTGAGTGAAAATCACCAAAAGTGTTTTGATGGGTTTCTACGATACAAAAACCAGACAAAGCGTCCGTTACAACCGCCAAACAAAGCCCAAGAGTTGGTGTTTTATGATTATTTATTTGACTCGGTGCGCTGCTCGTTGTTGTTGTTGTTGTTGTTGATGTTATAAAACTTGGCCCATCCGCTTTGAGTGCGCTTTTATTTAGCAGTTTGCCCTTTTCTGACAGCATTGTGTCATTTTTGTTTTAATGTTTTGTATCAGTTTTAATGAAAAGTTCAACACAGCCCAACTTGGGTTTGAGTTTTATTTTCATTTCATTATTAATGCGTAAATTCAGTTTTAATGAAATGTATGCTTGATATAAAATTCTGCCTGGCACATTGAATTTAGTAGACAAAGAAAGTAATCCGTGTCATTGACAGTTTAAATCTTCTGTCAATACGAAGATACTTAAGTGTCTTCTGAATTTTTGAGACAAAAATTTCCTACTTTCGGCCAAGAAACGTTGTGCTGATATTTTTAGTATTCAATTTAAAATGCAATTAATAGAAAGAAGTCTTTTGTAGGATATGATTGATTGATTGATTGATTTCGAATGGAGATATTGCACAGAGATCAGAAATGATCTGTTTTGCTCTTTTCAATATAACGTTTGAAACCGTTTTTTGAACACTACCGCTTCATTCTATACGAGGGAACCCGGGTAACTTCATACAAAATATACTAAAACAATACTGTTTGGAATGTAATTAGTATTCAGTACATCCGACCGAAGCTTCGACTTCACGGGCGTGTGGCTCTAAGATGTTAAACCGTTTGAAAAGAAAATTTTACTTTGAAAAGTAGCCAATTATCCACGTAGGATCAAAAGAAGTAGGAACAAAAGTAAAATTTCCATTCACAGCTTTGAAGGTTTTGACCGCAATCTTGCATCAGATAACCTTTTCACTTCTGAGGCACTTGGGGAATACCTGTTCGTTCACTTTGGTGTTAAAAAATAAACCTCGACCCATAAAGTCATTATTATTAGGTTTTACAGCAACAACAACTTTACAGTTTTACCTTCCAAAGAACAATAAAGCTGTGGTGGCAAAGCAGTGTCAGGTGACAACCCGAAACCAATCAATCAATCAATCATTTACAATAGCACAAAGGCCAGTAAACGTTCAAATGACTAAAATGTTGACCCATTTCATTACTAAGCGTGGTACGAAAAGGTGGTTAGTTGTGGGTAATAAGCTAATTATTTGCAGCTTGACAACATGTATTACTTGCAGCAAACATAAATTAGATGCCACAAAGACAAACAGAGACCATGGAGAATATCTTGAGGGGATAAGACAAAGGAGTATTTATGGTTCAAACCCTCCCTGTTTAATGTTTTTAACTTGAATTATTAATAAATAAGCTTTATTGTGAAGTCCAACAACAATTTTTGAAATTATTGCGGTATTATTTTCATTTTTTTCATAGAAATTGTATGAAGGTACCCGGGTACCTTTGAATTGATGATAGGCAGAAATGTTTGGCACTGACAGAAGAGTTAAATATAATTCATGTCTATGAAGCGAAAGAGTTAATACGAACCGTTTTGCATTTCATAAAATATGGCAACGCTGCTCAAACACCAGTTCTTAGTTGCAGTCAAAATTGAAATCTGTGGCAAATTTCATTTCAATAGTCGTTTTATTTGAATTTAATACTAACTAGAAGTATTTCACAATATTGCTGCGTCTTTTCGTATCGCAGCAATTTCAAGTCCCAAACGCTGCCACCTGATGCACTCAATCTCACTCAACAGTGAAATTCCCTACCAACGCATAAAGCTTAAGTGTTTATAAGCGTCGCTTGATTGCACGATACTCGAAATGAAAGTAATTTCCTAACAGGTTCACTCCACGCGACCTTTGTTCGGCATGGGGCCATCATCACACAAATCTCCGTCGCGCCATTTGAAAGGACAAAAGAGCGATTCAATATTATTTTCCAGGAACTTGAAGTAGTCCGTAGCATTCAAAGTCAAATATTCAATGGCCACAGACACAATGCGTAAGTAGATACACTCAGTACAGTACATAAGTAAATACATACATACATAGAGTACAGGAATATTTACAAACGCCTTGAATGTTGCACACAATTTGCCTTTTGCAGATTTCGCTTTCGATGTTTTCAGCAAAATTATTCAATTCATGATGCGACTTTGATTCCAATCATTGCTTCTTCTGCCGCAATTCATAAATACTTGAATAATCATGTTTTTACTGATATTAAGATACTTATTATTAAAATATCAAATGTATCAAATAATTCAGAGGCTTTGATCACATAATTTAATTTTATAAAATTAAATTCAATGAACTTAGACAATTAATTAATTGAGGCTTTCGCCGAAAATTTGATTCTTTGTGAATCTTTCTAGATTTTATGTGTGCAGCATTGTTGTTAGTTGCAAGACCACAATGTTTATTTTGTAGGTAATTAAATTTAAGTAACTGGAATGGAAACCATAAAAAATTACATTGAACAAAATCATAATGACAAAGTTTTCAAAGAGAATCAATACGCTGTAGGTGAACATGCGATATTCAATAATCATATACACATATATCGTATATATGTATTTGAGTATAGACGATTCGAAGAAGCCCACACGTAGTGCAGCTGTTTAAAGGTGCTGCGGCAACTGAACTTTAAATTTGATAACCGATACCCAGAAATGTGGGTGTAGCTTTGACATATCTGGGTTAATTGATGTTTTTAATTGATAGAAAGAAGGTTTTTATGAGCAATTAATTAAACTAAACTCTTTATAAAATATTTGCATTTTTAATAAAGCAAATATTTGAGTGTAAAACAATCGAACTCTCAACATTCAGAGTCGTTTTGTTTGTATGTTTGACTAGCAGAGCCGGCGGCTTTACATGAATTTTATGACTTCATTGAAATAAGCTCTACTCACTTTATGATTTTATCTAATGTTATGTTTCTTCACATAAACTTCTAAACAATTGTTTACCTCGTCTGATGTTGAATTTCGAATCCTAAAAATTAAGCGTTGAATTATTTCTGATTTTGTGTGGTTTCTCCAACTTTGAAATCAATGGGATCAATAAATCACGATTCTCTTATCGCTTTGTTGACCCTGACAGATTTTTATGAAAAATATTTGTCTACTTATTTCTCATTTGAAACACCTTTTCCTCGTTTAAAATCATTGAGCCTATTAAATCTGTGGTCAAAAGCAATAACCGCTTAAGTCGAAAATTGCTGTTTTGAGCAATCTCGTTTTAAAGTTGTAGCGCGTAGTGTGTTCGTTATGGGAATGCGAATAGGTTTTTATTAATAACTTTTTTTATTTTAAAGTTACAAACTCCCCGATTTTACACAAACGTAGAGCACAGTCAAGGGAACGTTGTGGCATCCATAACTCAATTTCTTCTTAAGTCGACTTAAGCGGTTATTGCTTTTGACCACAGAAATAATGTTTCACCAAAAAAAACATGTGTCGAATAAATTCGCATTGAAAGTGGTTTTACTAACTTTGAAGCAACAAATTCCATTCAATTATGTTTCTTCTTGTAAACTTTTCACCCATCGGTGACAAGTCTAATTTTCATTTTCAAAAAACTGAAAAACTTGAGTTATTTCTCATTTGAAGTGGTTTTACTACTTTTGAAGTCAAAAAATTTCATCGTCAACCTCCATCAAATCATGTTTCTCCTTATAAACTTTTAACTCAACGTTGACCCCGTCAGATTTAGATTTTCAAAAAACACCTTTCGAATTTATTTTCATTTGAAATGCTTTCACCATATTTGAGGTAAAAAAACCATTAAGTCATGTTTTTCCACCAAAACTTTTAACCCAACGTTGACCTCGTCAGACTTAGATTAAAAAAAAATGAACTGAAGCGAAAAGTGAAAGTAAAACACGTAGTGGTCTGATTTTATAATTTTTTTCGTAATTTTAAAGTCAACAGCTCCAAAGTTTAACCCATTGTTGACCCCATACAATTTTTAGAATTTCAAAAATTGAAAAATACATTGAGAATATACTTGATTTGGAGTATTTTCACCAAGTTTGAAATGAAAAGACATAAGTCTTTTGACGCAACAATGCATTGGTCACATAGTTTTCAAAGTTCAATTATCGACTTAAGCTACTCTTCAATATGATCACAGATATGTATTTCGTTTCCTAATAAGAAAATCTGCTCACTATGTGATAATATTTATTTGTTAGTTCGTCCTTTAAATATTTGAACAAACTGTTGTACGCTTTTCCAGCGAATGCAAGCAAATTTCTCCGCACCCAAGTATTTTCCTTCCTTCTTGACAATACCATTAATATTTAAACATATCGAATAGCTTGATTCATTTATAATTCCACTGCAAAATTAAACAATGCAAACATTAGCAAACGAAAGTTTCACCACAGCTCAGTTGTGCGAAAAGTCGAACGTGCCAATGACTTCATTTTGATTGATGACGTGCCGCCAACTACAAAACCTGAAGCAGCTCGCCATTAACTGCAGCTACAAAAACAAAATGGAACATTTTAACAGAGTAAATAGATCTGCTTTTAGACACAGCAACTTTCGGGCAATCTTCGTTTGGTAATATTTCGTGCAACGACGAGGGAAACGAAGTGTAAGAAATCAGGTTGTCCAGACAATTCTGGAGGTGATTTTTGACAGTTCTATGCCCCCAGTCCCATTTGTGTTCGATTCAAATTCGTTTTCGGTAGTGACGTAAAAGCGTAAAAGCTTAAATCAATAGCAAGCGGGTTCAAAAGACAGAAAATGTACAACTCAGGTTGGCAATAATTGCGGTCAGTGTTGTTGTATATTAATGCAGACTAGCGAACCATAAAGAAAATGGCCCCACTTTTTTTAACTTTCACTTTTGCTGTCAACCTAACGAGTATCTATTTTAGTTTTATTTAATTACAGCAGCAGTTTTTTTGGCTCTTTTGTGTATTTATTTTTGTCTTTGATTGTTTATTGTTTGTTTCGCGTAATTTTATTTGTGACTATTTTTATTGCCTTTTGTCTGCCAATAGGTGAGAATGTGAAAATGGGAAGTGAGAATTCCAGTGAGAATGATGCCATCAAATTGTCGGCAACTGTCACTGGCAATGCGTGGAATGACTGGAATAGCGAAAATTGCTCGCATAGCTCCACACACACACACACACACATAGGCATAGCCAGCGAAACAAACGATTCTACGATTCAAAAGAGTGAATGCAGAGCACGAAAGGCAAACGTCTGCCTGACAGCCAGCCAAATATGCTGCTCGGCATGCATATTGAATGAACATGTCGTCGATGTGTGAGTGTGTGACGCTGTCGAAACGCTGCAGAGGAAATTCTAACGCTCACCGGGACCTCTGACGTAGTTGTTGGCGGTCCGTAACTAACTTCAGCGTCTGCCAGCGTTTTGCTGTCATCAACTCAATTACAGCTTTTTCTGCTTTTGTTGTGGAGTAAAACCATAATAAAATAAGAGAAAAATTCCGAAAATTCACTTGAAGAAATATTATTGATTTTTGATTCATCGACTAGAATTACTGAGCGACTGCAGCATTAAATTCTCATAATCCGCTATTAGAAGTTAATTTGTCAAAGGCAACTAAAACCGTTTATGTAGTAGTGAGCTACAAAATTTTTACGAAAAATTCAATTCAAACGAATTTAAAATATCACAAAAATATAATTTTCATATAACGAAAATATTAAACTTAAATTCTGTGCAAAAGGCAAATCAGCGCACACTGATGCCAAATCGTAAGAACAGATTTAAAAAGACTTCTACTCACTACAATACATATTGGCAACTACAAAAACAACTAAAAATAACCACACTACCAAATCAACAGCTTCAAATACTGCAATAAACTTAATGTGATTTGACTGTCAGTAAATAAAAATAGCATCAATGATGATAAACAACTGCAGCCAAGACGCAGTTCGTATTTGCTGGCAGCCAAATCGGCTCAGTCGTATCACTAATCCATATTACACGCATATAGAGCTGTGTGTCCTCTTGTTGTGTTGTCCGCTTCCAAACATTACGCACGCACATATGAGCACCGAATTAGTGCTTAATTAACCGCTGATTACCAACTGATTCGTGTCCTTACGATACTCCACACAATCTCAGTGCTGAACGCACAAGGGCGGCGCCATTGCCAATGACTGGATTGGTATCAGAACTGGCTACTAATTATTTATCTTCGGACTCGATTTGTTTCTAGAAGTATGTGGGCGTATTTTTCGTTCAATAACTTGTTGCGTAGGCAAAGCCGATTACCGAGTTGCTTAGCAAAAATTGATTCAAGACAAACATTTAATTAATTGAGGAATAAATTTCGCCTATTCATTTCATCTCAATATTTATTTGGAATATACAATATTTTCTGATAAAAACAACATAAAAACAAAACAAATCTTTCATCTGTCAACAGTTTGTGCGTGATAGGAATTAAGGTGCTTAGGAACTTAGTTGCGCACCTGATAGTTTAGTAAAGAAGTCTGTTTTTGTTTGCGAATTAAGCTATTTCGAATTTAGTTAAGCAACAACGAGTTTGTTCAAAAGCATTGAGTGAAAATATTCGTCGCAAAAGGCCATTTTGTGGAGAGATAACTCCTGGTTTTTCAATTACGACAAGGCATCGGCTTACTCGTTTCACCTCATCTTCTACGTGACTATTTGACCAAACAACGTTCATACCATTCCGAAAGCTGTCATATTACTCGACCTGGCTCCTTGTGACTTTCTTTCCTATTCCCACGACTCAACTAACGACTTTGCGAAAAGCATTCTAAGATGATTGAGGCATTAAAGAAGGATTCGCGGAAGCAGCTGGCGGCGGTCTAAACCTATGAAAAGTGTTTTAAAGATTGGAGGAATTAGAAGAGATTACTTTGATGGAGAAAAAATTAATATCTTGAAAATTTCGTTGGGATTTCGTACACAACTTTTAAGCTCATAAGCAGTTGAAACCAGTTGAAACCATATTTTGTGTCAGCAATTCTTGTATTTGAGGTACTACTTCCAATGAAACCTAATAAAGGATTTTACATATACATATATCGAAAATTGGAACACAGCTTTTTGAGCCCATTACCAGTTGAAACCATATTTGCGGCCCAAAATTTCTGCAAGATGCAAATATTTGGCAGAGGTTTGAACTCCAAAAACCCCCTTGAGTGCAGTCGGTTTGAACCGTTCTCCTATTTTTCTCAAAAGGTAGTTCCAGCACTCAGATTCGCAACCGAACTCACCAACTACTAAGACACGTCAGCTGCTTGCAAAAAAATTGCCTTTCAACATTTACAATAATTGCACATTTTTCATTTTTTTGTAATTCAACAAATTTATCAAATTTTAATATTCTTGTGTGTCCTGGCCAAGTCTACATGAAGAAAGAAATAATATTTCAATTTCCAGATGTCAAAGTCAAAATGGCTTTTGTATGTGTGGCTCTGCATTTTACGTGTGTGGGTATTTGTGAAAGAGAACGAAATAATGTCATTTGATGAAATTGTGAATGTATATGTTTGAATAAGATTTTAATTTGCTGCCTATTAAGGACGCAACTTGATGTCAACAATAACCAACACACACAAAAACAAATTTATTTGAATTGGAATTTTATTGCAACATAAATAAAAAGCCAACGAATCAAGAGGCAAAAGAAGAAAAAGCAACACAAAAACAAAAACAAAGTTGATGAAGACTTGGGGGGCGTAAATGAGGCAATGAAATAAAAAGCACAAGTTGACCAAAATATGCAATACATTTACATTTCGGTTGCACGCACACACACACACACTGACACGCAGACGTCTATTGAAATTTCGAATACAAAATATCGCAACTTCGATGACTTAACAAATGACTTGGCATCGAAAAGACATATCGACACAGACATACGCAACTACATTTCTACAGATTTATGAAGCGAAATTATGTAGAATGCGAGATTTTGTGAAAAAGCATTAACTGTCGCTCGGACGCAACCAGGAAACTTGCAAAATAAAGTCAATAAAAACCACACTTTGGCAAAGAAACTAAAAATAAATGCAGAGAAATGCGAAAACGCTTAACCAAAAATAGAAACGCGTGATTTTCATACTAAACGGAAGGAAATGTTTGCAGCGAAGACAGTCCTCTGCAATAGACATATCGACACCAAACTTCAAACGCCACTTTGCGTAAATTTGCCGGAAGTTTCGACAACATTTCAAATTAAATGGCAAAACTTTCAGCATTCTCACACCGAGCCGCCAAGCATTCGTTGTGGCTCACCCAACCGTTGGACACGTGCACACTGCAGGTGCTCCTTCAGGCTGGCATTGCTGGCCAACAGCAAACAACGCCGACCTATTAAAGGCACCAGACACAGAAATACTTTCGCAGCCACACGCCTTAAACCCTATTCAGACAGCTAAGTTGCGCAATTACGGAATATTCTCAATTTATCTTCAATTTAGCTCTAAATTTAATTCAATTTCCCATACAAAAATCTCATTTTAACTAATTGCAATTAGCGCTAAATTGATCATAAATTGAGCTTAATACGCCATGCAGCCCTGTGTTTTGCTGCTATCGATAAACAAATTCATTCACAATAGACGGAAGCTTTTGCTTTAAAATTCGTTTTAAAATTGTGAGCATATTGAATCAATATTACTAAATGTTTTTAAAAACTTTTTTATACATTAACAGAAAAACCAAGTCTTCCGTTGAAACAAAACCATGTTCGATAACATTTTCGATAACAGCTAAATTGAGGTGTGTGTGTCCAGGAAAAGCGATAAACGCAACTAAGAACTAATTTCAATTTCTGAATCTATTTGGCTGTCTGAACAGGAATAAGAAAATGCTTAATCAGTCAAGAAAAGGAACGGAAAGAACGAAAATCTTATGTCATGTTTGTAATGAGGAAACCTTAAAAGAAAATCAATGCCGAAATTGGTTTCACTAATTTCGTTCTAGAGATTTTACTTGTTTAGCCCCCCCTCGCAAAACTAAATTGCGTTTTTCAAGGCAAATTGCTAAGAACAAAAGTTAGATCTGGTCGCAACCGATTGGGAATTCGCGAAAGTATTCCATTTCATTCCATTGGTTTCTTTTTCGTAAACTCGTCACACTGCTACTAAATATTTAAGTAGAAATAACACCGCCGACTAACTGAATATGACAGCAACATGCACAGCATTGACGATAAAGATCACTAAAATTTGCTTTCGTTCGTCAACACGCTTCGTGCCAGCCACGGCGCATTGCTGCTTTCAGCTTTTGGCCACATTTCTACGCTTTGTGTATTGCACTAAATTTAGGCGAAATTAGTTTCAAGGACTTTTATTTCGGTACAATATGGATGAATGTGCTCGAATGTGTGAATGTGTGTCAGTCGCAGAACAGATTTTAGCAAATCCAAAACTCCTTCGCCAACAGTTCGATTGGTTGTTTTCTTGCTTTGCAAACTGATTAAAAGGCAAAACTGGCAGCCTGCCTGCGGCACTTTGTGGCACAAAAAGGGCCACACACAATTTTATAGTTACGCTTGATTGTGCATTTGGGATCCGGGCTTCGATGGCCTTCTAAGTAATATATTTACATAGGCAGCATTTGGTTGAATATATTTTCATTTTTTTATTTGCTTCACCTTTTGCGCTTTCCAAGTTATCTTTGTTGCTTGTGAAGGCTTGAATGAATTGAGGTGCTTAAAACATAGGCAGAAGTGCTTAAGTGTATATTATATATGTATATATGTAAATGTATATATGCAGCCCTTCTCAAAATTATAACCGCAATCGATTTTTATTAACACTTCCGTTGCCTTTAGGGTAATTTTCAATGAAAAATTATATTTAAAATGTCATACATTTTCTCTCCAAAGTGGCTTTCGTTTTGACTCAGTGACTAAATTTATGCCATTTGAATGTGAGTGAAAATTCATGGTATTGGCAATACCGGTCTTTGTTCATCGAGCGATTATACAAATGGGACCTTAACACTTCGTTCAATAATGTGTGTGACTGACACATAGATGGCGGCACTAATACTAAATCAATATTTTTTTCGAAATTGTGAACCTTTTTAGGCTTACTGTCAAAATTATATGTCAATCCGACCAGTAGTTTACAAGTTACAGTGCTTTAAGTGACACTACTCTTGAGTTTTCAAAAAAAATGAATTCAAAGCAATTCCGTGTGCTGATTTATCATTGTTTTTTAATGAAAAAAATACTGTTCAATGCCAGGAATGGCTTGAAAAACATTATTCGGACTCTGCTCCATCAAAAATAACCATTTGTTATTGGTATGCCGAATTCAAACGTGGTCGTACAGACACCGATGACATTCCATCTACTGGACGGCCAAATGACGCTGTTATTCCGGAAAACGTTGAAAAAACACTGAAAATCATTATGTCCGACCGTAAAGTGAAAGTGGGGGAGATTGCTGACATTCTAAAGATATCAGCAGGCAGTGTACACACCATAATACACGAACATTTGGTTATGAAAAAGGTGTTTTCGAAATGGGTGCCGCGTTTGCTCACACCGGAGCAAAAACAACAACGAATCGATGATTCAAAGAGCTGTTTGGGCATGTTTACGCGCAACAAGTCGGAGTTTTTGCGTCGGTACATCACAATGGATGAAACATGGATCCACCATTTCACTCCAGAGTCAAATCGGCAGTCTGCTGATTGGCATGCAACCGGTGAAAGCCGCCCAAAGCGTCCAAAGGCACAAACATCGGCTGGCAAGGTTATGGCGTCAGTATTTTGGGATGTGCACGGAATAATATTCATCGACTATCTTGAGAAAGGGAAAGCAATCAATAGCGACTATTATATAGCGTTGTTGGAACGTTTGAAAGAAGAAATCGCGATTAAGCGGCCCCATATGAAGAAGAAAAAAGTGTTGTTTCACCAAGACAATGCACCGTGTCACAAGTCGATGAAAACGATGGCAAAAATGCATGAATTGGGCTACGAATTGCTTCCTCATCCCCCGTATTCTCCAGATCTGGCCCCCAGCGACTACTGGCTCTTCGCAGACCTCAAAAAGATGCTCCGTGGTAAGAGATTTGGCTCAAATGATGAAGTAATCGCCGAAACTAACGCCTATTTTGAAGGCAAAGAAAAATCGTTCTACAAAGGCGGTATCGAAAGATTGGAAAAGCGTTGGAATGATTGTATCTCCCTAAAAGGGGACTATGTTGATGAATAAAAACGAATTTTGGCAAAAAAATGTGTTTTAATTA
The DNA here is from genome assembly GCA_963971225.1 of Melieria omissa. Lineage (NCBI taxonomy): Eukaryota > Metazoa > Arthropoda > Insecta > Diptera > Ulidiidae > Melieria > Melieria omissa. The sequence goes on along the minus strand of OZ020267.1, from coordinate 54,828,736 downwards.
GTTAGTCACACACATTATTGAACGAAGTGTTAGAGCCATTTTATGATCCATTATGCTGAACGCAAGCAAATAGTCGATGCGATGCAAATTGAATGTTTCTGGCATTTTGTTTTTTGTTTTGTTTCTTTGTTTGCCAACAACAAAAATGTAATAGTATTAGTTAACCTAAGCCGTGCCTTCACCAAAATATAAAATACCCAGTCCAAGAAATCATTGTTTCACCCTCCGCGCCATCCGAATATATTCACCTTGATTCTGTGGAAAACCGAAAAAGGTTAATTTTTATATAATTTGTCAATATGTCTACTTGGCAAAACACATGTTAAAATATACAAAAAAAATGTTATTTTAAGACATTTTTTTATAAATTAAATCTCTTAACTGAGTCCATTTCAAGTACAATGGTCGTGATTTTTCGAAAGTAACAGAGGGGTTAATATCTTTTGTTGCGGGTATGAGAACATGTTCAAGCGAACAAGCGACTTATTTATCGAAAATTCTTTTTTTTCCTAAAAAATATGTTTCGATTTGACCCTTTTTACGCTTTGTCAACTCTTTACCATGTGACATTTTGCACACGAATGGGAAAAATAAACTGCTTTTTCTGATTTGTTAAGAAATTTCGTTTACGGTTATAATTTCACAACAGCGGCCTTTCTCGTATGTTGTATTTTCTCTGTAAATGTTATTGTTACTTTTGTTCGTTATATACATCAATTTTTATCATGTTATATTTATCATGTTTTATATTTACTCATGTTACGATGAAAGTAGAAATATGTTCTCATACTCACAAAAAACAGATGTTATAAAAATCTAGTGCAGTTATAATTTTGAGAAGATATACAAATATATATAGAAGGATAGGTATATATTCTGATATATAGGACGCATTTTTCTCCTCAAGTTTTCCCATACAGCAACAGTAGTTGTCTTTCTGTCCATATTCGATAACAATTGAATGGTTCGAATGGTTGAATGGTTCAATTGATTCGAATTCACGACACTGTGCCATTCAATTTTACACATTACTTCAACATTTCCTAGTATTTCTTCCCAACCGTATTTCTTCCCAAAATTTCTATCACTCGTTTGGTCATATCTCCTTAGCTCTTTGTGCTTCTTGAGTCAATGTTTGTTTTTTAACTCATTTAAAATAATATTTACAGATTTTTATGTCATTGACATTTTGCTTTCCTACTTTAAAGAGTCGCATTCTCTGCCATAGAAAAGCCTGCCTACAGGCAGGCCAAATGCTCTCACATTATCCATGCCGGAGGCGAAGGATTAAATGCTGCAAAAAAATGGTAGAAAACATTCGGTTACTAAGCGACGGCAGCCCTTAAAGTTGTCGCAGGCACACAAACACACACAAACACGCATTACTGTCAGAAAGTTAGGCTCCTAGACGACATTGAAACACTAAAACGTGTTTTTTACTTTATTCGGAATTAGCTGTCAACATTTATTTTATTTTATTAGACTTTAGAAATTGCCAAATAATTTAGACTTTAAGCCTTAAAGTATGCAAACAAAGTTAATGTAATTTAATTAAATTTAATTTTTTTGTTTGCAAATTGCGCCATTACTTGTTGACCTTTTAAAGTGGGCTAATGCCACAAATTTCAATAATGATATTTAATAACTCTCAAATGGCAAATTCACTCATTCACTCGCCATTTGTCTCTTTCATGCCAGTCTCGTTCATTCGAGCACGAGTCCACTCAATTAACATTCACTGCCGTTATACGACCCAGTAAAGTTTGTGCCAGCAAAATACAAGCAAAACCATTGCTAATAGCGAAGAATGCTTGTCCTTGCACCTAAAAGTATGCCACACAGTGTGTAAATATTGCCATTTTGTCTGCTTGCTGTCGACAGTGCACATCGCCTGCGAGCCAGCAATAAATAAATCGATAACAGGGAATCATCCAAAATGACCGTTACATGCATACATAGATTATTGTACACGGACACACACACACACAAACACACAACGGCACGTCATATGTCATAAGTACTATTCTATATATACACGAGATTGCCACAGCACAGTGCGCAGAAAATTGCTTATCATAAGTAATTGAAATTCATCCTTCTCGTTCCACATCGAAACACACACACAAAAACTTATACGTCAGCCCAGCTGACATGCAGACACACCAACAGGCAGCGTCTTTATAATTTCCACTGATGATAGGGCAGCAAAGCGTAAAGATAATTTCCAATTAAAATGGCATTGTTGTTGGCGTTGTTACTGCTGCCGCTTTCGTTATCGTTGCTGTTGCTGTCGCTATTATGGCTGCCACTGTTGTCAGTGATATTTTATGTGGTTGTTGCAAATAATTCGCAGCATTCATCACAGCCAGTAAAGGCACAGAATCCCTACAAGAACACTATCGGTTATATAACCGGTTATATAACTGGTAGTGTATAACTGATATATCTGTTAGCGTCCGGAACAAAGTTTCAGTTAGATTTGTTCAGAGCGTGTGAAAAATCTGACGGAAACTCTTGTGTACATGTGATTTTGTATCACCTTCCAACGCACGCACTTTAAAGCCTGAACAAGCGTATAGCCATCTCGCTCACTTAGTTAGCTATGACGGATATATTGGTTAGTCATAACAGGTAGTCCTAACGTATATATTTGTTAGGACTAACGTACAAATCGGGTACATATAACCGACATATCAGTTAGACATACCAGGTAGCCCTAACGTATATATTTGTTAGGACTAACGTACAAATCGGGTACATATAACCGAAATATCAGTTAGATCTATCGGGTAGTAATAAGAAGAAGAAGACACAATTATATAAAAGTATTGGTTTTTTATTTAATTTTTTTCATTCATTTGCTGTTATTTACTGTCCTCCAGTTTTAACAAACTGGAGGACAGTTTTAACTGTCACTGTTCTTCATGGGCGTTGAACCTTCGTCGTTATATTTTCCGGTCTTGAACGTTTGTTTGTACATTTTAGGATCTGTAAAGAAATAAATGCTAGAAAAGATACACAGAGGAGCAGTTAACGTATTACTTACCAGATTTCTCAGGTTTTCTGTTCATTCTTATTATAATTATTATTATTTTTATTTAAACTTGAACTCACAATTCTCGCACGTGATAATCGTAAGTTTGGCGGTCGTGTTTGTTTTATTTGTAGGTTAGGTCTGACATCTGGTGGCACGTGCCATTTGTATATCGCTATCTCATTCTCTCATACAGAAATTATTAATTGCTTGAATCTTCCTTTTCGGTTAGGTCTGGTGGCACGTGCCATGTCTAAATATATCGCTATCTCATTCTTTCATACATAAATTATTAATTGCTTAAATCTTCCTTTTCTCGCTAACGTTTGAACATAGAATAAAATTAATTTTGGAATTTGAAAGAAATGCATATGTATTAGTTGCATTCAATTTTTGCATCAAGGTGTTGGTGTTTCGGTTAGGTCTGTCTGGCAGGGATGTCATATAAACACACACACACACACACATACAGTGCTTAGACATGCACACACAAACAACAACAACAACAACAGCACCAGCCATAGCGCAAAAACACAAGCACAGCGAAAGTCAAACCCTGCTGCTTCAGACAATAATATGAAAGCAACGCAAACAACAACAACATCAAGTTAAGAGTTTAAGTGACAGCAACGAAAAGATTTCGAATTTAATGAGCACATCTGGGCACAGAAAAATCCACTAAAGTTTGAGCCACACTGAAGCGTGGGAAGTGAGGGCGACAGGGTGAAGCGCAAGAATTTAATATGCGGTTGAAAAAAATAAATAAAGACACCGTCAGACAGCGCTACAGATGCAACCCATAAAATTAACGTAGCACATGCATTGCTCATAAAATGAGTACATAAAATTTTCGCAAAACATTGACAAACATTAACTTTTTCTTCTTCTCAATTTATGAGCGAATTATGTGAAGTGATTAGCATTGTTTGGCAACTTATGAGAATGTGATATACAAATTGAGCCTGGAAAGTATGCAGACAATGTGACGAGAAGGTGGCGAAAAGCAATACACACGCCCATATACATACATACATACATACAAGCATGCACACATACAACAGCTCGCAACCTCTACTTTCATTTGGCTGCCTTCGTTTCGTCGTCTTTAGTCAATTGTTAAGCCTCAGAGAAATATGAATTAACTCACATTTGTGAGGTTGTGGTTCATTAAGTGTCCTGGCACACAAATGATAATAGTTTCTAAAGTTTTTTAAAGCAAACATAGGCACTTTCGCTAAAGAGTACCTAATAAAAATATTGCACAAGTGATATTCTTATTTAGACAGATAAATCGCTCTTGGAACTTTTCAGTTTGTGCTCAGGACATCCCAGACTAGTTTTAGTTTCAGCAGATCTCTCAGAGAGAATTTTTAACCACGACTTTTTAGTCACGACTAAACCTGAGCTGGTAACAGCAAACAGAGACATGCCAGGAAACTGCAGGACAGATAAGTACATCCGGCATGGCATTATGAAGCAAATCAATCAGATTTTTTGCTAATATCGAAATTATCTTCATTACTTGTTAATTGATCACAAACGCTACCTCCGTCCACACAATAGGAGTGACAACAAAATAATAATGCAAATCATGCAAGATTGGGATTCACCCAATCTTTATCTGAGTCGCTGTAAGCAATAAGTTTATCTTGAAAGAACAAAGGACAAGACAATGTCAACCTGGGGCCATTTTCAAAGGATTTCTGCAGAAGCTGCCAAGGCGAGGAGAACATTAAGACATAAAGTCTGGTTGCTCACTTTCCTCGATTGGTTCTACAATATGTTTGGAGTTCTGCAACCTTCTCAGTTTCATAACTAAGCTCTAAGTTATTGACTTAGAGAGGGTAACCTCTAAACTGGAGCCTTTACTGGAACCTCTAGTGCAGCCAATTGAGTGGCAGATCTAAGAAATAGTTAAAGTTAACAATATGTCCCACTGTTGAATGCTTCTAAACATTTTTGTAAGTATATAAAATATTTTTGTATTACAATTCAAATGCAAAAGCAAATAAATTTTAAGTGCCTAATTTCCAAAAAAAAAATCCATATTACTTTTCTTGCCATTTATTCCTAAACGATGAATGCCGGGATTTATTTACAAGTGGCGCACAATAATTGGCTTATTGTTACAAAATATTTGTATGAATTTGTATTGGAAAATATTTTGAGCATATATTAACTCAATCAAAGCACTCAAAATTCGCTGCCTGTCTGAAACTCGACTTTTTCTTCGTAACCTTTTGCAAATAAATGGCGTTTTTTCAATGACAATAAGTGACTGTAGGAGCTGATTTTATTGCGTTTCTGCGCTGTCAGCTGCCTATCAAAAATTACCTCAACAACAATAAAACTCAAATAAAGACATTTTTTACAATATTTTTCTTTTATGATTCTTTCGTGAATCTCAAGCCGAAAGTTATTTTATGGCTTTGTACCTGAAAATGTACGGCAAATCGCTGACAAAGCGAACATTTATAAATTTCATTGGATGATGATGCGACAGGTTTTTTTCTGTGCTTGCAATAAATTGCTTGTCTACAAAACTAACAGCAATAACCAACCAAACATTGTAATGGTTAGTTTACAAAATGACTTGTGAATTGAACATTTTGTGACTCCAACAACAAACTGCAACTGTTACAATACAAAATTTCATATTGGAAGTGTGAATTAATTCGTGATTTGTTTTTTGTTTTTTATTGTGAAAAAAATATAAAACATTCAATGTTCAAAGTATTGTCAATTGCTAGTTACTACATTTTCCATCTTTCTGGTAATTTATGTAAATTATCCCGAAAAAAATAAGCTAACTTGGAGGTCAAAAACATATCGAGCCCAATAGTTATAAGAAAAATTCCATGCAAAATATTGAAGATTTTCATTTTTCAAATTTCAAATATTAAAGATTGCCATTTTTTCAAGAATGTTGCTAGTTGCTTTGAATAAATAACTTAAAAATTTGTTTTAATTGGCTTTCTTGACAAAGTTCTGACTACTTGGATGACTAGCTATGTGTCCATTATAGCAACAACAAGAATATTGTTAACCAAACTAGCAGCAACAAAAACGTATGATTTGCAATATGAGGTTAAGGTGAATGAGGTTCAGTTCAGGTTCAAATCTCTCTAGTGAGTGTAGTGAAGCTTACTGTGTTTTCAAAGCAAACTATCCAAGCATTCAATTTTGCATAATGAGCAAATTACGTTGCCGATAAGTGCAGATTAGGGATCGCAATTTTTTGCCATTTTGCGATCCCGGGATTTTCGGGATTGAAAAGTCAAATCCCGGGATCCCGGGATTTAATCCCGGGATTCATATAACAAATTTTTTAATAAAACAATTTTCCCGAATTGCATAAATACTTGTTTATAATATATTTATCATAAAAATGGACACATTTTAATCACATTTGGGTAGTTTCAAGATTTTTTATCTTGAATTTAATCACATTTTGTTTAACCCTTCAATTCCCATGTCCAAAATAGTGAAAAAGAAAATTTTCTTTTTAAATAAAGGAGCTTAGATACGTTTGGATAAGACAAAAAAATACATAAAAAATGTTTAAACTACCCTCATTTTTATATTGAAAGAAACCACACAAACTCGCACTGCTTTAATTACGCGTGAAACAAATGAATAAATTTTACAAATGACGTATCGCTAGTGTTGGTAGGAAAATTAAATAAACAAGTACTACTAATTGACTTTGCTATACAAGTGTTAGAATTTTAAAATAAAAACCTATGTGGTAGGAAAACAAATATTAAGCATCTGTCACCTACAGGTTGGGAATTGAAGAGTTAACTTAAAAGTTTTTCATTTGACATTTAACTTCAGTTTCATAGCATTTTGTTTTATCCAAAAATGACACTTAAACATAACTTATTACTTTGCAACCGATGTATCATAAAGTGCATATATATGCATATTTGATAAAAAAAATAAAATAGTTAATTTGTTTGTGCTTTTAGTTTTACTTCGATTATTTCGATAAAAAAGTTAAGCGTTTTGATTAACTAAAAACTGAGATCTTAAAAATGCAAAGGCATTAAGTGTTTTGTTCTCTTATCTAGAGCGAAATTTATTTCAAATGAACCCTGCTGAAGAGAAACATCCTTCAGATTCAACACTTGTTGGTTGAATGCTTAGTAAATAATCATAAGCCTTTTGCAAAAGACGCACTCTATCCCCTCCCTTCTCCCTCAAATAAGGAATTGGGTTTTTGTGCCTTAAAATTTATTTCATTTGAACTTTGAAGCATCTTTTGCAATCCCGAAAATCCCGGGATAAAAGAATTTGAATCCCGGGATTTTCGGGACTGGAAAAAGTCCGGGATCCCGGGATCCCGGGATTGCGATGCCTAGTGCAGATGTACTGGCCATGCAAAACTTGTCTTTGCTTTCATATTTGTTCTCTTTAACGTTGAGGCGAGTTAACATTTGTGTACTACTGCCTGGAAAACAAGCACGTTTAGGCACTAAATACCATGGGCGGTCCCAGAAATAAATTTAAGGAGGTCAAGACATAACTATATTTTGAAAATTAAAATATGAAATAGAATAGAATATAGAATTCTATGCACATATAGAAAATATAATTTCAAATTTTAAGCGGGAAATATTGACTCTCCTGCCCATACCTGAGTGCGCCTATGAGAACTAAACAAGTTGATAAAGCCAACTATAAAAATAGGGTAACATAGGAGAAGGCAAAGAAACACAAGCACGTAATAGAAGAAAAACCTGAAAAGAAAATTACAAATAAAAGAATAAAGTACTCTAACTAGTTAACAACAGCATCAAGGGAACAAAAAATAGGCACACATGCAGAAAATTTGCTTCAGCTATTCTCTCGACAGAAGAAATCCAACGTGCCAATAAATACGGTTCAGTGGAATCCATGGAAATTTCCGAGTTCTGAGAAAAGAAATAAAAAACGGCAGCATCAACTACCAGAAAGCGTTACTACTCCCGATAGACGAGCAACAAATGCGCAGCTTAACATATTTAACTAAGTACGTTTCTCTTCTTCTTCTTCTTCTTCTTCTTCAATGTTAGCCTCCAGTCGAGGTCAAAACATGTTGAGTATCACATGTGTGATATGCATTTTAAATACGAATTAAGTGTCGTTGCTTTAATACACATACACTGCCAACTAATACCAGCAACGTCTGGCAGCACCACAAAGCGTTGCCATATTATATGCATTTATTTGTCACTTTGAAATTTTTTTCAAACTGACAAAAAATGAATTCAACAACAACATAGCTAGAACAGTAACAGTGATATGTACAGTAAATGCCAGCATACGTGGCGTATGATGAATTTTTTATGGTTAGCTGGAAACAAACTTTTTTTGTTACGCATACGCCACGTAGTCTGCATTGAAGTTGTAATGAAATGTATGCGAAATACAAGTCATATCAGGCAAAGGTTGCCTGTTGTCTGGCATTGTTGTAAAGCAAATTGGTTAGTAATTTTATATTTTACTTTCAACTGTTTGTTTTAAATGTTTTGCAGTACTATTTCACCACTTTATCTTCCGCAGTGTATACATTTTGCATTTAACCCTTTCCGACATGAAAATAAACCCGTTCTGTATGAATTGTATGGGCTGTAGTCCAATATATTGGACATTGTGACGGAAAACGGTTAAAGCAGTATTCTAGTCTAAAGAAGACACATTTTTTTGTTTTCATTTTGCAAAACTTATGACTCTTTTTATTAAACTACAAATTTCTTACATTGTTATTACATATTAAGAGCGTTTCCATCTATGTTTAAAGTTTACTTTATTTGTTCAAACTAAGCAATCCATTGAAAACATGGTCTTCCTATTCAATATCGGCCGACTTTGAATGGGTATTTTACTAGAGTTCTATGTGTACTTCATAACGTCTCCATGTATGTTGAAAATTTGGACAATTAACCAATAATTTAACTCTACCATCCCTGTTCCTACTTTGTGTGTACTTCTTTGACTGTTCAAAGGAAGCAATAAAAATCCTTCTTCCATTGAATACATGGTCTTCCTTTTCCTCCTCATGGACCTACTTTAAATGGGTTTCTTAGTAGAGTTTAATTCTACTTACATAAATATTCGTAAATTCAATTAATTAAGACACTTCCGCACTCCAGGTCATTTAAATTCCGAACGCACATACCACGTCCTGCGGCCGCGCACAATCCAATTGTAATTCCTGCCGCCTCACATTGAACTTCTGCCGCTGACAAGCAGCGTACAACGAAAAATAATCGTGGCACTACTGTAATGTTTACATAGCTTACTGCCCCAGTCATTAGTCTCACTTTCAACCTGAATATGCAAATTCGCAACGCCAACTGTGCTCATCTTAATTTGGCCGCTTTTGGCCGCTGCAGCATTCCATCAGCCCATCCGACCCTTCCCACTTTGCACTTTGTTTTTGCACTTTGTTTTCTTTGCTTCGCTTTGAATGCGCAATCTAACCCAATTCTGTCAGCTCTTACGGTTTGTTTTCGTTGCAGCACTTTTCCTCAAGTTTTACTAACGTGAACCTTAGTGCTCGCTTCACTGCGTCAGAATAGGGTCAACCTTGGTCGCATGTCCTTTGCCAGCTGACCATAAAACCATAAGTTTGGCGACCACTCTGGGTGTCGTTGCCTTTCGGACAACAGCAGCAACTATCAACGGCAGCAACTGTCCACTGGCATAACTCAGCACTTATTCAATTAACCGCATGTAACTTTTAATCAAGCGAATTGCAAATTGTTAAGCGACATTTTCCAACTTGTAGCGCACATTGAACTTTGACAAAGTTGCTGTCGTCTAATGAGTGTGGACAGTGTGCTGTGGAGCGAACGCGCCTTGGCCCGCTTTTTATGGAATGTCCTTGTCGTCGTCTAGTCGTGGGCGTGAACAATAAGCAATTAGCATACTTTGAGACGAGCAGTTTGCGCGCGACGAAGACGGAATGTGGCAAAAGTACAAACAAAATGCAGTCAAGTTGAAGCCAAGCTATGACTGCAACGTGTCAATTCGAATGAAATAATTGGATTTATAACAAAAAATAGAAGGTTGAATTTCTTACAAAGATCAAAAAACTCAACAGTTGATTGTAAATTTAATTTATTGTTGTCAAATTAAATTTACTTTTTTTACTATCTGTGGCATTACGAAATTTTTTATAACATTAATTTAATTAAACAGCACATTAATTTAATTAAATTAATGTCTAAAACACAATATACACTTTCAATGACTTTAAATTGTCATTTAGTTATTCCAAGACAAACAGGCAATGCACGTTTTTCTGAAAAATATTTAACATTCTGTACGTGCAGACACAGCAAAAAGTGTCAAATATGTCAAACAACGTGTTGGAATGTGACAAAAGTACGCTGGGGAATTCTCGCATGAGTTGACAGCAATACACATTAATTTCATTCTTTGATCCCGTTATACGCGCATCTCATTCACCACAGTGCTGCTCGATGACGTCGAACACGCTCGAGCAAAGAAGAACGCCACGAGCCACATGACGTGATGTAGTAATGTACTCGTATGTGTGCATTGTATGTTCATGTGTTTGTATTTGCAATATTTTCAATTTCTCTTTGATAAAAGTGAAATACCCTGATTCGAATAACACTGAACAAAATCACAGACAACAACAACAATGCACTTTATCAAGTGACAACAGACAACTGAAATAGAATCTGCAACAGTGCCAGACACATTCGATCGGCAACAGATAGCAGGTCAACACACTCAAAGCTGCAATAGCCTTCACACTCAGCACGCAGCACTGATGATGCTCGAGAAGCAACAATAACAAAGTTATAGAGCAATTTCAGCAAAGTTGTTCAACGATTGCCTACAAACTGAATGGAATTCAATTTTCACATTTTCCCCTTTTTCGCGCTGCTGAAAATTTTACTTTGATTCTCAGACTCAAACACAGACAAAAAACTGAAAAATCAATCAATTTAAGTTGTAGCGAAAATCCACTCAAAAGTTGGCAACAAATGCTGAAAATCACAGACAGTCGCACAGACACGCGCCACAAAGCGAAATCCTCGAACAACAACAATGGTTGTGTATTTAAATAGCGCTGGATTGATGCCAATCCTAGGTCTGCTAAAGCAAAGGCAAAGCGGAAAAGGAGGAAGAAAAGCAATAACAACGAAAACAACAATCAAAAGAACACATGGCATACACAGGTAAAGCATTTGCACGTTTCACGCTGGCGGCCGCCTCTGCATATCCGCCGAGTGAAATTTCCGGTCAATGACGGCTGCGCGTGGCAACAATTGCAAAACTTCTTATTATAGTAAATACAACAACAGAGACAACAGCATTACAAAATGCTCAAAGCAAGTTGATGAGCAAACAAAAGGTATAATCATTTGCTAATTAGGAGATAAGCTTTGGAAATATTTGCGAGCGAAGCAGAACAGACCTAAACAAACCGACTGACATTTAATGGCTTGAAAATAAATACAGTACAGTGGTCACGTTTGCTATTACAAATAATTAATTATAATAAATATAATTGAAAATAGTTTATTTAATCACTAATAATCATCATTTTAATTATATATTCAGTAAGAAATAATTGTCAATTGTCTAAATGTGTAGGTTTGGTTCGCACATTAAATGTTCACATTGAATGAAAACAATGTAAATAACAATTTTTTGTGTTGTTCATATAATTTTTTACGATTCTAACACATTTCGAATCAAACCAATTTTCAACACTGGCCACAACACACTCAAGACTTGAACCCATGCCTCCACAATCTGTACGCACTAGCCGCCTCATTCGGAGGAACCGTTAGCCGCTAAATAAACTAATAAGAACTAATTACAAATTAAAACAAAATGGTCTCCTCAGCACAAATTAACCGTACTGCCAATGGCCGTCAAAAACCCGTCACGACCTTCCCGACCCTCATCCTATCAATATCGCACTTTAATTCGTCTTTTTTAGCGCTTTTGTCTTTTCCGCCCTTGTTATTTCGCTGACAATGATTTTTCTTCAGCGTCTTTTCACTTTAAGCCATACGAAAAAGTTGCTAAATATCACCAGCCAGCCAGCCAAAGTGCCGCCTCATCCGCACAGTTTAACTGACCTTCGCACTGTCCACAAACCTGTGGCACAGGCAGCAAACACGAGCACAGAAAACAAAAATGAAAGCCGAAACAAAAGGTTTCCTGCCCGGGAACGGGAAGCGTCAAAGCTACAGCACGAAGCCGACTGAAGTGGCAGCGTCACTCGACCCAAGTCATAAAAATTAAGTGGACGTAGAATGCCAGAGTGTGCCGCCGCCGCTGTCAATTTCGCTTAAACGCCAACATGTCGAATTTCGAACGCAGTCAGCGCTGTCTGCCTCACTTCATTCTGCGCTCATGTTACTGTTGCTTCGTTCAACTTTGCTTTTACCATCTTTCGCCAGGCGCACAATAGACACTGAGCTGGGTTGCACAGAATGGCCGCCGCGAAACGTCTGTCCACCTGCCGTGAAACCGCTGCGCCCACATAAATATTTCAGTTTTTGCTTTTCCGCTTTCGCTTGCGCTCGCTATGGCTTTTTGCGAGGATTGGTTTGATGGCCTTCTCTCTGGTATGTTCACGAGGTTTAACTGCACTGCACTGTTCATAATAACGGTATTAAGTACTTATTCAGGGACCGGCTACTCGTCGCGCATTTTATGTGATTTCTTTATGATTTCAAACTAATCTGCCTACGTGCGGCAATTTTCGTCAAGAAAAGACACTCAAGAATTTCATGCCAAGCAGTTCTCATTTCAGTCGATAATTGTTTTTATATATAGTTTTCTGTGCAATATAATGTTCCTAATGAAATCGAATAAACAATATTTCAATCCGCAAACCGTAAAAAAACTGACACAAGCTGTGGTTGAAACGATGGTTCCACAACTTCCCTTTGGATTTCAAAGTTCCAATGCAACAGTGTTGCTTGTTTGTTTACCCAGATATGATCTAAATATGATGTGATGAAACATCATCTTATTGGCGATATTTTTTTCCAATTTATTTGTTTAGCCAACTGTAAGTTTTTATGATTATTTCCCACTGTTTTTCAAAGTTCTTATGTATCCAAAGATGATGAAATATGTGCTATGAAATAGTGTCTCCACTGTTTTATAACCAATTTATTCATTTATTTATTTAAAATCAGTCTTTGAGGAATTAATCTTACAGGCTAACCAACTAGCAGGGCCCAGCATCTTTGCACGCAAGTTTAAAGTCAATGGGCCCAATTAATTAAGTATCTCTTAACCCTTCGTTGGCCGCCCCAGATTTTTATGAAAAAAACACTAGTCCAATTATTTCTCATTTGAAGTACATTCACCATATTTGAAGTCAATAGGCCCATCGGTGTATGTTTTTCTTGTAGACTTGCCGTAAACGATTTTTAACCCATTGTTCACCCCATTAGTTTTTAATTAAAAAAAAAATTACAAATACATGTTAAATAATTTTTATTTAGACTATTGTTGACACCATTAAAAATATATTCATTCATTCAATGAACCTAATTAATTCCTGTTTTTTCCACAATTTTTAAACTTTCAACCCGTCGCACAGTGCTTCGAGAGTGGACAAAAATAACAAAAAAAACTCGGAATCGGCATAAAACTGTAGGTTCCTTCCAACCTTGTAAAAACATTCGCACGCACAACACGATTGGTTGCGGGTAGCTAGTCCTTAGTCTCGTAATCGGGCTGTCGTGCCAGTCAAGAAGAAGAATAAAGAAGAAGAAGCGTAAACAAAGTTACTTAAAGGAAATAATTTTTTATTTGATATCCGTAGAGCCAAATTTACGTCAACGTAAACTTTTTTGACATACATAAGTACGCATACATGCACATGGATATATGTATGTTTGTACTAAATGTGTTATGTACCAACAACAGCAATAACTCACTTGTGGCTTACATCAGATAACATTTGAAATAAATTAGGCAGCTCGTAAACGTGGCCAATAAGGCTTATTGTTGTCAAACAAAGTGAAAGAAGTGTCAAATTTCCTAGTTATTATGTAAATTATTATTAATTGAATTGAATGTTTGTCTATTGCATTATTCCGTCAGTCAAATAAAAAGGAATTCTTCAATAGCTTAGGACACTTAGACAATTGCTGAGATTTAAAATTTCAATTAGTGGCATGTGTCAGTTAAGTTCAGAATCAATTGTTTGAATATTTTTATCTGTCAGAAAACATAAAAAAGTAGAAGAAGAAGAAGACCAGAAGAAATTTCAACACTTTGCTTAGGGAAAAAAATTTACATCTACATTCACACGTTCAACGTTACCCAAATCACATGTGATGATGCCAAGAAAAACGTAACGAAATTATTTATAAATCCTGCCAAATGATCCATCAATCACATAATGTGGGCGGTCACATCATGCAGAGCATTGGCTGCCGACTTCTTCACGCTTTCTGACGCCCACACAGCCACAAACTCAAAAAGCCACTTGGCGCGAAAAAGTTATGGTTATGAGAATGTGTGCAATACAATTGAGTTGTGAGTGCTCAGTCAGACACACGAACACTCACACATACATTCAAGCGACAAGCAACAAAATGACACACTGATCAACTTTCTTATGGACAAAGCGGCATCAGAACATTTTTTTTTCCATAGTAATTGCATCGTTTTGCTCAGCACAGCTTTGCTAAGCGCGTAATTGACGCACGCGAAATCAAAAGAAATGACCGACTTAACGTTCTACATATAACAAATAATGTGAGTTACCTAACAATACAAAGAAAACTAGGAAATATGAAACGTTGGTAGCTGTTGAAAAAACTATTGCCATTATTATTATTGTTATTGTTGTTATTATGAATGCTTTGGGTGCGCTGTCTTTTTGACATTAAGACAAACAGCAGGTAACCAGAACATTTCCAGCTCCTGCGAAAAAGGTCACCAGCACCCACGCAGCTGCAAAAAAAAATGTGTTTTGTGAGACATTATGCGGTCTTTTTAGTCTTTTTAGCTATGCAGCCCCTAAAATCGTTTATTTAGTACTTAAAGTATTTCTTTTAATAAAGCACTGGCTGTCTAATTGCCAGATTGCTCTATAAAATAATGAGCTGTATCCATAGCGAAGCTTTACACTTTCTAGCAGATTTTATTTCCCTCTTAAAAGCCCTTTACGATTACTTAATTAAGAGGCAAAACCAACTGTTGCCGGACTACATCCTGCCAGATAAAGTCTCTGCAAGCGCCTCGCTTTATTCAGTTTAGTCACACCGAGATGATAAGGTGTCCTCAACTTGACCCTTCCACCGGAGACATGGTCTCTTCGCTGTCGGCTTCCAAATAACGCGTCGAACACCTTTTTCGACGGAGCTTCATTGTCCATACATAAGTAATCCTTCGTTTTATCTCGAGGCTAACATGGTTGCAGTTTATATCAGTGCCAATGTAGACGAATTCATTGACATCTTCATAGTACCTGTCGGCCTTAACGTGAGACCTTAGCCGCTTTCATAGAGATTTTATTTATCGCCCGAAGTCTGCTTCAACCCGCCGCATAACAAATACTCCAGTGTCTCACTCTTGTCTTCTTCTCGACAGCTTCTGCAAAAGGAATTGTGGGGCCTTCTGCTTAGAATAATTATTACAAGAAATTAACAGCAGATTGTTTGTTCTACCGGAATTGTTAAGTAGCCAAATTTAGGATTTTTCTCCACCTACTGTCCGCTATACGCAGGAAGTACTCCTGTATCTGTCTTAGCATCACTTCTTGGACTCCTTGCTTCGGTAGTAGGTTAGGTTATGTAAGACAGGCGGCTTTCTGGTTCTCAGCAAGTACACTCGGAGACCTCAAAGGTCCATTGTGATGCCCGATATTCGGTGCTGCCTGAAACCAACATGAGCGTCGAATGAATCTGGCAAATCTGTTTCGATAGTAAGTCCAGAGACCTCTCACTGGCCAGCTCATCAATGTGCTCATTCGTGTGGATGCCGTCGTGACTGAGATCCGTCTGACAGCACACCAATCTTAGCAAATCCTTACAGTCTCTGACTAATTTCGATTTTACTATAGGGTTGAAGATTCACAGGTAAAAAGTACTCAAATTTAATTATAAAGCGGCTCACTCGAACAATGCTTTCAAATAGCTGGAATTCACTACTAAAATGATGAAAATATTGCAGAGACAATTTGTAAAGTGCGTATAGTCAATGCTTTAGTAATAAGTTAAGTATTCAAAGACCGCGTTAGAGTTAAGAATTTATTAATTAGGAATTGAAGACGCAATTACACAAAACTAATAAAAATAAGTGTTTGTTACCAGAAACTTTTTGTTTCATTACTAAGCTAATACTACGTTTACATTGAGCCCAAATGCGTAATTTGGACAAAAATTCTCAAATGCGAAGCCAAATCAGGCATTTCCCCATACAAATCCAAATCTACGAAATGACTCATTTCAACAAAACGACGAAGCAAATGCCATAAAACATGACCAATTTTATCGAACGTATCACAAAATGAAAATGCTTTCAAAAGCTTCAAAAGCTTTCGTTCTTTTTGACAGTTCAAAATCAAAACAAACGAAATTTATCGAAATGGGAAATTTGAATTGAAATTTTCGTCAGTTTCAAATATGTAGAATATTTTTAGCATGTAAGGTGTGTAATATACATGTATTCAAATATTGTAGTGTGTAAACATTGAGGCAGCAAAAAAGAAACCAATGATTTAGTCAGAAGCCGGAAAAGAGCTGATTTGTGAGCTGCGGCAAGAGGACATGAGCACTGAGCATTTGACATTAGTTGCCAAACAAAATGCGAATGCGATGCAAATGAGGCAATGTAAACACTTTGAAATGACTCATTTGAAACTACGCATTTGGGTTCAATGTAAACGTAGTATAAGAGACCATAATTTTTTATGAAAACACTGCATTTTTAAGTTAATTGAGAACTATAATTCTTATTAAAAGGTTACATATTCAACTTTTCAAGCTTTTCAAGACAGTATAACCTTAAAGCTTAAAAGTGCTTTAGAAACATCAAAAAATACAGGAACTGCTTTGTAATTTTAATTGTCAGCCTATGAGTTTTTTTTTTACTTAAACAATATTTTTTAAAACATTTAATTACATTGTTTCGGCACTTCATTTTATTTCACTAAAAAACTGAAAACATGTTTACATAAAAGTAATTGTAAATATATTTATGCAAATTTCATCATCATCCACACTGGCGGCACGCCTCACCAACCCCACTGGCCGCTCATCAGCAACCAACATCAGCAATCGAGCGGACGCAACCATCAAGCTGTTTTATTAATTTTTCAAAACCGCAATCATTTTTCAAAATTGCCCACAGTTTTTCATATTTAATAACACTCTAAGACACACACAAAACGTAATGAAAAACCACCATTAGATGTTGTGGCGCCTAAATGCAGACGCGATCTTCACAAAATTAATGAATTCACGTCACGGCAGTTCATTTTATTGCACCCCTCTTCTGCCCATCTACTTTTGAATATTTACATAGCTTGTTTACGCGCCGCCTGTATAAAGAACTCCCAGCGATAAGCCGAGGAAATAATAACAGCAGCAGCAGCAAGAAGAATGTGGTCGGGGTTGGTGTAGTTCTCGCATGGTGTAAGTTAGCGCAGTTTAACGCAGGTCAGGTCAGATTAGGTCAGGTGGCGCGCATTGCTGGTGTGGGCCGCGTAAGTGGCAGCCAAGGTGCGCACATTTCAGACGTTTGCTTTTGACAGCAGTACTTGTTGCGTTCAATATGCAGCGACCAACAATAATTTCATGAGCTAATCTTCGGTGAAATTTCAAAGAATTTAATTAATTTAATTAAATAATTTATAAAAACAACTTTTCCAACATATTTGAAATGTTTTATTACAAAGCAATCGATTGAACTGACTAATGTTGATGCAATAAGAAATAATTAGAAGGACAAATTTTGAAAATTAGAAACATGCGGGAGCCAAACCTTTAGTTAGAATCGAACTTATGACCTCTGGGTTGGGGGGCACTGGCAGAAATTACGCTGTGCTGCATCGAAACTGAATCCTAACAAATGGTCTGTTTCAGAAATTTAAAAATCTGTTACAGCAAAAATTTCATTATCTTTAAATTGCTGGAGCCAATGTTAATATCCATTAAAATATTTAATAATATTTATGAAAAATTAAAAAAAATTGAAAAACGTAATTAAAAGTTGTATAAAGTACGAGGGGCGTTCAATGTATTCTCGGTATGGGTATGTTAGAAAAAAGATAAAACCTTGAAAAAAATGTATTTTTCAATATAGTCTCCCATGATTTCAATACATTTGTTTGATCGCGAAATAAGTTTTTCTATTCCCTTAAAAAAATAATTTTCATTTCATTTACAGCGGACTTGAGCTCATTATCGTCAGCAAATCGCTTTCCCCTGAGGTCTTTTTTTAAATTTGGGAATAAAAAGTAGTCACTGGCGGCCAGGTCCGGGCTGTAGGGTGGGTGGTTAATTTCCTCGAACCCGCACTCTCGTACAGCAGCCTTGGAGAGCCGCGCAGTGTGAACCGGTGCGTTGTCGTGAAGAAGCAACACATCACGTCGCGTCAGTCATTTTCGTCGTCGCTGACTGGAGGTAGCAAACAAACTAATGAAGTTATCAACATGAAATTTTATATAAATACCCTCAGATAATGTTGTTAGCTAATGATATATTTTAATTACCCACAATAATATCAATCAAACCGAGAATACATTGAACGCCCCTCGTATGTTTGCCCGCACCATTTGGTCGCTTTTCTATTGTGGAGAATTCAACAAAAAAGAAAGGAAGGAGAAAAACAGAAGCTACACAAATTCAGCTTCAACTTCAATTTCACCCCCCTCCGCCCCCTACGAATATACTCCAACTGATGCACGCTTCTTTTTTCTCGTTCACTTTCAGGCGGAATCGCCGCTGCTGCCCATCAAAGAGGAAACCCCGCCTGAAACGAACAATAACAACAACAATAGCAGCACTGCACCGAATCACATATCAGCGAAAAGTCATCACAGCTACACAGCCGTCGACACCAATTCCGATTCGCCGGCCTATCACACACCCACCGTTACGGCCCTCGCTGCGTTTCCACCCGCCGCCATTCCCATCGGCAGCTCGCGCAAACGTAGCATCGACAATTTGACAGCGTCGCCGTCGTCGTCCGGCCCGAGCATCTACGGTACGCCGGCCAGCGAATGTCGCCGTCGCAGTTCAATCACCTCACTGCAGCGAATTGATGGCAACACGGTCACCGTCACCACCATCACCTCCGCCACCGTCGATGGCAGCGTGCTAACCGACACCAGCATAAACATCGACAACAACAACTCGCCCGCACTCTACAGCAACTACAGCTACACGCAGTCGAGCACCCACACACACCAGTACAACCTCTATCCGCAGGACTTCTTCTCGAGCATCGAAGGCAAAGCGCCGCGAAGCAGCAACAAGATGCAAACGAAGGTGGACGCAGTCGGGCGTGCAACCGGCGAATGGGGCCGGTGGCAGTTGCGCGCCGTGCTGCTCATCTTCCTGTGCAAGATACCCTCCAGCTGGTTCATGGCCTGCATTATATTCACCGCGCCGGCGCCGCGTCACGGCGAGTTCTTCTGCAAGCCGCCGAACACGGTGGGCGCCCGCAACCAAACGCTCTGGATCAAGGTGTCGCATCCGCAGAAGGAGGAGGCCGACGACAAGGAGTTCAGCATAGACTTTTGCAATGTGTACCAGGATGCGCAGGAGCACGCGCATCACTACTACAACTACGAGCATCGCGAGCTGGAGCCCAAGGTCTGGGAGGAGCCAACGTCGCGCAACGCCAACGTCATACCCTGTCAGCAGTTCGAGCACATGGCCGAGTTCCACTCGGTGATAACGCAGTATGATTTGGTGTGCTCGCGCGACATTCTGGTGTCGGTGACGCAGTTCTTCCATTTGTTTGGCGTCCTCACGGGCGGCATTCTGGCGAATCACCTCCTGAAATAGTGAGTATCTCTTGGAATCTAAATTTCGATCGCATATAAACCGAATGCTTTTGATATGTGCAGCTTCAGTCCGCGCAACGTGATGCTTTTCGGCATGGTGACGCAAATCTTCTGCGGCAATCTCACGGGGCACGTGGTCTCCTACGAGCTGCACGTCTTCTTCCGCTGTCTGTCGGCCGTCTGCTGTGCGCAAATGTACACTGCCGGCGGAATGATAAGTAAGTAGCCACCCAGCCACTAAGTAGCGCCAACGCTCTATTTCCCCTGTGTTCCAGTGGCCGACATAACGGGCGGCAAATACCGGACTTATGTGTCCACACTCTTCGAGCAATTCTGGTCAATTGGTGTTATACTGCTGCCGGGCGTGGCCAGCTTCTTCCAGAGCTGGTCGCACCTGTACATGGCCATCTCGTGGCCAACTGTGATACTCATTTATTTATGGCAGTAAGTAACAGCAGTTAGTGCAAAGGTCACTTAACCAATCTCACCCGATCACGTCTACTCCACAGATGGATACCAGATTCGCCGCGGTGGATGATTGCGCGCGGACGCGTACTCGATGCCAAGAAGATTCTGCTGCAGTGCGTCGATGTGAACGGCACCCGCTACAATCTGCCACACGACATCGACCAGCAACTACAGCTGCAAGCGCAGACCGCCATGGATGCGCCGCCGCCGGCCGGCTGGTGGACGATATGGAAGGGCGAGAAGGCGGTGCGACACATGGTGTGCGTGCACCTCGCCTGGTCCATCTACATTGTGGTGTACTACGGCATGCTGCTCAACATACGCTCCTTCAGTCGAGAGCACCTGGAGGTGAACACCGCCGTGGCGGGACTGTGCGAGATCATTGGCACATTCATTGGGCTCTTCCTCATCGTGAAGACGACGCGCAAATGGCTGTGGACGGGTCTATTCAATGTGGCGGCTGGCCTCATAGCCTACCTGGGCTGGCTGGTGCCATACAATAGTGAGTTCGTTTAGAAATATTTTAAACCTCACGTTGGCAATCAATCAATGCTAAAGGAAATATGAATGCAATTTTTCTAGTCCCATCCAATTTTTCACTCACTGCATGAGTCGTCCTACTTTTATTAATTCGTTTCAATCTCTTTTCACTTCATTTTCTTAGTTCCCGTTAATGGGCGCGTCGCTCTGCTCATGCTGTCGGCCATGTTCTCCAAGGCGGCCATCTCGACGACGCTCTCCATTCTCACCACCTGCACCACGGAGCTCGTGAGCGAGGAGAAGAAAAAGATCTGCGCCTTCTCGACCATATGCTGGGCGCGATTCTGGCTGCTCGGCGCTCCGTTCATCGGCGCAACTGTGATCTTCGGCGACCTGGTACCGCAAATGGCGTTCGCCTCGCTCGCAATAGTTGGTGGTGTTTTAACCACTTTCATCTCTAGTCCTCGTACGATAAGCAAACAGCGAACCACACTCGCAACCAACAACATGGCAACCGCCACACAAATCCAGCTAACGTCGGCCAACACCGAGGCCGGCATCGATAACAAGGCCTACGCCAAGGGTCCCACGCCCAATCATCCCGTCTTTACGAGCATTATGAATATTCCCGCGTCCAACTGCAATCTGCCGCCGCAGCTGATGCCGGGCATATGGACGACCAAAAATCATGACGACAACAACACGCCCATTTAAATGGGCGCTCGGGTTCGAGTCGCCATCGAATGGGTAATTCGGTCGCTAACGTTGCGGGGTTTCGAAATGTTTCGAAACTTTGGATGTACTCAAGAAACGACTATGACTGTGGAATATTTGTTAATTTTATGCTAAATACTTGACAATGTCGTATTTTAACAACAACAAAAACAACAATTGTAAAATAGCAACAATTGTGCATAACTTTATAGAGTTTTACAGTTTTACAATTCACTCTCCTTTGAGCTGTTTTCACAAATTATTGCTTATCAGGGTTTTACTGTTTTCATAAATCAAAAATATATATATATAAAATAATAGCAAAATACCACTAACAACATAGTAGAAATAGTTAAAGTTCGCTGACAAGCATTAAAGGTTTTCAAAACTGCAACCAATTTCAGGTATAACTCGCATATTCTTTACGCTACTTTCATAGCCTCCTCTCTCCGTGTGGAGAAATATCATAGTTAATTCCACACCACCTACAAATTTATGGTTATAGACAAAATGCAACAAATTTACAAACAAAACAAAACTCGCCAAGAGTTATTAGTTATGCCCACTTTACACTGTACCGTTAACCATGTGAATTGAATGCACAAACAAATTTTATATGGAACAAATTTGCTAAGCAATTTTAATACTAACCAGTATTTACAGCTATCAGCTATAAACACACCGAGAACAAATACACAAATCGTCATGGAGTACCGAAATTTAGATACCAATCAGGAACAACTTCAATGATTCATTCATGTTATGATAAATTTTTCTGGACTCAGTACGGAGAAACACTTTTCGAACTTAAGTTATGTCTTGGCATAGTCGCGTTTAAAGTGTATGGAGTTAACCCTAAACAATAATGAATGGTCAGTCTTATTTCGACCACTGGAATCTGCAAGAACTTAACCCTTTCGATCCCAAAGTTGCCTGAGAGCAACTTCACTTATATGTCATCTTATAGCAAAAGCTACAATTGATTTATGGGTTAAGTAGGCACCAACAAATTAATATTTTTAGAAAATTACAAAAATTGTACTGTTATCCCCAAAATAATATCCAAAATATTAATATATATCATAGAAAGTTTGTGTTCTAATTGAAGTCTACGAATTGGGCACGTTTGATCAAAATCCTGTTTCTTTAATAATGATTAAATAAAATCAAAAAAGTAATAATTTTGTATTTTTCCATAAATATTAAATAATTTTTCTGTAATTAAAAAAAAATAAAAATAAATGTATTACCCGTTTTAAGCTAAAATTGTTCAAAAGTAAAGTAGCTCTAGAACTCTAAGAAAAAGGGTTACCGACTTCAAGTGTCGTGTGCACACTTCTTAGACAAGTGTTTTATAATTTAAATACCAAAAAGTAATATCGAGACACAGGGTAAAATTCGGGGTCGAAAGGGTTAACAAATAAATTCAATTTAAATTTTTTAATTCACGTCAACTCACACCTTACAAGACCCCATCACTTTGGTTATAAGTCGCTCAAAAAGTATACTTTGATATGAATGTTTCAAACATAATGAAAAAAACCGAATAAATTTCGTACTCCAAAGAAATGTCACCAACGGGGCCAAAACATTCACTATGCAAAAAAAAGCTCCAAATCAACATTTTCCAGTCAGTAAACCAGAACACACAAATAAACTCGAATAGTTATTTTCAACTGAACCGATTACTCTGCGCATGTCTTTAGCACAAAAGCAAAATCAACTGTTTCTACATACAGTGAGCCTCGCTACAACACTTTACTATTTAAAAAATAATAATAAACAAATAATAATAATAATATTGCAATAGTTCTTAAGTTTTAATAAGTAGAAAACATTTCAAATTATTACTAAAGACAAGTTGCTTGCGTTGTTCTCAAATTTTCGAATCGATGCTGTCGGCTGGAAACAGCTGAGCCCATTTAAATGCAACCCTGAATGGCAAAAATGCGCATAATTTTAAAATTAAACATTAGTTTAACACACATTATTTTCACATATATGAAAACTGTTCAATTTCAATTCCTAAGCCTAAACTTAAGCTGAGAGTACGTGTACCTAAGTTATACGGATTAAAAACATATATATACATTCTTATATATACTTACGTAGTAGCTCACCGACACTGATCAATCGAATGCAAATTAAGTTCTCCTAAAGTTTAAACAGTTTTTATTAACCACTGTAGGTGAAGTTGATACAAAACTTGTGCTAGCTGACTCCGAACGAGCAGTACAACTTGTCTAATAAAAGACACACTTAAGCAGCAGTTAGGCTATTTTAATCGTAGTAAACAAATCTATTATAACATAAAACGTTATCTCATATAATTTACCAAAAATATGAAATACAACTACAATTATTCAATAATAATTTATTCCGAATTGGGGAGAAATTTTCAAATTGAAACGATGAAATCTTTTGCTTAACGAAACGTACCTTAACGATAACTTAACAACAAAGAATGTTGTACGAGAATAATACTTAAGAAGTGTTGAAACCGTAATGGATTGCAATACATTGCAAATTTTATGTTGAAAAATAAAAATTGTGCAATACAAGGCAAATTATGGTAACTGAACGGAAAACCAAGCAACAAACTTAGAAGCTCGAAAGTATTAGTGCACAGTTTTCGCATAGACTAAAGCTAATAGCAGGTCAAATTTAGTAAAAACAAATTCGTTAAAATGCTAAGATTGAATTTGGAGAAGAGCAATATTTTTCTAATAAAACATTAAATAATTCAAATAAAAAAAACAAATCTTTGTGAACTTATTTTTCATTGAGGTGGGGAGTGGGTGTGGAAATAGTGTATTATGTACTCGTATTGGAATTTATTATTATTATGTACTCTTAAAAGTATATCAAATTATAAGTTAATCAATGGTGAGTGTGAAAGTGACAATGCGTTTTTCATTCCTTATTTTGTTAAATATATCACAATTTTTATGCTACACGTATGCTCCAAGCAATATTAAGCTGAGTAAAAACAAAAATTGCATGATGAATTTGATTTATAAATAAACCTTACATTTCAATACCATAACCTCCAATTTGTGCAGCTTGAAAGCAGCCACATAAAACCATAACATTCGTGTCAGTTATTACTGAACCTGCATTTATGTGGCCAATACAATGCACATGAATGTTGTATCTAAAGCCCCAACGATTAAAAAGCACTTCAATTTGAATTGGTAAGTCACCAAAATTGTTTTTCAAAATTCTGTCTGAACAGAAAAAGAGCTCTTCATTGCCAACGCTCACACCTAGATGGCGCTTGCTCAAATTGAATGGCCAATTTGTTTTGGCAACGCCAGATGGCCATCAATTCGCCTCATACAGTTGGCAGCACTTCTGAAGTGTGCGAAAATCAAATTGAAAAAAGAAACTGTAGAAACGAAATCCGCGTTTATAGGAATTTCTTCCAACTATAAGTGATTCCTTTGTTATTTTTCTATACAATTTGTACACCCCAAACATTGACTGTTGTTGAAATAAACCAACAACAGTTTGTGTTATTAACTACATAGAAGTAATAAGTGCAAGAAAAAGTCAATATGAGCTACAGTGCCGCCAATGAAACGGGAAACAATAGCAGCCGCAGCAGCAACGACGTAGAAGCGCCAAAGCTGCTTAACATCAGCGGTAACGCCGGCAGCATAGGCGCTGGCAGCCGTGCTGTGCTCAAGGAATTGAATAGCAACGATAACAAAGTGGTAAGGGCCTTACAACAACTACGCATTGCACTAATTGAATTTTCAATTAATTGACTACATTGGCTGTTTGACTGCCTTGAAATAGAAAATCATGTGGTTGTATATTCAGTAAGTCAATTGGCAACAACAATGTGTTTCATTACCGGCATTCAACTGTAAATCTGGTACTGAAAGTTCCAGTATAAGCTATGTAAAGTAAAAATGGATTAATAATGTATTATATTTTCGATTCAGGTTATTAAATGGTTAGTTGCTAAATATTTTGTGACCACATTCTTACAGTATAATAAGAGCAAATATTATTATTTATTTGTGGTTTTTGTCCGAAGTTTTTCAATACTAAGCTTTATCACAAATTTCAGAAATCAATTCAGAAGTCGCAGTCGCAGCCTGTAATGTGAGTTCCTATAACGCAATGACGCTTGAGTATCTCCTACAAGAGTTATTTATTAGTCCCTTGCGATTTTCTGATCCTCTTCAAGTGTCAAACTATCTAAAGGCTTTCCAGTAAGGGCGAGTCGATGCTGAAATATAAGAAAACAAATTGTGTCTGAGGTATTAACAAAATTATCTTTTTCTTATTTGAAAGGCCCATATTTGTCATTATGTATGGAAACGTTAAAATGCCTCGCGCAATGATTTCTGCTGCATAGATCTGGCTATATTTGAACAAAGGCCTGGGTTGTATTGACTGAGAGCACCAGTCAAATTAGACTTATTGGCTTAGACTGCGACTTCAGAAAATCCAACAAGAAAACTCTAGCGGGTCAAATCGCAAGGTCTCGGCACCTTTGCAAGAGAAGCGTTTCTTAACGTTCTTAGCTTTTAAACCTTCGTTAATATAACAAACCAAAACTCTGGCAATGAAATCAAATCAAGTTTTATGTAAATTGGGCATTTTCTAGCTTTGTCTATTCTCTGCAAAAAATTGTCGAATGTTAAGAAAACTGTTATTTACGTTCTATGGTATAATTAGAAATAGATAACTTTCACAACATAATTGGTTAAATCTGGGAGAATCATTATTCAGTTCATGTAATATACACATACCATTATAAATTTAGAGAAAATGATGAGATGCTAATGAGCTTCGTTATTAAAATATTGAGATAATCATCAGGAATCAATACTGAGAAAACCAACCGGGTTTAAAACATTTCAAGGCGATTATTGGGTCATATAAAAAGAACAGATTCGAGGAATGTATGAGTCTTTAAAAAATTTAAGTATTATTACAGGCAAACTGACAAAGAAAATTAACATTGGAGCTTCTGCTTGCAGGAAAATTAAACTGCAATACACATACTAGGAAAATTCGAGAGGTTTAGAAAATGTACTAAAATTCCTATCGGATTCTGAACTCACAGAAAACTCTGAGTGCATGAAGGGGACAGAACAGAAATCTTAAGCCGCAGTGCGCTAAAATAATAATAATAAATCCTCTTTAAATATTTAAAGAAACTTGCAATGTCACTTCAGCAGTCACGATCACAACAGTTGAAGCGGAATGAACTCTAACATCTTTTGTACGAGATACTTTTCCCCCAATCTTTCAATAGTTTTAATTTTTGGTTGCCTGCCTAAACAAGTCAGTTGCTTTCAATTATGTTTCATAAGTAATACCGATTCACAACTTAATAAAAACAAAGTAAAATTATATAAGTTCAATTACATCATAGTCTCATACTCAAACTTGCAATTGACATTTCTCAGACAACCGGTTACTTTTGTCTGCTGCAAAACATTTGCCAACAAACGCCACAACACTGCGTCAGCGGCCAATGCAAATCCATTAATTCGATTCCGATTCGGTTGTGGCTTTCCAAGTGCACCAACAAAAATACAACGTCACATGGCCGCGAGTTTGCTTACTTTCTGTTGAATTTTTTCAACATATTTTATTACAATTTCACTTGCATTCTGTTCCGCATGTGGGCTTATTGATTCATATAATATTTTTTTTTTTTAATTTTGCGAATTTTTGTTGTACAAAGGCTTGAAGGCTTATAGTTTAGTTCACTGCTAGACATATTCTAATGAGGCTGCTTGAGTTCTCTCAGCAGTTTGGCTTGCATGCTCTACGATCTTTAACAGCGGCATAAGTGCCAAGGTATCATTAAAGATACATTTGGCACTTCAGGTATAAAGTCAAAATGCTTCATTTCTTTTGTTCATATTCGGTTCCTACCCGGACAGTACATTCTTTTGCTATTTGGGCCGGGAAGTCAACCTAGTGGGCCATAAAGAATATGCGCAATTTGCCTCGGCGGTTTTGTTGTTGTTCTTCTTTTATACTTTTGCTTGGCGGCATTGTTGCAAATGTGTTTTTTATATTTCATTTGTCCGTTCGTTCGCTTGCTTATTCAGTGGCTCGGTTGGGGCTGTCGAACTTTTCCATTTTTGATTTTTCGTAAACAGAATTTTGAGCGATTGGAACGCTGAACGCACTGGCATAGCCGTCGAAGCGCTGCGATCGCATATGGAAGTTGAATTGTATGCGATGCGGCGGTTTGACGGTGCGGTGAAAGGTGCTCGAGCAGCGTGCCTCGCGCTCGTCAGTGGGGCAGCGTCATTGGCGCGCTGGCGTTGTTTTGCTTTCATTGGCGGCAGCGGCACGGCGCGGCGCTCCACTCGCTCCGATCGTCACTGTCGCCGTGCATCTGGCAATGGTTTTTCGCTTTTCTTTGGCTTGACTGCGGCTGCGATTGTGTGTGCCCGTTGCTGTGTCTGTCCCTGTCGTTGGACTTTTTTGCCAACTTTTTGTCAGTTGGCTGTAAATTTTGACGGAAACGGTTATTCGCTAAGTTGCACACAAGCTGGACGCTGAACGCTTTCGTTCGTTTCGGCACAACTGAAAGTCATCCGAAAAGACGCGTGTGAACATTTCGAATTAAGTCGTTCTGCATATTGTTGTGTTAATATTGCGCAGCGACGCAAATGTTTCAAGAACTGCTAGTCAAGTGCATTTAAAACCGAACAATGGGCAATTCAAATGGAAAACAACAAGTAAAGGTATACTTCTGATACTTGTTGGAGTGATGACAAATGATGTTATGTTAATTGATGATATAAAGGTTTACCAGACCAGCATCGAATTTGTTGCTTTCTAATGTTGAACATTTTTTAAACTATACGAGATGTCAAACGTTGTGCGTCAAGCTGGAAACTACAAAAATTTGCTGTAAATAAATCTAATGTGATAGATTATCCAAAATCTTTATAATGATATTTAATTAAATTTAATGATTCACATAGAATATGCGAAATGTAAAATTGACTTTGACTGGTCCAAACATTATTGATTTTTAATTGCCATACTTGTGCATAGTTTCTTGTTCTTCAAACGAAGCTTGAGAGTAACAATCGTCCACTTTTAGTGTAGTGAACTTTATCTTGGGTAGATTTTATGCAAATACATTGAATTAAAATTACATATTACTTAGGAAAATCAATGGCTTGGCCACTTCTTTGCCATGCAACATTCAATTGGGACTGTTAAAAGTGCCCAACATTCATTCATCGATCATCCTGGCCAGACTAAGAATTTCCAAATACAGTACTTTTCGCTTAAAGCGAACTTCGAGGGACTGGACAAAATGGTTCGTTTTAACCGAAAGTTCGCTTTAAAAGGGGTCCGTAATAAGCGAATAAACGAATAAACATAAAGCGCGTACTCTTGAAATTGGTTCGTTTTAGGCGGAAAATCGTTTTAAACGGTTTCGTTATAAGCGAAAACCACTGTATGTATATTTTTCTACACACACTTTACTAACAAAATGCATGACAGTGCAGAGTTTCTCAGACAGATGCCCAGAAATGCCATTGCAATCACCATTATGTTCCGAACGCATAGACGACGGCAGCGACACGACTGCATCTGTCAAAATATAGAATCAGAACGTTCGTATGGGCACGATTACTCAATTCAATGTTGTCGCCAAACATAGAACTTTCATTGTCATCACTACTTCAAATTAAATATTTTTAATGGCAGTTTTCGTAGTTTTTCGGTTTGCTTTGAACAACATATACAAATTTGTTACCAGTTAAAACATAATAGTTTTAAACATTAAATATTACACATTGGCCTTTGTTTGAAATTTATTGTACAAAACGGTAAAATAGATATAGACAAACGCGATAGTAGGTACCGAAGCACTTTCAAATTTCTGTTTGGGAGTTAAAAATTTGATTGTGATAACGTTGCTGTCGCTTTTATTGTAATCACCTAGTTGACTCACGGTGACAGTCGAAGCCGACACCATCTGGAAGTAGTGTGGCTTTGTCGCTGCCGTCTTGAATGTGTTCAGACCATTAGTGGCGAAAAGCTGCTCGTAAAAGTCGTTAATTACCGACAGCTGAACATGATTAGGGCAGTGAAAAATCGACCCACTTGGGTGTATGCTTCGGTCGATCGAATAACAGAGACAGAGAGTGGTTTTAGTTAGTTAAGGCTTGATTGCACGTAACGAGTCGAGTGACGAGACACCAAAATGGTACTAGGCCGAAAGAATTGGGATAGATAGCGAGCAAAAGCGACGAGTTGTTCAAACGTATTTTGACACGTGGCGAGTCAGTTCGGTTTTACAATGCACAAAATGAACTAAGCAACTCGCGCAATTAAACTCAACCGAGCGAAAAGTGGTGTGTGACGCATTCCGCATGTTACGAGCGATTCCGCATGTGACGAGCGATTCCGCGAATCGTTGCGAAAAAGAGAAAAATTTAACGGTAACGTAATGCTCGGCCTAGCAAACAAAATGTGATTCTAGTGACTCTCTCGCCACTTTCATCGGTCACTGACTCAATCAAGAACTCGCCTTACTGTTTATACGAAACGAGTACTCGTTCGAGTTGCTGTAATCGTTACGTGTAATCAAGCCTTAAGATTCCTAGATGCCAACTGAGACGGATTCGACAATATCTATGAATGTTTAAAAATGCTTAAAGAAATCGGCAAGATGACTCGCACTGAATAAGCACATTTTTCTTCATGAATTTTCATTGTAATAATTCTCAACTTAACTAAAAATATAATAGAAAATATATATAATACTGAACATAGAAGCTTCCGCTTCAATGAACATTTTTTTCTATTCATCAAAAATGCCTGGAACTATTTTCTATCGCTGCCCTATTTATGGTCGATCCATTAAACCTGCTAGCTGCCACACTTGATCGTAAATTGTCTGCAGCAACAACACTAAAACTACAATATAATCTGCCAGAAATTTGCATTCGATGCGAAGTAAAACACCATTAAATTAGCAGCACTCGCCGCTACGTTGCACGAAACGCATTTCATTCTGCCATAAAATTTAAAGCAAAAACATAAACACAGTTGCCAGCGACAATGACGACCAGGCAAAACTGTTTCCTTGCTACACTGCAATGCTGCAGCATGCATCTGTGAATGCGTGGGATGGTGAGACGTGCGCAAGTGTGATGCGGAGATTGCTACTGCCTCCAGTGCATCATGTACCCCAACATTGCCGCCACCACCTCGCGCCGCACACTCAGTTCATGTGCCCAACAAAAACACAAAACTGCATCTGCAAGCAAGCTGTTTTCTTGTATTTATTTATTTTTCCAATGTCTTGTTGCATTTTGTAGTGCAACAAGACTCAGAACAATGTTATCGCTGTGACGACATAACAATGTGTTGTTGCTATTTTTAGTCGCCTACTGCTTCGCATGAATTTGCTTTGCTTTTCCTGCTGCTTTCTCCGCCATGGCATCGGATCCACAAATGTGACGCGTGGCCCCTATGGAAAGTGTTGTTTTTATTTGACTTTGTTGTTACAATCTAGCATTATCGTCGACTGAAGAGGGATTGTTTGCATTTGGAATCGAGAACGCCCCCAAAAAATCCAGAAATGTTTGCAATTGCTTATATTTACACTGTACAAGTGAAACGAATTTTTGTATTCGTTTCATTTAAATGTATTTTACACAACGCTGATTTCAACATGCATGCAGACTTGTCGCTGCTACTATGTTTGTTTTATATATAAAATCGATTCGATGTAAACCACAATCAAATGTGTTATCATTTATTTTATTCTTTCGATAAACTAAAAGAATGTTAGCGAATCAGTTAATTGATCAAGCAAAACATGATTGTTTTCCGTGGCATCACAACCGAGCCTGGATTAAGTGTACCTTTCGCTGTTCTACGTCTCTGACAACTACCTCGCTTGCTACCTACACTTTCATCATCATGGGGCAGTACACATTTTTCATTTAATTGAAACTATTGTATGAAGTTTATTAATAATTTGCCATGTTTATCGTTGAATCACTCAGTAAACTAACTAAAACATCTGTCTTTCGGCAGCTGTTCTCAGCAGCCGATGGCTAACTGCGCACAAAGATGAATGTAAAAAAAGTGCATTATTTAAAACCCAATTTTCTTACCTTTTTCTTCAAAATCAACCCGAAACCGAGTTCTATAAAATTATCCAGTAAAACATATGACCAGAAAAACTTTAGAATGACACCAATTTCAATGATTCTTTTTTTGGAATCCTTTACAATTAGTAGATCCCTTCTGCTCAAATAGCTATAAAGATTATTCACTCGCTATGGGCCGTCCTAGCCCCTCAAAATAAGATGTTTCGTGTGATAATTTGCGCCATCGGCCGACAAGTCAGTGCTGCAAAACTCTTCAGTTGCATTTTCCTCTACCTCACTTGCAACGGCAACATGCAAAGCAACTTGTGGCGTCAACCACCGCGCCCTTCGCATTTGCCAATTGCCAATTACAAAGCGCTTCCAAACCCCTTTTGCCGGCATTTGATGTCTTACATTTTAGTTGTTGTTTCTTGCTCTTTTCTGCGGCACTCAACATCGCCGTCGCTCGTCGCACCGCTCTCTGGTGCATTCTTGTCGTCGCCGTCGTGGCCGTTGCTAATTCATATCGGCGTCTCGCTGCCAGCGGCACAAGTCTCTCGGGCACTCCCACCGCTCAGGAAAGCATTCGCTGCAGCTATTCTGTGTTCTTCAGCTACCGTTTGCTGTTGTGTCTTTAATCGCATTGCAGTTTATTGCAACAAGTTCGTTCTCGTGCTAATGCCGCTGCACGATTAATTCGATTTACTTGCGGCCTGCTTCAAATACAGACTACCATTTCGTTCGCTTTAATTGCAAGTAATTTCATTTGAATGACTTAGTCATTGTGCGTTTATTGGTTGTTGTGCTTATGTGCCTTTGGTGTCTGTGTGTCCAAGTCATACTTGACGATGTAACATTGAATGAGTTGTTCACGAATCGCTTTTTTTTGTTGTGGTAGTGTTTATAGCAATCTAAGTCGTCCTTCTTTATGTTGCTGTAAAGAATCACGATTGTTTTATTTTTTTAAATTTTACGATGCTGCTTTTCGGTTAAAAAGACAATTAATTGCTTTGCAAAATTTTGAAGAATTCATATCTGTCCCAGATATGTTTATATGTATTGGGTTTTGTACTGCTGGAAAAATTTGAGTAGGTAAGTGTAACAAAAGATTACAGGAAACTATGGAACTACGGGAACTATAATAATTATTATTATTATTGGTGGGGACTGTGACCTGAAAGATTCACAAGTTGGACTCACATTTTAGCTGTAAGCCCAGGCTCCGAGATGAATTAGGAGTTGTACTCCTAAACCTCCAGATTCGCTATTGGCATCTGTTACGAATACAGTGTTATGCTCATCAGTAGTTCGGTTTAACCTTGAACTTGTTCAGGTCTTGCAGATTATTGGTTTCCCATTCTGATGTATTTTTACTCTTCAGTACTTTCGAGTTGTCTTTTATCATATGAATACATTTCGTTTTAATCTTGTATGGCTACTTCTGGTTCCACTCATCTTGCTTCGCTTAACAAAGCTGGTGAAATGTAAACGCTAAGAAAGTCAAACATGGGCAATGTTGGGTTTTAGGCAACACAACTCAGCACCTGGCGAATGTTCTGCGATACAAAAGAAACTTCACTGGGAGTATTTGTCATAGAACTTCCGGCAGTGTGTGCGAGTTAACCCATTACTGCCTAATGGGTAAAATTTTACCCATGAAAATTGATTTTTTTTTCAAATCACAAAAAAGTCAATGTTTGAGATCTCTCAAAACCATTAATAAGGATAGTTAGGGTAAAGATGGAACTACCTTAACCTAGTGAAGGTCACCCTAAAGTTTTTCCATCTAGCTAGAGTTACCAGACTCCAAAAATCGTGAATTTTTCGGAGGTGGAAAATGTGGCGAAATTTAGTGGCCTTAGAACTTAAACAAAATCTGCCTCCTAACTCACCTGTAAAAAATACAACTTTCGTTCACGTGTTAACCTGATCACTTCACAAAATATGGAAAAAAGCTACCATTGCTGCTTAAGCGGCACAAAATACCTAATGAATAACTCAGTAACGTGCAGAGATATAAAGCTGAAATTTTGTTTCTGATCATTTCGGGTCACTTTTAGGTCGTGTATGAAATTTTATCAAAATCGTATGGACGGAACTGGTAACTGGCAGCAATGGGTTAACTGAAGGAACGTGTCGTATTCATTCGGAGTTTAGTCTGGTTTCGACTATCACACGAACAACTTTAGCAACTACGACTTCTTCAGTGATATTGTCAATTGATCAGCAAGCCGTCAGCTAATTCAATCTCTTTGTTAAGTCAGCTCCTGCTTACCGTTTTCCTCAAATCGTGTTCACTTTTTTCTTTTGCTCAGCTCCAGTCTCTCATTACTTAATTAATCGATAATTGTTTAATCGATCGAATTAACAGATTCACCCATTAGACCTTTCGAATTAATTAAGTTTGCATTTTTTTTGTTAAGAGATTTTACTCGCTTGAACTCCTCACCCTCATTTTTTTTACAAACACTTGAGCATTGTTGCTCATCAGCATCACAAAACCATTGACAACAGTCTCGTATGTTGTTCGTCGTTCGTGCGAATCACACAAACAAACGACAAATTGAATAGATTCGCCAAGTTGAGCAGCCGCTGCCGCTGCCACGGCCCCACAATGATAACGGCGCGAAATCAAGAGCACCCACCAATCTCACCGCTACATTCGTACTCTGTGTTTTGTAGTCGTGCGACCGCGATCGCAAGTGTAATAGCGATTGTAAACAGCAGCGCGCCGAAAGCAGCAACCACAAAAAACCAAAATACGCTCAAAAGCAAACCAACGAAACTGAAATTGAAAATAAGAAATATTTTCAATTTGTATCTGAGCATTCGGCGAAGCAACACGCGCCGATGATCGCGACACCGCCATCCACCAGCAGCAACCAACAGCGAACGGTGCCAGCCCCAACCGCGGACAGACGGTGCGCATCACCTCGACGTGATCGTTTGATTTTCCTCGTCTTCGATTGCTGCAGCGGCACGCACAACGCAATTTTGTGTACTCACAAATAAACAACCGTAAAAATCATAGTGAAATACGTTAAAATAGTCGGAAAACTTTTCGAAAACAATATCAACAACAAAAAATTGAATTTGATCGTTTGCCGAAAACAGAAAAGGATAATCGAAGAATATTAATTTACAAGTCATCAGAAAAGCGTAAAAGGGGAGTTGGAGCAGTCAGCGACGCATGCAAGCGTGTCGCTTCATTCTCTTGCCGTGTTTCGATAATCACGCGATTTTCTGCATTCAAACCGTAAGGAAAATAAAATACATATATTGTAGCGCATTGGGCTTGTCGCGTACGACTTGCCAAATCAATCGAAGACAAAAACTAATCATGCGTGTTGAATAAAAAGAAAAGCGGAGCGGAAACAGTCAGTCGAGCGAAAACCCAACAGAGGAAAACTCACGGCGCGCCACATTGGTCGTGTCACAGAATTTTCTCTTCGTCAGATATTTTTCGGCACTGACGCGGCCAAGAAAGAGCCCTCAAATAAGATATTACGATTACGGCATAAAAATTTGAAAACGCGCCACGAAATGGATTTCATTTCGAATCTCATAAAGCGACCAATTAGTCTGGTCCTGAACGACACGGTGTCCACAACAGAACAAATGCACAATTCCGCGCATTCGAACCGATCGCCAACGCCGCCATCGCCGCTCGGACGTGGCGCGTCGCCACCACTAAACGGACATTGTATCGCCGCCGCGCTGCGCCTAACCGACGAGTTTCGGCCGATTGCGTCGCCAATACGCGCCTCGCCTTCACCGCCCGCATCGCCGTCTGCATTGCTGCCGCACTTTTACAGCAACAGCAGCTCGACGCACTCCAACTCGGCCACCAACAACACCATCGAGGAACTGCTCATACAGATCAACGACAGCCTGAATCAAGCCACAATTGGCGATGATGCTGCCACAGAAAATCACAACAAGAGCCCAATCTGCACGACATCGCCATCGATTGCATTATCGGCAGCTGAGGTATGTTGCAACTGCTCGCAGGACATTCGACGTCGCAAGAGAATATTTATTGAATATTTGCTTCTACTGATCGATTGAACAGCCAAGCGGCGGCGCCACTTGCGGCACTGCGTATTCAGTTTTGTTTTTGCACATTTGTTGCTTTCAATTCAATATAATTAGATACTTGTCAGTTCTTTATTCTTTTGTCGCCAGCGCTCTCGCTTATTTGAGTATGTTTGGTGCTTTACGTTCGGTGTTTTGTGTTCTTCTACTGGCTTGTTGTATCCTTTCATATTTAAAGTTGTGCAGAATATAGTATTTCTATGTTGAGTTTCTTTTATAACATTTGTCTGCTGTAACATATCTGTGGATATTTGACAAAACAACTTTTCGAGTGACATCATTTCCCATTTTGATCAGATTTCAAGATGTTTACTTGAATAAATTTATTTTTGTTTTTCCTTGTAAATGTACTTTTGACAAAGCAGCTTTCTTTGAATTTAAAAACATTGCTCTCAGAAGAAAAAATTTGTCTTTACTATCCAGTCACAAAATGTCTATCAATTCTTACACAAAGAATCCTTTGTGTGGACAGTTTTAACTATTTTCTGACTCTTGAAAAAGTGGCGATAACGAAAGCACTAAATAGTTATGTCCATGAATCGAAAGGTAACTACAACAACATTACAAATACATTCTTCAATCATTCATTCATCAACTGAAGTTTCTCCTGTGTTCCAAATTGTGTAAAATTCCTCAAATGCAATCAGCAATGTCCGCTTCTAATGAGTGTAGCGCGTTTTCAACTCGCTTCGGCAGCATTGCGCCCTCATTCGTGTTTGTCACTTGTGTGTCGCATCCGTTTGTGCGGCCGCAACGCTTCGCAACTGCGACCGGATTCTATGCAGTATTGGTCAGCCGGCGGCCGCAACGTTGTCTGACTTTAACCTTGTCTCGTTTGTGCTAATTCAATTTTGTGCGCATTTTCCCATGCCAGGCGACAAATTACCGTCCACGTACACACACACACACGCGCGTACATGAAAAGCAACAAAACAAAAAATGAAAAAGTAGGTGCACATTTTGCACCAGCCAAAGCCAACAAAATGCGCCATCGTTCGCGCCCACTTTTCGGCCAACGCCACCGGCGCATCGGTGTTTGCACATTAATTGCATTTCGTTGCAGAAAACCACAAACTCACAGACAGACAATCGCGCTGCGCCACACACAACCTTTAAATGTGGCGCAGGCAACACATTCACACAGAAAACATCAATTTTGGTTTTCTTTTTGAATTGCATAAATTTAAGAGAGACAAAATTTCGAGAAAATTCAAAATACAAATTAAGAAAACCATTTCAATACTTATGTACATATTAACAATCTGCGTCGTTGGCTTGGCGCTGCTGTTGGCCACTGCATCCAATGAATGCACTTGTTGCAACGTGCCACATATTCAGAGATTTCGCTGTTCGTGATTTGGATGTTAAGTTCATGTTCGTGCTGCACTACACCTGCTGTGTTGTGTTATCTTGTTTATTTTCATATTTACATATGCGGCTGACAGCGTAAAAACAAGCAGCGGCGCATTTCGTGCCATCGTGACGACTGCCTCTTGGCGCAAACTGAATTCAATTTGGCATATATATATTTTTTTTTACAAGGCACACACGCCAATTTTTCCATGTCCATGTACTTAATTTTCTTCAATCTAATTCCTTTACAGCTGAGCCCGAAATCGGCTGGCTTGAAGTTATCGCCCCCACGCGCCAAGGACACTCCAGGCACACCTACGACGTCCACGACAGTAGTCATGGCACCAGCAGCCAATGCCGCGTCCTCTGA
The DNA here is from genome assembly GCA_963971225.1 of Melieria omissa. NCBI lineage: Eukaryota > Metazoa > Arthropoda > Insecta > Diptera > Ulidiidae > Melieria > Melieria omissa. The sequence goes on along the minus strand of OZ020267.1, from coordinate 54,791,093 downwards.
GGAAGCCGCTTTGCAGAGTCTGCGATCGAAAGCTGGACTATTCGACGGCTTACCATTTCAGCTGAACCACAACACGGGCGTCAATACGGCTTGTACCAAGTTTGTGGGTACGTATCGATTAGCTAAAGCTGTGCAATTATTTATTTCAATTTAATTGAACTGAAAAGTATTTTGAAAAATAACTAAGAGATTTTTATTAATGGTGTATTAATGTTCTTAATAATCAACATAAAAATAAATTTAAAACTAAACTCAAAGTTTTGCATAGTTCTATGAGCCTAATTAATTATCTTTGCATAACATTTTTATAAAATATTCTTTCTCCTCACAAGGTTTGACTGAATTTGATGAATCAAGTATTCCAGAATTGCCTGGCCATTTAAATCCCAATATTGAAGGTGAGTAAGCAGAGTGGGGCTGGCTCTTTGACCAGAGCTATTTCGAATTGGTTCGAATCACAAATTTTACAACGACTGGCATAGTTAACAATCTGTCGGCACGCCCAGAAAATTCTTTAATACGCCAGAGCCAAGTAGAACTCAAGGAAAGTTCGCGTATTTTTAAAACGCGAACTTAACTTAGCATTGAACATGAAATATGACGCTTTCACCTTCACCAATTTTCCTTTGTAATAATTCTTTTCATAATTTGAATGATTACATGTTAATGCGCTTTTTATGAGAGTTCAATGTTGGTGGGCAAGAAACACTTCTCAAGACACTCTTCAACGTAATAAATAATATAATTAATTATATAGGATGTAATACATATCAGTTGAATACTAAAACGCCGATTTTCGTCAGTAAAAACTGTTCCACAATTAAATCAGTACTTCCTTTAACTAATAAATTAATTTATAGCACAATCCATCTCAATTGTAATCACAATGCAATTCGCTTAATCATTGCATTTCATTGCCATTCCTTAGAGCACCTAAAGTTAACATTCGAGGAAGGACTTATACCAACCCTTACGGCAAATATTAATCAACACCAACAACAATTCAATTCAACACTGCAAAAAGGTAACACAATGCCATATCGCAATCATATTCACATTGGCCTTTATAATTATTTGCACTGCTTTTTTCACTATTATTTGCTTTAAAGATACCAACAATAAAGCTCACCAGGAACTATTCGTACCGAACGAAACCGACACGGCCGTTTCATCAGACAGTGAAATATTCGCCGAGTGCCAATCGTATCAAGACGGTGTCATGAATATAAACTCTGAGTATATGGCAGATGAATTTAACGCTGAGAACTCTGGCATTGACGCTTTCTTTAGTGCCGCGAATTCACGTAACACCACACTCACCAATACAATTACGAATCCATTTGATACAACAATCGAGAAGCCACTACATGAAGCAAAAGCTGATAACGCAGCTTATTCATCGCAGCCAGAAGAACGGGTGGAGCTCTCGATTCCGATTGTTAATGCTGCCGTTGCTGCAGAAGATGGTAAGAAGCTACCAGAGGAAAATCCACTGGACGCAGCGGAAGTAGAACCGCTAGAACAACGTCAAGAAACAATGAGTCCCTATTTGGTGAATGTAACATTCGACGATGAACCTATGGATGTGGATATAAGCTTCACCCAGGAGCAGTTGGTGCAAAGTAGTTCAGAGGCCGTTGAGAAGCCGTCTCCAACTGATGCTAGTAGTGTAGGTGGCTTACCTGTAAAAGAACCTGTAGCAGTGGTAAAGACTTGTGACGATAGTGACCACAGCGACAAGTCTGTAGACACTTTGGAAAACGATGCCGGTGAAAGCATTTCAACAAAGGTTTCACCACTCCCGGCTAATGCCAATGGGAACTCACTATCTGCCTCAACTGATACCGATCTAGAAATACACCAATCCAAGCACGAGGTTTCGCTGAACAAGAGTGTTGAACTCCCTGATCAACGTTCGCAAAAGAACAGCTTTAGTGAGCGCGAGTTGCAGGATACAAAAAGAGACAGCAGCATCAATGAACTGGAGACAACGTCACCCACGCCTGACTCCACACCAAATAACACAACTGTATCGGCTACATCATCGCTTAATACTAGCGCCGAAAATTGCAAAGAAAATGCACCCAATAAAGTTATTGAGAAGACCCCAAGCAATACAACCGTGTCGGCTACATCATCGCTTAATACTAGCGCCGAAAATTACAAAGAAAATGCACCCAATAAAGTTATTGAGGAGCCCCCGGCGGAAATGACGGCGTCGCAAAAATCCCTAGTGGAAACCACTGCCAAAGTAAACATATCGACGGAAATGAACGCGTCGACTACAAGCAGCAGGAAGAGCTCTACAAGCAGCTCGCCCGGTTTTCCCATAAAACGATGTCCAAACGATCTGAGGGAGTTTCCTCGTTCACCCACAAAGGTGATCGAAAAACAAATGGTTTATCTGGAAAAATCCGAGTATACAGAGCGCAAAGAAATTGAGCGCAAGAAGTCGGTGGCGACTGAAATACAAATTGTGCCAACCACGCCGCCAAAAGAAGCGGAGAGCGAAGTTGAGGTAACAAGAACAGCACTGGCTAACTTAAATAGCACTATCGATCTTGGCACGCCACCGAGCGATAAGTGCGCCGTGTCTCCAACCACAACTAATGGAGATGCTGCACTTAACAACACCTACAATGAGAGCACTTCGCTCAGTACACCTGTTGTCATGGTTGGTGCTACCGCTACATCCGAGGACAAAGGCGAAGATGAAGCGTTACCTGAAACGGAAATGAAGAGTTCGCCAGCTAATCTGAATGATTCTAATAAGGGACGTCGCACGTTTACTGTGCCGCCTTTAAATAAAAGTCTGGAGAAAAGGCGCACATTTAATGTATCGCCGACGCAGCAACTTTCGCACCAACACGAATGTATTGAACCAATGGACATTGACGACACGCTGCCGCTTTCATTGCCAACCGCAGCAGAACCACCCTCGATAGCCACAATACAGAAGGAAGAAATCGACACAAATGCTGCTGCAATACCCTCGACAGCATTTTCCTCTTCGCCTCCCATACCAACTTTAATGAATCGTCAACGGGATGCCGCGGCCCTCACGGCACAACCATCGTCATCTACCGTTACATCACCGCCAATACCCACTTTAATGAATCGCCAACAGAATGCGGAGACTTTATCGGTTCCACCAGTCGCTAAAACTGTGCCGATTTCACCACCGGTACCAGCGCTGCTGAAACGTGAAATGCTTGCAACTGCAACGTCTTGTCAACGTGATGAAGGGACATTCATGATGCCACCACCACCACCGCCCTCGCAAGCAACAGTATTTTCACCACCCATACCCACCTTGCAAAAACGTCCACCCATTCACCCGGCAATCGATCCGTATCCCAGCACAGAGATCCCGGAAGCGCTGTCAGCAAAAGAGCAAACAAAAAGCAATGCCAGCGATGAAAAAGATGTTTTCGCCGGCAATTCTACGCCATCACCAATGGACGAAGCGCCATCAGTCGGTTTTTCTGGTTTTGGTGATGACAATGTTGCCGTTGACCCGGAGGAATTCAACGATGGCGATTTCCAGAGCAGCAATAACTGTGAGTACCTCTTATATTTCGACTGTTCATTGCCTTTTTCAAAATGTCGCACTGTGTAAATATGTTTTAAGCTAAGCTTGAGTATTGCAGCACGGTTTCTTATGCCTTCTTTGTAAAGCAGATACGGGAAAAGCATTCATATGAGAACTATGAATAAGTTCATTTCAACAACTCGTATGATCAATTTTGCACAGTAGAGTAAAGCCTAGAAGTAGGCACTTATTTTTTCTAAGAAACGCAAGCATCTGCTTCTCTTAAGTTGCTCTAAGCTGTAGACAAACGTTTAAAATCAAATATGTTGCAAGTTGCTACCAAAATCCTACATCTCCTACCCCTCACAATTTTATCACAATAAATAAAATGCAATAAATAATTGCAAAAATGTAGTTCAAAGGTCAATGGTCATACTTGATTGTATTTTGAATTTAATATTTTCTCGTTTCTGTCATCCGCATTGTGATACCATTCGCGCTGTAATGTAAAAATAAAGAGAGAAAAAAGTCATATTTCTGTCGCATCCGGCACAACATACAAAAGAAACTCACTATATGAATGGTTCTCCATTCGCACTGTTCTCAGAGTTTAAGTGTGCATATGTTTAGTTTTAATTGCTTTGTGGCCATTATTTTACTATAACTATCACCAGCACATCCTCCCCGCTTTCTCCAGCCTTAAAAGCCAACCAGACTTTGGGTGCATGTGAGTTTCTGCATTGCATTTCGCCACAAATTCCAACTGAGCACATGGATACGAGTGCAAACAACTGAAGGCCAAACCGAGCAGCGACTCAAATCCACCAATGCAATAGGTGGGTGAGTGGGTCTCTGGTTGGGCTGATGTTGACGGTGATTACAACGACGACCTTAGCCTTGCACCAGCAACAGCTTTCAAACTTGAAATGGGAAAATCGCTCGTCTCATTTGAATTTTTATTACACGTGGTGCCTACAGACACGCTGTCGCGTCACGCTATGTCGCTGCAGTGCGACAAGCACAAATTCCATTGCATTGTTTTCTTTAGAGTGGTTAAGTATTTGTTTTTCTATGGAGGTAAATTTCTGCAAATGATATCATGGTGCGCCGTTCCAAAATGACTATTTGATGAATTCTCAGTGGTTTTGATTTAGGTTTAATAGTGAAAATAAAAGCATTGGTTCGAAGTTAAAAGTTTCTCGCTCAAAGTACAACAATCTTGCGAAACGAAAGTTCTTCAACTTTTGAGTCAAAACTTTAAATAATATGATATTGCATTTCTTCGTTTTCACCTGGAATTGACGTGCCATGTTGTCTTTAACTTTCACGAATGAGTCAAAAGCTATGGTTTTAGTCAATTGTTTTCATGTTTTCAAAAATTGTGCAAAAGAATGAAAGACCAATTAAAAAGGCAAACGAATTTTTTATTTTACAATCTTCAATACTAAGAAACAACAAACAATTTACGTATGATTTCATAGTTCCGTTTTTCATCCCACAACTAATGCAATCTTTAATGCTAAATACGAAAAAAATGTTCCATAAAAATAATTGATTTGCCTAAATCCGTTTGGGTTACCAAAGCAATAGCCACTCCCATGGAATTAAGTCATTAGCGATATTTGTCATTTCCGATTGTAAAATTTGTCGTTTTATTAAACTCCATAAATGAGAATTACCAATTAAAGCTGCAACTCAATGCGTACGACCAACCATAAAATAAAAAACCGATTTTTGTTATCGTAACCGAAAAGAAATGAATCAATTGGTGACGTGACAGAGTAAATTCTTCTAGCGAAACAAGCTACATGTTAAATGCTTTTTAACCCATTAAAAGCACTTTACACAATACTCAGAGTGTGAACTCTTTTTTTTTTATTTGATATGAAGGAGCAAATTTCCTTAAATTTTTAGCAATAACAATTGAAGAAATTATTTAGGAATATATTTTTTTGAATTCAAAAGCTTAGGTAATTCTTCAGCTTATTCGATTTTGGCCGATTTGATTTAAACATTTCAATACAAAGTTTTCGAATGTTGTCTTAATCGAAGGCAATGAATAAGATTTCCTTATTGAAGCCACCAAATTATTTGGTAGCATTATATTTCATTTCAATATTTCTCAGCGCATATGCGAGTCTAAAACAAATCTTCTAATATTAATAACTGTAAATGCATTTATTTCCATCTCTCTCGTTTTTCTCTTTTCACTATTAAACCTTTGTTGTCTATAAAACAGTCCCAAATAGTTTTAGAGTTATTCGATGCGTCACATGTTCTTGCCCTCCCCCTTGCTTCTCGTCTTGTCTGCATTGCTTAGGCCACCACTAAGCGCATTGATAGGCAAATCCGTTGACATTGTCCGTAATTTCGCCTGCGCTCTTTCCAGCCAACATTGCATTGCTACTATCGACCACCGAGAAACCAGTCGTGTGATGTTTTAGCCTCATTGACCGTAATTTCCCCTTTGCTCTGTGACTTTGCTGTAGCGCTTGCTTCTCCCTTTTCTGCTAGTTCTTTGACTTCAGTCATCAGCATTTTTATTTTGCTCGGTTGTTGTTGTTGCTTGCAGCTGTAGCTGCGTTGGTGGGTTGGGCAGTTTTATTTCGGCGATGACTTCAAAACATTCAAATTGTCATTAATTGGCACACGACAGCGGCCAATGGTTGGTTGGTTGAGCAGACACGCAACTGAACAGTTGTCGCCATCCAGAGTTCTTAATACAATTGCGGTGATTGTACTTAAGGCAGCGGATTTGGTTTTCTCGTCTCAGCTTTTGAGAATGTGTTGATTGCGTTTGTTTTGCGCTTATACGCCGTTCTTGCCATTTTGCGCATTGCTTTTGGTTATGAATGGACTTTGCAGAGGTTCCCATTTAGGCGTTAGTATTCTTTCTTTCATATCCCTTCAGTAATCCCCAATATTTTTGGGATTCAGTTTGTGTTTTGAATTTTCCTTTACTAATTTTCTCCCGCAATTGCAGCGCTCTCGTCAAATTGAGCACAGATTTTCTTTTGGAGACTTGTCATTGCTCTTTCGTGCAGAGTTGTTTAGCAGTGTGAAAAATTTTAGTTACAGTCTTTGACATTTTCCAATACCCTACAATTGAGTCACCATGTTTAAAGCTGAATTCCGTAAAAAAAAATTGAGTGACAGACATATTTTTCAATCGACGATAATTTTGTGCGAATCTCGACTCATCCGATACGAAATATAAACAAATTGTTTCGGCTGCTTGCCCTCAACAGGAAATAAAGCTCTGATAGTAAAATAATGTTTGAAAACGATTCTAATTCGTCGTGCCGTAGGTTCCTTATATTTCATCTTATTCTCGTTATCGCACAATACAGTCAAAAGGAAAAGGGAACTGTTACGGGTTCTTGGGTAACTAATACACCGTGCGACAAAAATTACAAAATTTTGTCACACTGGAAAAAATCCATATAGGCGTAAAACTAGAGACCAAACATAGTAATACTGCGTACTTAATTTTTCATTTCTACATCCTTTGTCCTTTTAAAAGGACTTCAAAAAATAAAAAAAATATGAAAAATACTAAACCTTGTTAGAATATGGCGATATGTATATCAGATGAAAGAGGAAAGGCTCAAGAATTTAAATAAAGCTGATTTTTTATCTATTTGTAAAAAAGGGATATGAAAACGGTCCTTTGAAAATTTTAATCCTTTATATCCTTTGAAAATTTATAACGAATTTTCTTGAAAAGTAAGTATGTTAGAACCCAAAATCTCCTTGACGTTTTCACGTGTCACTGTCGCACGGTGATATCATTGTGTCTTCATTTTTTGCATTGATTTTGTTTTTATTTCTGTCGAAGCTTCTAATTACCTAACCTGTAAAAAATTTGCTAGAAATTTGTATATTAGCCAACATTTATCATTCATTAAGCATAAATTTAATAACGATTTTTTTTAATAATTTTTAATCATTTTATATGGTAAATTTGGTTTGTTTTTCCGCGTCAAAATTTCAAGCATTTTCAGAAATTTTTATCCACCAAATACATTTGTCGAAATGCACACAACAGCAACCCGCCGAAACCAAGAAAGACCGCTTTCGCACAAAATCTCCATTAATTACTTCCCACTGCGTCAGCGAGCGCAGTGTTTTTTCGCTCTCTCTCTCTCGCTCATTCACTCTGCCAAAGCCCACTGGCCTCGTATCGGCCCATGCGTAGAAATTCTTATTCATATTCCGTCCGCGCTGTGTATGACTTGACCGCCGTCTCCGTCGCCGCATCTCACAGCTGTTGTGCGCGAGCCCACAACTGTTCGTCGTTGGCAATCAATCGCGCTCTCGCCAGTTGATGTGTGTGCGCCACCTTTACCGCTTCCACTTGCTGGGCGTTTTTCTCTTCAGCCAACGTGTAGACGTCAATCTCGCGTTTTGGCTCCAGCGACCAGCGGCCGTTCTCAGCGCTGGAGAAGTGGAGTTTACTGCTTGGAGACATTTTTTTTAGTTTTTCAACTTTTGTCGTGGACGTCGCGTTGCGTTTCTGTTTTCTTCAACGTTGCGGTCGCGGTTTTCTGTGTGAATTTTCTCACAAAGCCATTCGAAAAGCATCTAAATGTAAATATTCCATGAAAATGCCGTATCAAGAACTAACATTCCAAGCAATCGTGTGTGGCTGGATGAAATTTCAGTGCGTTTATCAACAGTTCAGTGCCGAAACCAACCAAAGTATCTCACAGATGCGTAGCGTGATTTTTTCATCGCCAGCCCGCAGTCAATACAAAGTGCTGCAGTAAAGTTATTGCTGGCTGGCTTTATTTTGCAGTTTGTGCGAGAAGTGGGCGGCGTAGTGAGAGAAACAGAACGATCTTTGAATCGTACACAAAAACAAATCGCCCATACATCTTACAAATGGTGCAGGTAGTGCGGGAAAAACAAAGCGCATTAAGTACGCATTAAGGTGACGATGAAAATCTGCCTAAGCATTTTCATGGCCCTTTCCGAACGCGCCGCTCTTCCGGCTGTAGGTTGCGGCAAAGGTGGGAAACCATTCCCACTGGGCAAAGACACAGGCCGAGACGTCGATTGCACAAATGAGTCACGTTTTCGTTATGCCGCAGTCGTCAGTGCGCCTGGTCCCCCCCAAATTGTGCGACTGACTTGTCCAAACTCCAATAGAACACGTCTTTCGGTTGCCCGCGCAACGGGGTCTGATAGGCTCCTGCAATTCGATTAGTAATATTGGCCTGGTACAATATTTGCCAGTGACGCTGCTCGGCTCATTTAGATTTTGGCTTCCTATTTCGATTCGTTTTGTTTCTTCGTTTTTCGTCAGTGTGCCAAATCAATTGACGTTCATGCTCTTCTTCGGAATTATGATTTTTTTTTTTCTATTGCTTGTCGTCTACTTCGTTTTGCGCTTTTCTTTCCCCCCACTCAGCCACTCAGTGCCTTAGTCATTGTTGGTGAGTTGTCTTGCTGCTGCGCCACTCACGCGCCAGACCGCTCTCGTAATTATTTGTTTATTTTCGAAACTGTTATTAAATTGCAGCCACTGCTGTAATTCTGGTACGAAACAATGCCAAAGTAAATACACAAATTGCAATTCATTTAAGGTCAAAATATGGAACCATTATGCAAATGATTAGCAAGTGCGAAGCAAACATTCCTTTGGCCCAGCAGATGTGAGGAATCGCTGGATGTGTGTAATTTGTTGACCTTTGCGAATGTGAGCCAGTTTTGTTTTTTGCATTTGTGTTTTTATTGTTCTACTAAGAGCGCTCTGCATCATGCCACTTCCGGCCTTGTTCTAAAGATTGCAAAATGTTTTTTTTTACAATATTTTAACTGCCTTTGAGATGCACACTTGCCGCACCAACAGGCTGGAGTACCGTGGAGGCACTTTGTCACCGAAAGACGTATATTGTACAAGATTGTATGTGAACTAATCGATAGGTTTTTAAAAGATCAGTCGACAGATGACACTGTCGGTTGTGTTGGGCCATGGAATCTTTTGGCATGGCGCCAGTGCATCCGTACATGGTATCGTATCTCATAAAAATGCTCATGAGTTCATGAAGCAGTTTTGTGCCTAGACGAAAGTTAAACAATGTTGATTTGAACATGAAAACTTTAGGGCAAAATGCCATAAACAATTGTGGCCGTTTCTTGATTTACTTAAATAATAAACAGCAAGCCACGTGTATCCTGTTTGAAAATAGTTCAAGATTGATTTTTCTCCAATGTTGAGTGAAGGTGGCGAAAAACGCCAATGGTTTAGTGGCTTTTATCTCAGTTCCTAATGCCCCAATGAGGAATCCTTGTCGCTCAAATCTTAAATCGACTTTGCCTACACATCAATCTGGCATATCGATAGCTCAATAATGTTGCTGGTATAAAAGTAACAAGTTCACATTCGAGGAATAAATACTTTGTATAGAAGAGTTTCTGCTTTGTTCAGTGAGACAAACTTTGCCTACGTACAACACCGCCGGAATTGAACTTTCTTCTTCTTCTTCTTCTTCTTCTTCTTCTTCTTCTTCTTCTTCTTCTTCTTGACTGGCACGACAGTCCGATTACGAGACTGAGGCCTAGCTACCCGCAACCAACCGTGTTGTGCGTGCGAATGTTTTTACAAGGTTGGAAGGGTCCTACAGTTTTATGCCGATTCCGAACGGCAAGTCGGGAGCTTTTTCATAGGCAATTTTACTCTCAGAGGTTTGCCATTTCCTGCTGAGAGGACAGCCGCCAAAAGAAAAATTTTTGTTTTTCTTTTTTTTTTCGGTGTTAACACAATGGAGTATTGAACTCGCGGAGTCTTGACTCGCGGCCCAACGCACTAGCCAGCTGAGCTACGGCGACTGCCGGAATTGAACTTTACTCCACGCAAATAGTATAGAACAAGGGTGAGCAACGGGCCAATTTAAATTGTAACATTTTTTGGCGGGCCGCAACTAAAGTAACACTTATTAATAATTTAAAAAACTTTATTTATAATAAACATTAGAACAAAATCGATAAAATAAATTCAATTTTAGAAATGCTTGGCGGGCCGCATAAACATGTTTAACGGGCCGCGTGTTGCTCATCCCTGGTATAGAATACTGCTGGATTTTAGAATACTGGATTTTTGTATTTGTAAAACCAGTTAAGTTAAATGGGTGCGATGTGAAACCCCATTCGCTCTGTTAAATATTCGCTTGACCCACTGTTTACTCTCTGCCTTGCAGTTTACTGCCCACTTCAAAGAGAATCTTACCTAACATTGGTTGAGTCGAGAATCGAACGCACAACTCGCTTAAATAGTAAATTTTTAAATATAGCTAAGCAGTCGTGAAACAATTTCGTTTTCCGTCTTTTCCTTCTGATTTAAATTATTGGGTTACAATTGAGTTTTGAGGCTATTTTTTTGGTAACTTTTAAGCATTATTCGCAGAAATTTGTGCAATGTTGTATCTTATTTAAAGTATTGTCCATCGTTAGCTATGACTTGTCCCATCTTTGAGACAGTATACGGATTCTGCGTTGAAAGAATTGTCTCGCCTTTTGAGAGGATCCACTAATCGACCAAATTTTTGGCTTCTTTTTAAGAAGTGACTTACATACGTAAGTGAATACTTCGGTTGAAACAGGAGAACCCAAAAGACGCCTCTAAAGTTTGTTTGACAACACGACTTTGACAACATGTGGCCGAGCTTTGTCAGCGCTTCCGTAAATTGTATTTCATTGGCCATCATGGTTAGGGCACAAAAAATCATGTTATTCAACTTCAGGGACCTGACACATATTCAATTTTAAATGGGAATTATAACGCTTTATTATATGAATACAGTTACAAGATGGCCCGATGCGATTTAATGCTAGTTACCTTATATTTTATAAATCCCTCAAAGCCCATTTGTACTCTCAACATTCAGTTTTTATCTAGCTAGATCTTTCAGTTGCTGAGTTACATACGCATTGCTACAAAAGACACAGAAAACGTCACAGTCAGTAGCCAACAGCGTCATAACCATTACAACACCTGGGCGCCCCTAGAACCTAGGAAAGCTTTCCCTCCAAACATGTCTAATACTTTGTCCATGCTGCTGGCAAGAAAGCCTAATGACAGATCCTCAAACTCGTAAAGATTTCTATCAACAATGACAATAATTAAAGGCACAAATCTCAACTGCCATTAAACACTGTTCGATCAATCACTTACGAAAACGTAATCCATAATTGCAGTTGCAGCTGCTGTCATATATAAAGTTCGTTCAAGTAGATTATCGATTGGAATGATTTAAATTATTACATCAATCTAGTTACAACTACCACACAAACCAATATCTGCGTTAAAGCTCACGACAAAGGGAATTTTTCCAAAATGTCGACCAGCACAAGTCAACATCTAATTTTTTTGGCATTAAGTTAAATCTGAATCGTAGAGAAATGTTATTAATCACACATTCGATTGATGTCCCATCTGACTAATGCTCTAATATTTTTGTCTCTTTCGCTTTGTGTTTCATCCTTGTCATCATTATCATCGTGCCGTTGTACTCGCAAATCGACGCAGTAATTTTCAATCCATCCGATTTCGATTACCTTCTCACCAAAGGCAACAATAATGCGCCAGTAGATCGCAGCTCCATACTGCTGAGATTCGATCCGTTGCTCGGTGTGCCGGTAGCTGTCAACCAGCTGCCATCCATAAGGCCGGCGCAGCAACTGTTGCAGCAGATTTTGGGCAATAACGCGCTCTGCCTGGCTCCTACGCTCGAGGAGGACGAGGCGCAAACGTCGTCATCCCACGACAATAGTCGGTCATTCGTGGTGGAGCACAAGAACAAGTCCTTTGAAACGAACTCAGCCGCCGAAAGTGCCAAATCGCAGGACGAACAGTCAGCGGAGATAACGCAGGAGGAACATACACGCGCAGGAGGAAATCAGGCGCAAGCAGCAAACAAGCATAATCCAGCAGCTAATACAAAAGTAAGTTGTTTGATATTATTCGGCAAAGCAGCGAGATGGACTTTCTGCAATGAGTGCTTTTCTTCTTGTTATTGCAGAAGGATGCCAGAATGAGTGTCGACGTAATTAAGGATATGAATGTCGATAACGATTGCAACAAGTCATTCGAAAACTCTAAGTGAGTGTCACAGCATTGGCTGAAATCCGTAGTCGGTACATACAATTTATTGTTTGTCTGTTTTATTTTGTACAACAGCTCACAATCCGATGAAAAACAAATCAACTACAAAATGGACGAACTTGAGAAGAAAATCAAAAATGAAGTGTAAGTCGTAGTGGTATTCTGTGTTTACATTTGCGATTAACAAGAAGACAGCGAAAAATGCTTGGGGCTTATGCGATAACTGGCGTGGGTGCAGGCAGGTTGCTTGCCTTGTTTTGCTCTGTAGAGGCAATTTCAGTTCGTTCAATGATCGATCAATAAAAAACCAAAACAGCTAAATCCAGCCTTGAAAGCACTCTGCAAGAAACAACACAATACTTGGTGTCGTTTACATTAGCTTCGCTTAGTTTTGTTTGTTGCGACGCAGCGCTGCGCTATTTGCTGTGTCTCTAACACAGTAGAGTGTTTTAAAATCAAATTATAATATAAACAATTCAATTTAATCAAAATTGATAATTGATCTTTTAAAATTTGTAAAAATTTGAATAGAGAGATTTTGTTGTGTACTTGTTTTAATTTAAAATTGTCAGCGCTGCGCTTATTACTGCGCTTATTATTACAAATAAGAATGTCAAATAAAGAAAGTAAATATTCTAAATGCACTTTGAACAATAATCAGTAAAATTCAATATTGTCTAAACCCTCATAAGCGAATTTTTAAGTGTTTAAATCAAAGCAGGTATTCTTCACAGTAGTTTATTTATTAGTTCATTCAAAAAGTTATGCTTGAATAGACCAGAAACTGGTCTGACCTGTGCCCAAAACTTCAACAAACATTGAATTGTTTGTTGAGATGTAATTTATCTACACAATTGGTAAATTTAAAAAGTGCACTTGCATCAATTAAATGGTTAGCAAATTTATAATTTGTGGGGAAGTAAGACGACTTTATTAGTAAGTTCGATGATAGGAAATAATTTATTTTTGCCCCTTGAAAACCAATGAAATATTTAATTTAATACTAAAAATGGATTGTTTGTTTTTACAGCCTAAAGACGGAAGATATCGAAAAGAAACTCAAAGAAGCCGAACAAAGAGAAGAAGCTCTAATCAAGCGAATAACAGACAAAGACAAAACAATAACAAAAATGAAGTAAGACCCTCGCTATGCAACAGCTCACTTAATTTGCAACGCTCATACAGACAAAGACATATGTGGTATTAATTAATTACTTCCGCTGTTGTTATTTCGTTTGTGTTGTTTGCTTGTCACAGCGGAGTCATTGAAGCCTACGAGAAAGCGATTGCTGAGCTGATCGCCGAAAAGGAGCAACTAATACAGAACTACGAAAAACAACTGAGCGAGGTGAAGGCGGATCGCGATTCAAATTATCAACATCTCACCTCGTTGGAAACGACCTTCTCTGATCTGCATGTGTGAGTTGCTGTTGCTGTTGTCACTGTAGTGTGCGAGCATATTTGAACACATTTTAATAAAACACATTTCTTTAATAGAAAATACGAGAAGAGCAAGGAGATGACAGTGCAGCTGAAATCGAACGAAGAGGTCCTGCTGGCGGAAAAGCGACAAATATTGGAGAATTTGCGATTACAAGAGCAGCGATACGACAAAATGAAGAACCACGCAATGCAGCAATTGGAAATGTGAGTTGACTATGCAACAGTTGACATTAAAATAGAAAGTGAGCTTGATTGTTTGGATTGGTGCATTTGCAGTGCCAACAAGAAGCTGGAAACGCTAAACAAGGAGCACTCGATCGAGTCGACCAAGCTGAAAGCGCTACTCAAGAAGGAAGAAATCTCACGCGCCTCCATCAATGAACAGCTGCAGCAGAAATCGCGCGAGAATGCTGAGCTGATGAAGATTTGTGATGAGCTCATCAATGGGCAGGGCAGTTAAGTGCAGTCGTCATGGTTGTCGTTGTCATCGTCATCACCTCTTAGATCGTACTTTGTATTTGTATTGTGAAGGAAAGCCGATGCGTACTACATGCATACACAATAACCGTTAGCTTGCATCTAAGTGGCGCGTGCGCCGTGCCATTGGCACGCCCGCATGCACGCAGTTGCACTTGGGGAAATGCATTCATACAATTCAGAATCATTCACAAACGTTTGTGTGATTAATTTCGACATTTTCCCGCATTCATGTTTATAGTGCTTTAGCAGTTTTTGTTTTGCTTTTCCTTTTCCTTTTTTACCACATAATTGTTAAGTGATTTTTGTATGTGTTCTATTTGAAGTCGAAACAAATTAAAATAGAAGTAATAATGGAATTTGTACATTTGAGTAATTAGCGAATTCTCCATCTCACCACAGCACACAAACGCTGACACAGCCAGGTACTCATTAATCGTCAGCCAGTGGCACATTTTGTTGTTGGTATAGATTTTATTTATAACATTTTAATTTTAACGCAAAGTAGGGTAGACTAAAATATCATTTAGTCTTGCGCACACAGTCGAGCGCAAGTCAATGGCTTAACCTTCATAACTCAATTTTGCTGAGCAGCGTGTTGTAACGAATCGTATTTATTTGATAGGTTTGTTTATTTTCCTACCCCACCCGCCCATTTCATATATATATATATTTTTTTGTTCACGAAAACAATTTACGCCTAAGAGAAATAAATTAATTTTTGCATTAACTCAAAACGTATAAGTCGCAGATTTATTTGCAATGGCAAATGCACAAGAATGTGAATAGGGTTAGTGTTTCGATTATTTCTAAATGTTGCGTTTTTATGTTGTTTTGATTAACTTAAAAAATAAGTTAAGAATGTGAGCAAACGAAGAAACAGGAATTCGTTCAATTTTGTTTAGTTATGAAATGTGTTTAAAGCACAATTCAACTGAGTAAGCAACCGCTTTCCTTACTCACCGCTTTAGTGTTCGGCAATACGTTTTACTTTCAGTACTGTTTACAACCGCCAGAAGCATGGCCTGATGTTTGATTAGTCATGGAATCCTAAACGTTCTGTGTGTACTTTGTGCACATGTGGCTCAATTATTTCGATTGTGTTTTACTGCCGCATTCCTTACCACTTTTACACATGCATGTTTAGTACCGCCGAGCACGCTAGGCCGTTTAATTGCGGAAAGTTGAGTAACAAGTTTCGCTTTCAATTTTGCATAAAATGAAAGTATTCCGAGCCGAACCAAAAAACATAGACCGCCTAGGAATGCGTGCATGCAGCAGCTAATTGGATTCCCCCTCCGAAGGAACATTGGTTTGCTACAATATCCATCTACAGCAATTACCCACACAGCGGCTCAATTGTTGGTTTTTCATATTGCAGGAAAAATGCATCGAATTGGGTCAAAAGGCGCAACACATAGCGTGTACTCGATTTTCTGTTTTCTTTTTACCTAAAACGAAATTTGTTTGCAAATTTCGAAAGCCTGTACTGATTTATGGTTTACAAAAACCATAACTTTGACAAAGGGGACTGGGCCTGGTATCAGAGTTTATATAATTTCAATACTTATTTTTCTGTAGGTTAGATAACTTCGCCTATTTGCATTTCTAATAAATTTTTGGTTATTGAAATTTGTTTTTCATACATCAATAATTTACGTTTAAAAACTAAAACGGCTTATCACTCAACTCATCCAAGAATTGGCGTTTATAAGGACCGTTGTTTCTAAAAATTTGTAATTTGTTTGCCTTAAATTACATAAAATTTGCTACATCCAGTTGGATTGAAAGTGATATATCACTATTCATATTTATTCTACTAATATGTAAAAAAAAAACATTGGCAAGAATCTCATAAAAATAGACTTTTTTGATTGCTTATTTACTGTTTTTGATTGATTTTACAAACTTTATACCTATCGTTTATTATTTACAGCTTATTGTTTTTATTGTTTCAACTTTTATTTTTTATTTATTTAATTTTATTTTTTGTGTATACCATTTAGTTTTCTATTATAATTGTGTGTTTATTTATTAATTTATTCATGTAAAAAGTATAAATATTTTTACATTATATTTTTTATTTTAAGTTATTTGTGCAAAAATAATTTGTTTTTACAATTTTTTTTATTAATTTTTACGTAATTCGTTACGATAAAAATTTGAAACATGTTTTTCCTTCTTTTTCATTTCATTTTTTTGTATTTTTTAATTTCTACTTCTTACATTTATTATTTAGTTTCTTATTTATAGTTATGATTTTTTTATTTATAGATTAATGCAAAAGTTATGGAATATTTTTATGTTTTTTAGTAATATTTTGTTGTTTTTAACAATTTTTTATATTAATTTTCACAGAATTCTTAACTACAAGAATTCTAAAACTGTGTTTACACCCTCAACATGTTCTTCCTTTCATTTTCTTTATTTATTATTTTTTTTTAATTAAATTTAATTAAATTTCTTGTTTATAATATATATTTTTTTAAGATATTCATATAATATTTATAAATATTTGTACATTATAAATATTTTTATTAATAATTTTTAGTAATCATTTGATATAATTAATTTGTTTTCTGTTTATTCATAAAGAATTCTTTGTTTGATTACAAAATTTAAAATTTTGATAACAAAAATTAAAATGTTTCTCTTCTTTGTAAAAAATTTACCTTTTGCATCTTGCAACGTAACTTGCACGAACTTTATGTTTGTTGTATTGGATATTTAAAAAACTAAGTTATCGTCAAAACACATTTGACACACTAGCCATCAGTGATTAACAACAAAATTAACCCAAACTTTAACTAATTAATCGCATTCTTATTAAGTTGACTCTGTGTAAGATTGTGTGATGAAATCAACTACGTAAACCCACAACTAATAGTCTAAAAAAACAAAAACTGGCAAACTGTAACTGAAATCCGTTTTACTTATTGCTTAGCAATTAGGTTTAATATATTTGTAATAGTTGCCATTGAATGTAATCAAGACAGAACAGTAGTACATACATTTTATGTTAAACTTGTATTCATTCATTCAAGTTCATCAGCTAAAAGCCTTGTTCAGTTTAAGTTTCATTATCTAACACTGACTAGTTTTGTGAAAAAAAAAGCTTTTGAAATTAAGCCATTATTGTTTTTGGCCACAGACTTATTCTTGGTCCATAATTTCAGTTAATATTTTTGATTTATTAATTGAAACATACAAATGTCTAATAAGACATATTTACCATCAAGTCTCGCAAACCATTCATCAGACAGTGACCTCACTAATCAATCAGTCAAAAAAAAAAACAGTTGTAGCTGTGCATATAAATTAAATTTTGTTGCTGCACAATTGTAGTGGCTTTGTTACTTGCTGTACATTTACATGTGCAATTTATGTGCCCCACATATATACTATTCTATTCTATATCGCAAATAACTACATATAAATAAACCAACTTTGAAAGTGTGTGCGATGAATAAAGAAAAAACAACTTTAACTTCCAATTTTTTCTTATGAAAGCAAAATTGTAACCTTTTTATATCCTTGCGATCATGTATTGTATATTATCCCCACTCTACACACACATACACACACACACTTGCAGCGCACACACATACACAAGAGTAATGTACGTATGACTGACCGTCACGTTCAAAAGTATAACGACAAGCAAAACAAATCATTTAAATATTGAAATGAATCGTTTGACGCAAGCACGCATTGACAATTTCAATACAACACTGACGCGCGCAGCATTGTAAAAACTTACAATTTACAAAAAGGTGTATTTCAGATGCAAAATTTGCATAAACACACAACCAGTCCCTGAGAGATGTCCAGAAATCGGAGACATATTTTTCTAAATTCAAACCCAACCAGCAACCGAAGCAAGTCTTGAATCTCAAAGTATTCAAAATCCCCGCATTAATTTACTGTGGAATGTAACGCACGTTCCTGACGAACGGAGCGGAGCGCAATTGTATTTGATATTTAAGTACTTAATGTATTGTAAAATGAAAAGCAAATGTACTTCTAGCATAGTTGAACGGCGAACGATGGATATTGCGGACGTAGCGTTGGTGGTATGGTGGATGATATTAATAATTAACATTAAACAAATAAACACTTAGATAAAACAAATGGCCAATTTGTTAGTTTTATTTTGTAAACTTGGGGGGAAAAATAGAGCTGGGACAAACTCAGTGATGGCCATTCTACTTCTCGACACCGGCGCTGCTTTGTATTCGAATACTTGCATCGGCGTCGCTCCTCGCAATTAGAAACCTGAAATTCAATTTGTATTTTGAATGTTTTTACACGTATGCATATGTATTTTCCAATTAAATGTAAAATGTTTAATATTTAGTTATAGAACATTTACTATTTTCGTAATGAATTTTGAATTTCTGCGCACTGTGAATTAATTCACAGTTTTCTGCTTAATGCAACCCTGTGCTCCACTCAGCTGTTTCTTGTGAATTCAATTGCCAGCCGCTCAAGGTCAACAGAACCGAACGAAATAAAACCTCTTCCAATATAAACAAACTGCGAAAATCGTTGCAAAAAAACGAACAAAAAAACACCGATAACAGTATCAGCCGGAATATTACGTAACTGCACCGCAAACAGTTTCAACGCATAAGAAACAGCAATAGTAATCATCATGAATTTTACCGGAAAAGTGGTGCTCATCACAGGCGCCAGCTCGGGCATTGGCGCTGCTGCGGCTGTTAAATTTGCCCAACTTGGTGCTGCACTCGCGCTGAACGGCCGCAACTTGGAAAATCTTAAGGAGGTAGCTCAGAAATGTGCCTGTGTGGGCCAGGAGCCACTATTGGTGGCCGGCGACATTGCCAAAGAGGCAGACACCGAACGCATCTGGCAGGAAACGATGCAAAAGTATAAAAAGCTGGACGTGCTGGTGAACAATGCGGGCATCATTGAGACGGGCACCATCGAGAACACTAGCCTGGCACAGTACGATCGCGTCATGAACACCAACTTGCGCGCCATGTATCATCTGACCATGCTGGCCGTGCCGGAACTGGTGAAAAGCAAAGGCAACATTGTGAACGTGTCGAGCGTGAACGGCATAAGATCCTTCCCGGGCGTGCTAGCGTACAACATCTCGAAGATGGGTGTGGATCAGTTTACGCGTTGCGTGGCACTAGAGCTGGCCGCCAAGGGAGTGCGCGCCAATTGCGTGAATCCCGGCGTTACGGTGACCAACCTGCACAAACGCGGCGGCATGGACGAGGAGACCTATGCGAAATTCCTGGAACACTCAAAGACGACTCATGCATTGGGCCGTGCCGGAACCGTCGACGAGGTGGCGAACGCCATCACTTTCTTGGCGAGTGAACTGGCCAGCTTTACGACCGGCATCAGCTTGGCTGTCGACGGCGGTCGGCATGCCATGTGCCCGCGTTAAATAAACTTGTCGATTTTCTTACTGTCACTGAAACAATCATTGGAGCTGACTAAAGTCAAAGCCGTTTGCATTTAAATATGATTAGACATGCGATTTTTTGATACAAATGTGATTTTTTGCAAGAAAATATTTTTCAAAAACTGTTTCGAGTTGTATGTAGAAGTGGTTTATAAAAAAAGTGCCGATTTCAAAATCTGAAAATAAAATTTATCTTAAACACACTATAACTATACATTACATATTATGGTTGCAGCTAACATTATAAAAATACCATTTCTACTACTCAATAGAATAGCAATGTGTGACAAACACTGAATATTCAGTATACCATTGGTACATATTTATTGCACTTAGGGAGTGACACTTAACTAACCTTGCAGTTGCCAGTGCCACGTAAAGTATTCTTCTAATGGGGTTAGTGACAGCGTAATTAGGCATTGGCGCGTTTTTTATAAATTCAATTCTGATAGTTGAGATGGCAATTTTAAAACAACCGGTCGCACCTGATAAACCAGATGCTACCACCATATTCCCCCCGTAGAAAAATTGTATGTCGATCCAACTGAACGGCTGGCCATGACCGGCTATTCTGCCGAGGCATATCTACAACAAAGTAAATTTTTCTTTCTTTTTAATAACCAAATCAACGCTTAATCAACTCAATTAGTGTGTTCACTTTGAATGGCTTTTTGACATAAAGGGGTCGTAGTGTACTTTGTGGTCCAGAACAGTCCGAGATATTCGCGCTGTTAATTGGTCACCAATAAACCCAAACGAAATATTATTAAACATAAATATTAACACACCGACATTTGCCACTGCTGTTTAGGAACAGTTTATATATCTATGGTCATATGGAACAGTGCGTGCGAAGCGTAACTTTTAGAAGTCAATTTCACCCTGTTTTATGTTTCCTATTTTATAACTGTATGTTTACTATTTGCTTAAATCTTTTGCAACACCAATGCATTGGTCAGAACATCTTATGTGCTCATGGTTTTAAACTTAATTTTTTTTAAATGTGTATACACACCCAGCTATGTACGCATTCACATTCATATCTAAAAATGTGTATATTACTTCTGCTACAAGAACCGACATTAATGGTCTGCCCCGAATTAATGCCTTCCTCGAAACTCTGTGTATCTGTATCGGCCAATGCAAACCATCGTCCGACAGCCGCGATAGACATTGAGTAAAACATTCATGACACTGGCTGCTTATCAGCAAATCGCAACCGGCCGTTGAGCGTAAAAATAGCGTCATGGAAAACATTCGTCTATCGTTTGAGAGCCAACAATTTGTCTCTCCACAGTACATATTCTGATCGGTGGCAACGGGTGTGGTAGTAGCAAAGGTAATTATTAAAAACGTTGCAAAATTGTATTTCAGATGAAAAAATACGTTCGAAAGTTGTAAGATGTACAAAACATTTCACATATCGTCTGCGTTTTTTCGACGCATTTTTGTTCGTTACATTTAAATGGGGATTTAAATTTCCCACCAATGAAGAAAAACCGCTCAACTTGTTACTCAGTCAACCACCCTGTTGCAGGTGAATTGGTGGGTGAGAGCAAAGGCCGCTCGAAGCCCCCAGCAACCACAGCCAGCAAAGAGAAAACTTAAGTGGGCGGGAGAGCGCCGTTGTCCAGTGTGTGGCAATTCAACACAATTTTGTATGTTTTCCACAGTCTCAAGTAGCTAGTGAACCGAACAGATTAGGGAAAAGCGATCACGCTGTGCGAAGCTGTTCGCTTGTTCAATTTTCATTGTTCACTGCTCGCAGTATTTACGCGTTTCTGGTTCGCTTCATCGTTTCGTAGCATTGTTCTTGAAATTTCGGCAACATGCATAAGATGCACAGCATTGAGTGCAGCCAGTCAATTGACGTTAGAGAGGAGACGGCACTGCCGCCGCCCCGGTCGCCGGTGGACTTCACCAACAAGGTGGTCATAATAACGGGCTCCAGCTCGGGCATCGGCGCCGCCACCGCCATGGAGTTCGCCAAGTGGGGCGGTCTGTTGACGGTGGTGGGCCGCAACCGCGACAAGCTGCGCGAGCTGGCGGACAAGGTGATCGACGTGCACGATCACTCGCCGCTGCTGGTGCATGCCGACATGACCAACGAGGACGACGTGCAACGCATTGTCGACCAGACGATCGCCACCTACGGCCGCATCGATGTGCTGGTGAACAACGCCGGCATGCTGCAGACGGGCACCATCGAGACCACCACGCTGGACCAGTACGACTGCGTGATGGACACGAACATGCGCGCCGTCTTCCAGCTGACCTCGTTGGCCACGCCGTACCTGATCGAGAGCAAAGGCTGCATCGTCAACGTGTCGAGTGTGAACGGCATACGCGCCTTCCCCGGCGTGCTGTCCTACAACATCTCCAAAGCGGCTGTGGATCAGTTTACGCGCTGCGTAGCGCTGGAGCTGGCTCCCAAGGGTGTGCGCTGCAATGCCGTGAATCCCGGCGTCATTGTGACGGAGATTCACAAGCGCGGCGGCATGGACGACGAGGCGTACAGCAAGTTTCTGGAACACGCGAAGACTACACACGCGCTGGGCCGTGTCGGTCATGTGGACGAGGTGGCGGGCGTGATAGCGTTCCTGGCCAGCAATATGGCGAGCTTCATTACTGGTGTCAGCCTGCCGGTCGATGGCGGCCGTCACGCCATGTGTCCCCGCTAATCGCGTGTCGACCAACGCAGCACTTTACGTACGAACATAGTATAGTATATAGTATACTATACGTACGAATATCTGTCTATCCGATAATTATGTGCATTTAAATTGTTTTTGTGTTAGATATTGCAATCTGTTTGATTACAAAATTCAAACTTAAATATGAAAATTGTTACATAATTTTTATTGTAATATTTGTTCTTATTGTTAATGCAGTCCACTTATTACATATATTACATATATATTCTGAACAATTGATTAGCTTGTTTTGGCCTTCTTCAAGTGTGTCTTCATCCAAGTTTGGCTTTTACATTGGTTTTTCTTTTCGTCATCCACATGCACGAGTTGGCCAAGTCGCCACAGTCGATGGTTAACCTAAATCCATATCTTCAAACAACGCATGAATAATTCTTCAAGGACCTGCGACATCTTTTGTCAGTGAACCTTTGTAAAATTTTTTTTTCACCAACATATCGCAAACACTTAGTAATAAAATTTTGAAAAAATCGATTCTCGTTTTAAGGAACTTACTGTACAAATTGATTACTTCTGCAAAAGTAACAGTAAAAAATTCGTTCACCCAATTTAATCAATGTATGTATTAAGTTATCTCCGGGAGACCTCAAATGGCTCGATCACGAGAACAAACGATTTCTTTACTTGTTTCAGGAAAAGAACGAATAAAACAATGTAAAGAGGCACATCAGCTTCCAAAACAGTGCAATTACCTCTGTTATCAGATCTGAACCTACTTTCAGAACTCATTAAACGCTACTAAACGCCAGAGACAACGAATTTCTTAGACTGCCCACGATCAGACCAAATGACGTTGCAAGTTGTTTAAATATTTAAACTGCCGCTTAAACGATCCTATGGTTAGTAGAATTTAGCAGATTTTGTAATGAAGATAGTGAGACCACATCATTCCATTACAAAGTGCGTGAACATTCAAATTGGCCAGATTTTCCAACCGATCCAACTTGATGGTAGTGCACCCACAACGATCTCAAACTATTAGGTGCACTGGAAGGTGGCGATGTACACTCAAACCTTCTATTAATCCATTGTATGTTCCAAACATTTGTATCTGAAGCTGTTTGCCTTTTATCGAACTTCCCCTTTGATTTCGCACAAGAAACACCAAAGCACTGAACACCCGACCTCATGACACAAATATATAATATGACATATATATTTGTATATCATGCCAGACCCCAATCTAATAATAATAATCAAAATTGTTATCGCTGAATTTCCATGCCAAATAAATGTCTGTGCTCGTTTAAAGCATCAAGCAATCAAAATCAATGAAATATTTATTTCACTATGATCAAAATTATTCCCCTATTTTGTCTTTCAAATTGCAAATTCTACTCTCCCCATAAAATAAAAGCTGTCCCTTCATTTTCATAATTGGAAAGAGCACAAAAACAAAATAAAACGAAATGAATTTCATCAACAAAGTGGTACTTTTGACAGGAGCGGCTTCCGGCATTGGCCGCGCCACAGCAGTGAAGTTCGCCAAGTTGGGCGCCAATCTGGCTCTCGCCGACCTCAATGGCGAAATGTTGCAGGAGACAGTGGACAAATGCCGATGTGAATCGGCCGGTGGGAAGGAGCCGCTGCAGTTCGAGATCGACATGAGCAAGGAGGAGGACATCAAGTGCATAGCCGATCAGACGATACAAAAGTACAAATTCGTGAACGTGCTGGTCAACAACGCCGGCATCATGGAGGACCGCACGATCGAGACCACCGATCTCGAACAGTTCGATCGCCTAATTCGAACCAATCTGCGCTCGTACTACTACTTGACCATGTTGTTGGTGCCGGAACTGCTGAAGACAAAGGGCGCCATCGTCAACACGTCCAGCATCTGCGGCATGCGCTCGTTTCCCAATCTGCTGGCCTACAACATATCCAAGGCGGGCGTGGATCAGTTTACAAAGTGCGTGGCGCTCGAACTGGGTACGCGCGGTGTGCGTTGCAATTCCGTAAATCCGGGCGTCATTTTAACTAACCTGCAGAAGCGATTTCTCGATCCGGAAGCCTACAAGAATTTTATCGAGCACTCAAAGCAGACGCACGCACTAGGACGCTGCGGCAAGCCGGAAGAGGTGGCCAACGTGATATGTTTTCTGGCCAGCGACTTGTCCAGCTTCATCACCGGCCTCAATGTGCCCGTCGATGGTGGACGACACGCCATGACGCCCCGATGAAGAGCAATACTGGTGCTCAGTACGAAAATTGAAATGTATCCATACCAGACAACAGCTGAAGATGCACAATTTCCGGGCACTCATTTGCCTGGACAAACAACAACTTCTTGGAACTACAAAATCAGACAAAACTGTAAACTTTATATTTTTGGAAACGAACTACTTACGAACACCGCCAATTCATTTATCTTAAATAAAAAATTGCAACACATTTGCCAGGCGCTTTGAAATTTTGATTTGAACAGATGTATGTATATATGTATAACGAGCAAATTTACATACCGTATATATGTAGATGCATATGCCGCTACGTAAATATGTAGTAGTCAGGTATTTTGCCCCCTTAGCATGGACTTTCAACATTTCAATTGGCACGTAGTAGCTACTCAAATATGTCCATCCCTTAATCAAGACTTAATCATAGTCTAGGCCACCAATGGTTTGTCCATTTAAATATCTGTCTAGCGCAACTTATCAAGAGTTATTACTCTTAGCACAAGCATACTCTGGAGCATAACCTCCAGACATAACGATTTATAATTCAACGCTGAACTTACCTTTACTTATTCACAGTATCCAATCAAATCCAACCCAGTGAAATGTTGAATTTCCTTAAATTCTCCAGTATTGATTCTACGGTCAAAACTGAAGATTTATATACACGATCTTACAGCTATCCGTTGCATCAAATCAACAACTGATCACATTTATGAGCTCATTAGACTATTTATTAACTGTGGCGCTTATAAAGCAGGAATATCTCACAGTTCCCACCTTCACTTCCACCACTATCCTTAAATCCTTAAATAACTGCAAACAAGTATTCTCCTGTGTCACTCACTGTTGAATCCTTCTATTTTTTATTGTTAAAAAAAAATTGGTTTGCTCTCATTGAAAATCTTATACAAGTAACCCGACACCAGTTTAGCACTCGTATCCGTAAGACTTGATGATCTTATTGAAGGGCTCGGCGGCCTTTGCAATATTCTCGCGCGCTTTCACCGTCAGCTTCTTCATTATTCTGTTATGTTTGAGGGTGACACGCAGCTTGGCCTTGCGCTTCCTCTCCAGGCTCTTCACCACATCCTGGTAATGCCAGCCGACTTCGTGGGACAGACGACCCACCTGGCAGTATTTGCGGTCCGAGCGCAGAGTGAGAATGCGCATGGCAATGGGCACGCAGACGCGGCGACGCTTATCATACGGAGGTGGAATACCGTCAAAGACACGCAAACGAGCGAGCGCAGCTTGGCCACGCTTGGTTTTGTGTGGAATCATGCCTGCAAAAAAAAAAAATACATTTCATAAGTATACAAACGAATGTTGACGAGGAGCAGCTGGTATATTGTGGGTCTAGGTCAGTCTATTTCGATTGTTACACGATACACTTCAAATAATGTAGGTAAGTTATGTTGTTCATCAGGAAACACGGCAAGTTCCACTTGTTAATCACTTTTACATACCTGCAAGCAAAAGAAAATATTTAATTTTATTACAAGTGCAGAAAAACACTCGCGGAACATATGCAATGTGTGCGTTCAGGCAAAATGTCGTTACATGATTTCATTCAAATAATGTAGGTAAGATGTAAATGTTCATCATTAAGTACGAACAAAGTGCACAACTGAATCAAAGATAAACTTACCTCGCACAGCCTTGTAGAAGATGCGTGATGGCGCACGGAAGTGAAATGGGCCACGAGCGGGATTAACGTTGCAGCGTTTGCGCAGGTAAGCCAAGTACTTAATCTTGTTCCTGTAAAAATGACCAGACAGGTTCAGCTCCTCGCAACGCACCACGGCTACTTTGCCGCCTTGCAGCAAATATTTGGCGACAACAGAGGCCAAACGGCCAACCAGATGGCCACGACCATCAATGACAACGGCCTGCAAAACAACGAAGAGAAAAACACAAATTAGTCAAACCATCAAAAATAAACTAGAAGTGAGGTTAGATGGCCACATCGTGAATGACAACAAACGAACACACACGGACAATGGACTGTTGCAACTGCAGCAGCGCTTAATAAAATCAACCAGGTTCCACTAAAAGTGCATTCCACATGCATTCATATTTGCTGAAGAATACGGAATTTAAAACGAATTCCACTTGTTTAACATTGTAGCACTGCGCTGCTATTCCCAATAGGCACGTGTAAGCCAAATTCCGTGCCAAATTCTCAGTAGAACTCTGCTGATGTCCATATCATTTTATAACCTACACTTTCGAGCGCACTTTCCGCAACATTTTTGTACATTTTCATGGCATTTTCACAGGGTTTTTCGCATAACCACGGGCACTTACCCTATTCGTCAAACCAGTCATGTTTAAGAACCGCACGGAAAGAAATGGCAGAGCCTCAGGTTCGTGCAACGGAAGTGGTGTTTCATTTCGATTCGATTATTCAATATGGCGTCATTATCGGAATATGCGGAAAATGGAATCCACCGCGAGTGTGTTCGCTAATGTAAGAAGATCAAAAGTAGGCATAGAATCTAAAAAGTTTAATTTTGAGATGTAGCCCTGCAAAACATATAAATCACTTTTCATACTTACCTTAAGCATTAAATGAGAGGCCCAAGTTGTGTAACTAAAATTGAATTTACATGCGTTCAAATCTGCTTGGCGTAAAAAGTTCAGCAGTTCACTCACAAACGCAGGGTTGCTTTTGTTTTAGCAATATATTTAGCAATGCTGCTTCGATGTCATCATTTGTATTCAAATCATAAAATAAATCGGAGCCTGTGATCGAACGCGCTAGGCCATTTTCCGGATATTTTATTCCATACTTAATCGAAGCACGCCAACTTTACAATGCAATAAGTTTATCGCATTTCGCTCAATAAATATGCCTTTTATTAGTAAGTAAATCGTGATGTTATAAGGAAACACTTTATATGTATAACTTCATGTTGATATTACTCGAATCGGAAACGCGAATAAAATGCACTCCAGCAACAAAGCAACTTTGTTGTAGTCAGTATGGTTAAAAGCATACAATAGTACGAAATGTGAGCATAAATAATGGAATAAAAATGTTATAAATAATCTTATACCCCTTTCAAACGTTGTGCTCCACCTAATCCCATTGGATATCCTGGGGAAGCAATTGGCCGCCAATGCTGCCATCAGGATGCGCGCCTCCGCGCAATGGAGAATTGGGCGGCACGGGCACTCTTCTATTCTGAATTATTTCGAAGGCATATCTCAGAATGTTGACTACATGACACCCAGCCTGTCCTTTGATAAGGACTATCATGTTATAATCCCATCTAGAGCCGAATGGGAGCTGGGTGCGCCCCCTGCCAGTGGTGATATCCATATATATACGGATGGATCGAAACTGCTTAGTCAGGTGGGCTGTGGTATCTACTCAGAAGGATTAAACCTTAATTTAAAGCTCAGGCTGCCAGATTACTGTAGTGTCTTCCAGGCTGAGGTCACTGCAATCTGTGCAGCCTCCGACTGGCTCAGGGTAAACAGGATATCGGCTAATGGTATCCTTATATTATCGGACAGCCAATCAGCTCTTAGAGCTCTGGATGCGGTCACAATAACATCAAAGACCGTTCTTAGCTGCAGCAAATCTCTTAACGAGACTGCCAAGCAGCTTCATATTCGCCTATGCTGGGTTCCAGGTCATAGGGAACTGTAGAGCGGACGAGCTCGCGAGACAGGGCACTACTGAGCAGTTAGGCCAGGAGTTGACCACGCTCGGTGTCCCTCTTTTAACATGTAAGCTTCGTACCCATGCGAGCTCTATACACGATACGAATTTAAGATGGGTTGAAGGCAACACAAGCCTCCTTGCGCGCCAACTTTGGCCAACATTAAATCCTCGACGTTCTAAAGAACTCCTCTCACTAAACAGAGCCCAGATCAGAACCATGATCGGTGTCCTTACGGGTCACTGCCTAATCGGTACCCACGCAAAAAGGATGGGGCTGTTTTCAAACGACTTTTGTCGCAGCTGTTTGGACGAGGAGGAGGGAGAAAATATTCCTCACTTCCTATGTCACTGTCCTGCTTTATCTAGAAGAAGGCAAACCCACTTAGGCAACTTCTTCTTCGGAAGTCTAGAAGATCTAGCTGATAAGACCATACGCCGTCTACTAAGCTTCGTTAATAGCTCCAATTGGTTTAGCGAGTGAGCGATATGATGCTCGATCTCATGTGGTATCACAATGGGCCGCCTGGCCTAAGTGTGCTCCTCCTGGAGCAGCCACACCTACCTACCTACCTACCTTCAAACATCCAGTTCAGTTGCGCAATTAAGACAATTTCTCAATTTATCCAATTTTCAAACTGCAATTATGGTTTAATTGTGCTTAAATTGAGCTCGAATCGTCACGCAACCCTGTGTCGGCCTTATATCGATACACAATTTCATTCACAATTGACGGAACCAAAACAAATTTCAGAAACTAAAGAAGGCGAAAGGCGTTTTTCAACATGTTTTTACTTTTAAATTTCGTTTGAAAAATTGTGTAAATATAACTTAATGTTCAATAAATGTTTTCAAGAACTTTTTTGAACCTAAACAGATAAATCATTTATTCTATATAAACAAAAACATTTTCGATAATATTTTCTGTAACAAAGTAAGCTAATTTGAGGTGTGTAAATATCTAAAGCAATAATTCCATTTAAAACGAATTTCCTCAAATTATATGGCTTTCTGAAAAGGACATAACACATGATGAAAATCGTAGCAAATTTAGCTATCCGGCAACTCTTATTCCAACTGTTGCTCAGTTCACAATAACATAGTAAAGTTCCTTTTGGGTTCCATTCCAGTTCCATCGTCGTTCATGGCAAATTCTATTGTGACTGTGAAATTGTTGGTCGCCAAGAAGAAGACTGCATTGATGTCTGTCATTGTGATTCATTCAATTCGAAAATTCCAGTCTTGAGTATTTTAACATATTTTATTTTTTTAAAAGCTTTGTAAAATTTGAAAGTAACCACAGGAAGGAACTAAACACAGTTTATTTTGAGGACAAGCGATAAACACAAATTTGAAGAAATTGAAATCGTAAGTAAGCGGCACACTACAGGTGTGGGGAAGCAAGAACCGGCTGACCACTCCCTTTGACATAAAAGTCAGTGGGAGCAAGTTAAACCTTATCGGGTTTTTAGAGTTTTACTATTGCGTAGTGTGTTTCGCAACAATAAATGAGTAATGTGTCTGCTATCTTCGAATGCAGTAGTGACGACAAAATGTGGAAAGCTACGGCGGGCCTACAACTGCAGAACGCTCCTGCATCCACAGCCGAAGTGGATGATGACTGGGAGACAGATCCGGACTTTGTGAACGATGTCAGCGAGCAGGAGCAGCGCTGGGGGTCAAAGACAATTGAAGGGAGCGGGCGAACAGCCGGAGCTATTGAGTGAGTGCTGCTTGGTCAGTGATTGAAATGTTAATGGTATTGAAAATATGATTGATTTTGTATGGCAGCATGGACCAGTTGCGTCTGGAGACAGAGAGGGCAGATCAAAATAAGAAGAAAAAGGAGTTGGAAGAACAGAATCCGGGCTACGGATACGGCGGCAAGTTTGGCGTGCAAAAAGACCGTATGGATAAATCAGCGGTGGGACATGACTATAAGGCGAAGGTAGAAAAACACGCTTCGCAGAAAGATTACAGCGACGGTTTCGGAGGCAAATTCGGCATACAAAAGGACCGTGTAGACAAGTCGGCGGCCGGCTGGGATCATGTAGAAAAAGTGGAGAAGCATGCGTCGCAGAAGGACTATGCTACTGGTTTTGGGGGCAAATATGGAGTGCAAAAGGACCGAGTAGATAAGTCGGCCGTGGGCTGGGATCACGTAGAAAAAGTGGAAAAGCACGAGTCGCAGAAAGGTAACTGGATCGGCAGTAAAATGCTTGCATACTTGACGAACCGTTTTTTTTCAGATTACTCAAAGGGCTTTGGCGGCAAGTTCGGAATTCAGGAAGATCGTAAAGATAAGTCCGCTGTGGGCTGGGATCACATTGAAACACCGCAAAAGCACGAGAGTCAGTTGGATCATAAAGTGGTATGTTGAGTGCATTGAGAAGTGGCTTCAGTTAAAATAATGATTGTATAATAATAGGGTTTCGGAGGCAAGTTCGGAGTGCAGAAAGATCGTATGGACAAGTCAGCGGCTGGATATGATGACAGTGGCAAACAGCAGGTGGGCACTGCCTACACTAAGGTCAAGCCAAACATCGAAGGTGCCAAGCCGTCCAACTTGCGCGCTAAGTTCGAAAACCTTGCAAAGAACACGGAAGAGGAGAGCCGCAAGCGCGCCGAGGAGCAAAAGCGTCTGCGCGAAGAAAAGGATCGTCACGATCGCGAAGAAGCAGCCAAGAAGACTGTTGTCGAGAACACACCATTGCCGGCGGCGGAGGAGGCGCGTGCCCCACCGTCCAAGGGTGGTCGTACAGCCATTGCTACGGGGCGCGAAGGAGGTATTGGCAATGCAATCAGCGCCTTCAACCAGATGCAGTCGCCGACGATGGAAAGCGCACCGTCAACAGCTCGCAAGGAGCCAATATTCATTCCAAAACAAAGCGAACCGCTCCAGCAAGCGGAGCCAAAGTCAGCCACAATTGCAACCTCTCAAACATTGGAACAGGCGGAGCCACAACGCAAGGTTGAGCCGGAACCGAAGGTGGAGCCACAACGCAAGGTTGAGCCGGAACCGAAGGTGGAGCCGAAAGTGACGCAAGTAGCGCCACCACCCGATGTCATTCCATCGATCGAGATACAGTCCGTGGCGACACCGCCGGAAGTTTGCTCGCCCACACACACCATTTCGGAGCCGGTTTACCAAAACAGCGCCGAAGCAGTGGCCGAAGATGAACAGCTCAAAGCGCAACAACAGCAAAAGCAAGCGACGCAACAGGAACAGCTAGAACAGCAGGCGCCGTCAGCAGCAGATGCAGCTCCTGTTGATGCGACTACGAATATCGCGTCCACTGAAAGCAATTCCGACAATCTGGCCGATTACATCGAGGACACTGGTATACATGCGATTGCCCTGTACGACTACCAAGCGGCAGACGACGATGAGATTTCGTTCGACCCTGACGACACAATAACGCACATCGAAATGGTAATTATGCAGCCACTAGGCGTTCTTTATCTCATGTTTCAGTGTAAGAGAACCTGGTCCTTCTTGACAACGTATTGCGTTGACGTTTGCTGTAACTTTCCTCATTAATTTCAACACTCAAAAAGTTTTCTTGTCGATGGAAAGCCAATTGTCAATTGTGAAAAAATTTAATGAGGATTAAATTAGAGGCGATTGTGCTTATTGTCTATTACAGTCTCATTTTTATAGTCTCAAATTTTATATCGGCAAGCAAACGTTTTTAAGTCTAATTCTATTTTAATGACTAAAATTACTCTTGTTTTTTTCGTTTTCTCTGTGCAGATCGATGAGGGTTGGTGGCGAGGCTTGTGCAAAAATCGCTACGGTCTCTTTCCCGCCAACTATGTGCAATTAATCAATCAACAGCAGACATAAACAACTGCTGCGATGGCGTCTCTAACCGCATTACAACCACGTGCTTCCCACAGCAGCCCAACATTTTGTCAACAAACTCACAAACAAAATATTAACTGACTTTTAATATAAACGGTGGCTGATGTGCTGGCGCCAGCACCACCACTACAAAGATAACAAGAAAGCGCACTAGACAGAAATCGGATCAAAATTATCGTATACAGAACATTGGGGAAATTTAGTTTAAATCATAGTCAAATAATAAAGTCATCCCGATAGGTGACGTCTATTTGTTTACGTACTTTTATTTTGATTACTGGCATTTATGTTTTCTCTAAATTCTCACATGAATGAAATTTTTCTGTCAAATTTTAACCTTTTCATTCATAATATAAAATATAAAAAAAATATTTGATTGAAAATTTATTTGAAAATTTTAACTAAAGTGCATTGCAGTGAAAATAAAAAATGTCAGCGACGTGCTGCAGTTGCAAAACCACAAGGCACCAACAAATTTCAATGTTTTGTGTACCCAGTGAAATAGATGACTATGGTTTAAATTTCAACAATATTTAAGGAGTCACATAACAATGTGTTTTGTATTCTCTGTGCGACTTTTGGCGTTGGCTATAATATTTGTATCGACACCAATGCCCTCCGACAGCATCCCTCACTAGCCCGACGCTGGTGACGATACCTTTAAGTATTTGCACGCGTTTTTATTTCATACAACGATTCATAAACAGTAATTATAGACGTACGTGTGTATGCAGAAATTTCATATTTTAACGCTAATGCGAAGCCTGTCGCAGTGCGTTTTTAACAGAAATGATTTGCATGCGACCGCATTCGTTCACACTTATATATACATATATACTCCGTGTACGCATTTTTTTCATTTATTCTTTATTCATCATTTTATTTTATATCTGCCGAAGAAGTTTGCACTTTAGCGCGTTATTTTGCCATTTCAGTGTTGGTTATTGTACTTGAACTTAGTAAAATATTGTGAAAAACTTTGAAAGTTTGCAAATTGTACTTGTGGACAAAGTGTTTTGCAGTTTGCTCACAAGCATTGTATGTGCTGTTGTTTGTGTCACACTTTTATGTATGCAAACATTTATAACTACATACATATAGTAAAAATAATCGATTTGTAAGTATGCTGTTTCCAATTAAGGACTAAAATGTTATAAAAATGGAGATGATTATGATAGACTTTTATGTAAAGTGCAAATGTCAAAGTTTGAAATTAAAAACTCAAAAATAAATAAATTTGTATTATTGTTCATTTCTGTAGTGTTGTGGGTTGCAGCCAGTTGACGCGGTTTTGCAAGCAGCAGTTACGCTGTCGCTGGGAAATATGTATGATCACATATTGCATTAAGAACTTTTTGTTATCAATTCGTTATTCTTTATTAAAAATTTAAGAATGCAATAATTTAAGAACCTTTTCATAACATAAATTAATATTTCAGTTAAATTATTTCAAAAGAAATTATTACATTTCAAGTCGACTACCGTAGCTCGGCTGGCAATTGCATTGAATGGCGACGCCAGGTTTGACATAAACATACCAAAGTATAGCAAAGAATTTTCTTTCGGCAGCTATTTCTAGCAAAATATAAAAAACTCCTGCAATCAAAATAAAATGCCAACATTTTTAAGGTAAAGTACAACTTTTAGATAGCAAGAGCTGGCCTTGATATATCCCAAATGCAATTTGTGTTCAGCGACCTCAACTTGGAGTAAATTGCACCTCGATTATGAAAAAAGCATTTCCATCAAGCAGGTATTACTCATGGCACCTCTATTGCCTAAGGTTTTATTGTCACCCGACACGTATGTTTACACAAAAATCTTCCACTGGGACAATTCGCATTGGTTTACTGCTGATAACGCCGATCGATGTCGTTCGTCTTTTTGTTGGCACAACAGCAGCTCCCGCTTACATTTGCGCATAGTATGTGACAACGGAAACGTGATGCATCCCTCCTTTTCCCCTGTCGGCGACAATGGGCGGCAAAGTATTCGTAATTTCTTTGACAAGATCGAGCGGCTCACGATAAGAAACTGCGTGCGCCGATAACCGTGCTGGACATTATCTTTTGGCTGATATCGAACAATGAGGTGTGGTGCACATTTACTTTGCCAAATGTGTTCATCAAACAGGTGGATTTATAGAAACGACATTAGGTAGCGTCAGGGGCGGTTTCAGAAAAATATTTTGGGGGTTTCAAAAAGTAATTCTTTAATATTCATAAAATGCCTTTTAACTTGTATGTAGTTTTAAAGTCGATCCTAAAATTTGGGGGAGGGTTTCCACCCACAAAACCCCCTCCTGAATCCGCCACTGGGTAGCGCCAAAAATGTCAGATAAACATTTGCTGCTTGTAAATAATATCGAGTGGTTACAAATGCGACGATTACGCAAAATTATTTTTATTATTATTATATTTTTTAACACTAGTTGTGCTCGCTGAAGGAGTTAAATTAAATTCACTGAACTACATTCAAAAACTGCGATCGCTACTCGAGACAACCGACAACGGTCAGAGACTGCATTTGCATTTATCTATTAACGCCCAGATAGTCGAATTGATTAATGACAACCTACAGACGGACAGGCCGTAAAACTGTATAAAGTATTTAACTATATTTTGACCATAAAGTCAATAGATTAGGTCTTAACGGATGCTATGAGGGAGACTAGGGAACGGTAACTCATCGGCTCTTTCTAGATGCACCCGGAAAACCATCGGCTGTCTCATCTTTAGAGACTTGATTTATATTAAACTAGTCATCATAAAATCACTAAATAGGGCTCTCCACAGGACTTCCATGTCTGGTTATTGTGGAGATTATGATTAAATTCTAATACGAGAAATAACAAATTGGGGGAAACAATTGTATTCTAGAGAACTAAAACAAAATATAGTTAGTTATTGTGTTTGCTAAAAAACTATAACGAATAGCGTTTAATAGCGTTTATTTAATAAACATGCATCCTTTTGGAGTATTGTAAGGTGGTTTTAATGGCTATGTATGTATGTACATATATCGGTGAGCACAAGTTTTGCATTTCAACAGTTGTGATAACTTTAATGTGAAATTTTCATTTAATAAAAGCCTTTAATTACTATTCAGTTTTTAAGGAAAGTAGAAAATGAACTTAAATAAAATTAAAGTATGTCATAATTTCTAGTTTCTTTGGGTTTTCATATTCGGAATTAGTTTAATTTTAAAGCTAAAATATTTGGGGCTTATCTTAAAGTGAATTTTTAATTTTAGTTTCAATTTACAATGCTCTTAAAGAATAATTAGTACTTTAGCATTTTACACAGACGAAATACCTTAAAGCGTATTTATAATAATTATTAACAGAAACACATTAAATTGTACTCATAATTATTATTAACATTTTGAGCACCGATCAAGCGCAGCATCAAGTTTGAATATAATGTTTTAAGAGCTGAAAGCTCCGACTTTAAAATTCTGTGGTCAAAAGCACTAACCGCTTAAGTCGACTTAAGAAGAAATTGAGTTATGGATGCCACCACGTTCCCTTGACTGTGCTCTACCTTTGTGTAAAATCGGGGAGCTTCTAACTTTAAAATAAAAAAAGTTATTAATAAAAACCTATTCGCATTCCCATAGCGAATACACTACGCGCTAAAACTTTAAAGCGAGATTACTCGGAACAGCAATTTACGACTTAGGCGGTTATTGCTTTTGACCACAGAATTGATGATCCTTATTCATGCTTCGTTTGATGAAACTTGTGCTAACCATTACACAAAAGTTCATTCATAAATTTCTAGTGAAACGCGAAGAAAAAGTTCTTTAAGCTTCACATGGTAAACAATTGGGCTCTCACACATCAGAATTGCCTCAGTCGGGGCTTAACGCTTCAAGTTGCAATGGTCAAATACCGCCAAAGTTGAATCGCCAAAGTCAAAAAACGCCAAATTGATTTGAATTAAAGAAGGTAACGAATTCGGTCGTCAAATGATGTTTGCCTCACTCCGCTAATGAAAATCCGCTAAATGCAAGTAGCAACACTGCCGGGCGCCGTTGCTGCGCAGCCTTCGTCAGCGTTGCTCTGCAGCGACACAGCTCGTTCATATATGAACGGACGCGGCGCTGTTGTTCTCTTCAGTCGTCTTCAGTCTGTGGCCGTTGTTGGCGTTGACGTTGTTGCCTGCCGTTTTCATTGTCGCGTATGTATTTTGTTGTTGCTTTGGGGCCAGTGGCTAAATAGCGTTGCCAGACAGCCAGCTATTTGTACGCGAACTTGACGAGGAAGAAAACGCGCAAGACCGACACGTTTTATTGTTAATTGGCATAAAGTGGAAATAAGAAGAATAACAAGAAATAGAATTTTGTATGAAATTAGTGCAAATGTCAAATATGTAAAGAACGCAACGGGGTAGAATTAGTGCTACATTACAGTCGAAATAGGGTGGTTTGAAGAAACAACGCAAAGAAAGTCAACAGGCACGGGAAGACAAGTGTTGAAAAGTTTCTGACGTTTCACAGTCGAAACGAAAAATAACAGAAACGGCTGTGAAGGCAAAAATTGTTGCCACTACGTTGCACAAACGAAGTAAAGACAAAGAGAAGAAAGCACCAAGAAACGGAAAGTGCTCGGTGTATTGTCACCTGTGGTTTCTGTTGGCATTTTGCTGTTTTTTTAAAACATTTTTTTTATTGTTCCTCCGGAATGGTGTATTGAAACAAGTGTTGGCTGTATTCTGTTTGTGTGAGCGAACGCGGGGCTGGGCTTGGTGAACGAGATAAGTGCAAAAGTGCTTTGTGTACCGCAGCAGCAGGAGCTCGCGAACGATTGCTGCCGTTGTTGTGCGAGATCGGTCGGCTGATGAGCACTTTGTGACGAATGTGACTTCTGGAAGCCGACGCACGCCTGTCCCCATCTTCGTAGCTGCGTTTGTTATTTGCTATTTAATTGAGTGCCCGCATTTGCTCATTTGGAATTCAGCGCGAAGCTGCTGCAATTTTCTCCAAGTACGTGAACTTAATTAAAAAAAAAATGTCATAACCCAAGCAGAAAAGCACCGAGTATTGGTGGGGGCGGAAATTCTTATCAGTTTTCTGCGAAGCGAATGTTGGAATAGAAAAAATTCCTACAAAACAGTAGTTGAATACAATAGTGTTGCCAGACTGCGCTGTACAATCAAAACGAAATATGTGGTGTGTGTATGGACAATATCAGGTGTTGAGCGAGGCGAGTGTAAACATGACCAAAGAAGCTATTGCAATGTTCTATATTTGAACTAAATGAAAATTAAGTAGATTTATGTTTTTCACAAGAAAATAGTTTTTGTGATAGTTCTGTTAAAATAATTTACGAGTCTATTGGAAATTTTTTTGATTTTCGTGAGATTTCATTGTGGCAAGAATATATAGATAACTTATTAATTTTATTTTATTACATTAAACACTAAGACATTACTGTCGCTTCTTGCATAGGGAATTAAAATATTTTGGATTTGTTTTTCAAAGAATGGCTAGTTATGACTATGACTTTAAAAATCATAACAATCCTGCTGTAAGATAATTTATCAAATGGTTTCCGAAACACTGAAATAGTAATTTGAAATAACCATACGTCTTCAGTTTTTGACCGTTGTTGGTGTTGACGTTGTTGCCGTTTTCATTGTCGCGCATGTATTTGGTTGTTGTCGATGTTTCTAATATTTGGTCAGTTGTATATTTGAATTTGCCAGTTTGATGTTTTAGTGATTGGCAGCTTAATAGTTTTAGTGCTTTCTATGCTATTTTCACATTCAGTAGTTTATTAAATTTTGTATAGTTTAGGACAAGAAAAATCTTTCCCTGTTAATAATTTGAAAGATTATCCATTGGAAGATGTGCTTTGTTTGTGTAAATTAATACATTTGTGCGCTCATTGCCTTAAATTTTAATAATGGATTCATTATTAAAGTGCGATTTTATGTAAAAAAAAATTAAGATATAGCAAAATAATAATTATAAAAATAATCAAGATATAAAAAAATAATTATATAAAAAAAAGATAAAGATATAAAAAAAATTAAGATATAACAAAATAATAATTATAAAAATAATTAAGATATAACACCTCTCAAGCAATATTGAATATGCACTATTTTCGCATGTGGCAACCTGCCATTCAGCTGTGTCGCTGCTTGCGCTACTCACAAACACACACCCAATTTTCTTACTCTCTGTTCTGCGAAATTGTTGCTCTTCGTTGTTACGTTAAGAGTAATGTAGAAATGAAAAATAAAACAAAATACGGCAGAACGTCTGTTGCGGTTCGCCAAAACATTATGTAGCAACACGGGAAAAGGTAGAAGATGAAAGTATTTTCGTTGTATTTGCATCAACGTGGCAACGGTGATCAAAAATCGTAACATGTTGTCACATTAATCACAGGATGCCCGAAAACCCCACTGTATGAAATGTTTTCAAATTACACTTTTTAGTGCAGAACTTGGTTCGCTACCGATTTTAGCTACTGGAAACATGAAATGCTTCAAAGCGGGCTGTGACAGTGAATAGTGCTGGATACTTAATGGTTGTATGTGTGAAATCCATTATTGGCTATTGTGCGATTTTATTGTTTTGTTGCGTTTTGTTGTTTGTCCGCACGGAATTGAATATAAAAAAACAATGATTTGCGCACAAATTTAAATTGTTTATGTATGTACAAGTTTAGTGTGGCGTTGACACGAATAACGAAGAGTGGAGAGATTGTCTGACTGCTGTTCGTTGTTATCAATGGCTGAATGCATCTTGAAGATATGGAATTCACTTTCCGTTAATTAAGTTCCGTTACTTGAGGGTGGCCTCATTAAAGTAGGGAGGTAGAAAATTATTTGTATTTACTGATTGTTGTTTTCTTGCCATTTGGTAAATACAGGCGTGAGAAATTTTGCGCACACTCGTGTGCAACAGTCGACGTTTCAAGAAAAACAGCTGTGTTTCTAAATAGTTCATGAGCATATTATGCATACATATGTATTATATATGTATGTATCCATACACTGTCGTCTGGAGCAACGTGCACGAATTGAGCGATATTTAATAGCGCCAGTTGCTAGAAATATTTGCACTGGTTGTTGCACTTCCAATGTAAAACAGTTGTGTAAACCATAGACCGAGCACACTCTGAATGTTGGATCAACATGTATTCGGTTTCAGACGACATTCATTGAAGACAACTTACTTTTTTATTTTTAAGCAAATATGTGCCCGAGCATTTAAGCGAAAATCCCCATTTGTGGTTTACTGCCACGTGAGTTTATTTGCGTGTTCAAAAATTTCGTCTGTGTTTTTCCAGCTAAATATGTACGTAAGAACAATAAGCCATAAACTATGGCAGATGATAAGGCAGATTTTGATGGTACCTGAGTGATGTTGATGAGATCTTGCGTTGTTTATTATTTATAAGTTAATCAATCAAGTGATTTCGAGCTTTTAGTTCGACATAATTCGTAATATAGTAAATGCTTTGAGTTAAATGCGAATGTTTAGGGACATTTTTACAACGCATTTTGCAACTAAAAATATGATACAATAATAAAACGCAAACAACCACACAAATGCGATGCGGAAAAATCAAGTTTACTGCAATGCCCATCTTTGCAGTGCCTGATTGTGGCTCTAAAAGGTTTTGTGTGCCGAATGTTCGGCGATTGCGTTACTTTGGCACAGCGTGCGCACTGCTCAAGGTGGGACGAGCTGTTCTTTTTTAGTTTTCAAGCTGCCTTGGTTCAAGAATTAGAAGTGAATAATTCGTCTTTAGTTGCGCCAAGTTGCATTGTTAATTCGCAACAACACGCGAAATTACTTAGAAAAACATAAGATATTGAAATTATAAAAGTTATAAGAATTGGTTATTAAAAAATATCACTGAAGGAGAAAAGTGAGAATTGAATATTTGTGTTGTCTTCGGTTTTCTGCTTAGGCTCGAAAGTTTCTTTTTGAAGTGAAACTTCTTTACGCACGCTTGGCATGGGGAGTAAGCTGGCGAACGCGTGACGTAAGCGTTACGAAAAGTGTGATCGGGCGAGGCGAACGGGAGTTGAGTGGTTTATTGCGAGTTTACTAGCGTTACGCGAACGGTGATTCTTTGGTTATTTTTCGTAATTCTATTTCGTTTTGAACAATTTTTGTTCAATACATTCAATATTCTACGTTTAAAGTGAATAGAATTGTAAATTCATTTTAAAGTTCATGTTTTGTGAATTTTCGGGTAAATAATAACAAATTATGGAGCGAAAGAAGTTTCACTTCAGTCGTGTGGTCATAAGCACACTTGTTTTTTTTTTGGTTGTAGATGAGCGCTCTGCCAATTAAGCTATTCGAATCCGAACTACATCTTTCAAATTGAAAGAATGCTTCAAAGCCAATTGTTTGCATGAATGTTGATTAACAGTCATTAATTTGAATGAATGTTACTGCATCGATTTCCTTTTTTTATTTAATCTATTATTATGCTGTATTTAAATATTGACAAATCATTGTTCAGATAAGATAAGAATACAAAATCGAAATATTTACATTTGTAGAAAAATTGTCAACACAAATTTTCGACGTAAAATTTAGCGGAAGTTAATCTTTTTTTTTGCCGATTTGTCTGACTCATAGTCATATAATTAAGTCATGCTGATAGTGATTGACAGATTGAATTTTGAACTCAATTCAACTATTTACCAATTGTACCCAGAAGACTACAAATTGGTTGCAAGCAATGTACGTTAAAAAAAACAATAGAAAATTGTTTGTGCCATGTTGTCTTCAAAATTCTACACATCCCTGATATTTTAAAATGCCGCAATAGATGGGTTTATGTAATTTTTGTTTTACTTTGGCTAATTTGTATTTGTTTTAGATTGTTGAAATATTTTGAAATATTTTTATTGATTGAAAATTGAATATTCGTTTCAAAATCAATGCAACTAATAAAAAACAAAAGATATCGAAAAATGTTTGAAGTCTTACTTAAATGTTAGTAGTGACACTAGCTCACTTTCAACTAAATTTTCACAACTTAATAATTTAAAAAACGAAAATTATTTTTTTTGTCGGTTTAGCGTAGCAAGCGCATTGTATTGCAACTTGAGCTTCCCCGACAAATTATTGTCTACTGGACGCACAGTGCTTCGAGAGTGGACAAAAATAAGAAAAAAAATTATCGCGGATTTTGACAAAAGTAGTATCATGTTAAAGGTAATTGTTTAATTAAGCTGGATCCGAAATACTTTATCGAAAAATTGTCGAGATTAGGAGATATAGCTTGTCAAAGTCGGATATATTTTTACAAAAATGTATGAAGGGGAAAAATTAAATTTAGGTGCTTGTATAAAAAAAATGGTAGAAAATGTGTTGTTGTAGATATGCTTCCAATTTCTTGTAATATTAAAACTTAATTGATAGGAGCGAGACCACTGATCAGTTTTTTTTATTTAGCATATATAATTTTTTTTGTACGAATTTTCAAAAATGAATGTTTTTTAACCCATGAAAATTAAAACGAACCAAATTTAGAAAGGCAATTAATATCGAATGGCGTCAACTGGCGTAAATACATTTTATGGCCCTTTTTGGATGGACTTTCTTCTCTTAAATCCGTAAAAAAAATTTTGCGTCTTTTTGCGCCTTTGGAAAATATTCAATTTTTTCGAAACTACTAATGTTGATTTTTGTATAGAAATCGCTTGAGTTAAAATTGCGATTAAAATGTTTAACTAAGGCAATGCAACGAATTATGAATGTTTTTTATAAAAAATAGGTTTGGTACGCACATTTAACCCATTATGAGCCATACAATCCAAATTTTTTCATTATTTTGAAATTTGTTAGCTAAAATGTGATTTAACGCTAATATATTCTAAAAAAAAGGAGGAATGTATAACTTTGAAGAAGGTCCAATTTTGAAGAATAAGTCTTGAAGAATAGTCTCGCCGTTATAGGTTGAGCTGCATTGCATATTCACCTGCCTCATCTCCATGTTAAGCTCTACGAATATCAAATAAACAAAAACTATATGCCTTAAGCAACTTTACCGCCCTCTTTCTACCCTTTAAATATCGAATTTAGAAAAACGCTAAGATATGTATTTTGTTATTGCTTTTTTAGTATACATATACATAATTTTTAAACAATCCGACCAAAAAACAATGTCTGTCCATATAAGCTTCACCACCCCCTTTCCGCCCTTTCCAGGTCGACGTTTTCGAAATCGCTTCTTTTTAAGGGTTGACTTTCTAAAATACAACTTTTGACCAAATTTCATCATAATAGCTCCAGCGGTTTGGGCTCTGTGATGACAAGATAATATATAACCAATATTCGATTTTTTTTAACTATATATATTTTTTTTTTTGAAACAAACACACATTTTGAAATCAGCAGCCCAAAATGACTTAGACTGCAAATTTTCAGCAAATTTAACGTACTCCTTCTATTTTTGCCGCAATTTTGTATGGAGTCGAAGCACTGTGGGACGTCCTGAAAAATCTGAGTATATCCTGTGGTGCCAAGGAGAAAAATGGTCGCTGCCAAATGTTTCAAAACTCATTTGGGCGTATGCGGTGCAGATTCCCAAAAAGTGGTCCGTCATTAGGCAAATCAACCACCGGCAGTCCCTCCTGAGAAAATGGAAGCAGAGTTTCATCCAGCTGCAGCCAAGCTCGCTTGTGGGTGGAAATGACCAATTGATTCAGAATATTTGCTTATTTGACTAATTGTCAATGTGACTTTGAACGGCATTGATCCACAAATTTACCTATTTGACTAATTGTCAATGTGACTTTGAACGGCACTAAGTTGGCTAGAAAGTAATTTCGCTTTCGTAGTTAGCTTTTTTTCAATACAACCATTGCCAGTTGGACTTTGTATTTGTACATAAATTGAGCCAGCTTAATATATATTTTCTTTTCTAGCTTTAAAAATACCTCAAAAAACAATGCCAACATTTTTTATTCATCAAATTAAGGTTTTCTCAATAACTTAATCTAACGTTCTTTCTTGGTTTGTCGTTTATTTGGAAATTGAAATGCAACTTCAATTTTTAATTTCCATGTTTTTTACTAATTGCACCACTGTATGACAGTAATTTGGTAAAAAGAAATATTGCGTTAAAGTATAAAAAGCACAACCTAGAAGTTATTTAATTACTAATAGCAAATTAATACAAAATTTACTGAGTTAGTGTAATGTACAAAAATTCAATTTCGATTTCCGCAACAGATGTCGTTTGATAATAAAAATACTAATATATGTAAATAAAATCAAACAGAAAATAAAATATGTTTGCCGCGTGCCAATTCTATGCCAAATTAGTCTCAATACTGGTATTTTACTTACATTTCGTTTTTGTAGATCATTGTTGATTTCACAATAAAAAACAAAAAATTATAAAAAAAACAACTGGAATGCGAACCTTATTTAATTTGGCGTAAAACAACTGTGACGGACGCCTTCGGTTGCTATCAGCGTTACTGGTCTGTTCACATCAGTGCTTACTTCTTGTGGTGTCCCAATTAGCCCATTCATGGCCTTAGTGCAGTTTCTGTCAAAGTCCGTGTCCAGACAGGTTACAATTTTTTTGTGTTTGTGCATTAGATCAGTCGGGGGGTAATGGGCGGCAGTCTCCACTCTCCCAACGTTCGGATTTCATTTACATAATGTTTAGCTTCGATTCAGTGACGATTTACATTGTATTTAAAATGTTCAATAACAATGCAACGCCTCATAAATAAAGAGGCCAAAGCTAATTTTTTAATCATTCATGTTTTCATTCTCAAGAGTGGTTCACATGAAAGTACTTAGAACCGTTCACAGTGCTATTTACACTATGTGCGCATGTATGTACTTTACAGTTCTATTTGCGTTATTCGCGTAGTATTTGCGGTTGTAATATGTGTTGTAACAATATTTAGTATTGGTCGCCCGTCATGCAGCGATTTCTTTGTGAGTGCAGTAAACAACTTTTGTCTACGAAGTTAATTACTCAGTTATCGTTGTCAACAAAGACCGGCAAACTGCACTCAGCTGTGCTCACTCGATTATTGATGACAGTAGCGATGACTTTGATGGGTTTGAAGGGAGGCGGGTGAGCTGTTCACAATTGGCACATACCATGGTGGTGCAATAATTTTACATCAGCTGCTGATCATAGCATTCAATTCAATGAATATCCGTTGTAAATCAAATCAATTGCTTATCAGTCTACTTATTTGTATTTGAGGAGCATGTGAGTGCGCGCCTGTGTGACAGGAGACATATTTCGAAATGTTTTGGTTGCGCCTCATTGGGGGATTTTGTTAATTTGCAAAGACTTATTGTACATTGTGTTGGATATGAATTATTGTATTGTAGATTCATAAATAATAAATGTTATTTAGCAGATATAAGTAAATAATATAGAAGGCACAATCATTTTGATGGAACGATATTTAAGTCGTAACTAATTTATGGTTGTTCACCGTCGTTGGCTATTGGCAACAGAAGGCGTAGGCCATTTCATTGAAACTAAATATTAACATTGTTTATTGC
The DNA here is from genome assembly GCA_963971225.1 of Melieria omissa. Classification (NCBI taxonomy): domain Eukaryota; kingdom Metazoa; phylum Arthropoda; class Insecta; order Diptera; family Ulidiidae; genus Melieria; species Melieria omissa. The sequence goes on along the minus strand of OZ020267.1, from coordinate 54,746,141 downwards.
GAGACTATACATTTCAAAATAAACAGTAAAAGTTTTATAATGTAGTTTATTTATTTATTTTTTTCCTTGTTCACTCCTCTCGGGAGCATGGCGCCTCTACAAGACTCAATTGCCGTGTGTTGGTTACGTGCATCGGTTTTGTTTTTTTTTTACCAGGGTAGGTAATTGGCCTGCCTCAGGTTTCTTTCAATTTAGATACTTTGAAGAAATATTCAAATTTTCGTTATGCGTAAAAAGTTTTATGTTTAAGTAATTATTACAGCCATAACGATTTGGTTGCTCTCATAGAAAAACACTCTAAAATACAGGGTTGGAGTATAAATATTAAAAAATGTCTTATGGAATGTTGCTAATATAACCACATGAAGCCTAAAATATAAAATTTAAAATTTTAACTTTCCCCAGTAAAAATCGGTAGCGAAAGGGTTAATTATTTTTTTCTCCTAAAACATTGACTTTCATACTCTGTAAAGAAATCTGCGATACTTTAAATGTTGCCTTTTCGAAATCAAACTATGGTATTTGTTACCCCGTTTATATGACAGTTCAAGCCGTCACGAGTCAATGCAAATTGTTTCAATACAGTGATTTCAAACTGCCTTGAGTAATGCGCTTTTCATATGTGTTCTGAAGTTTTCTAGTCGCCGTCGCTGAGAAAATGTGTATAGAAGGTTAAACACTTTCAAAGTGCTTTGAAACTCAGTTAATGGTTTAGCTTAGATTTTTATACATTTTCAAGCAAAAAGCAAGCAACAGCAGATACTAATAAGACTTTGAAATTATAGTAAAAGACCAAACTTTTCAATTCGTCTTCAGTAAATTCACTTTCGAATCCAATGTAAACACTTGGCTCGAAAACGTATCAAGTCATTGCGAATCGACTGGGACGAATGTACGTATAAAAATGTGATTTGAATACTTACCATTTGATTTTTATCAATTATGAAATAGTGAATTTAGTTTTGGTTTGTTCCGGTATTTTTGGTGTCATCTGGACGATAAAATCATAGTCCAAGTCCGAGTCAATTGCCCAGGAACTAAAAATTGCCCAAAAACTCGTTTTGAACCAGTTAAATAAGGCTGAATACAAAAATAAACTCAATGCATGGGTTCCACACGACTCCACGTAAAAACCTCATGGACCAAGTTGCTATATGCGAATCGCTGCTGAATCGCAACAAAATCGACCCATTTTTGAAGCAGCTGACAACTCGTGATAAATAGTGAATCACTTACACCAATGTCAGACAAAGACGGTCGTGGTAGAACCTCAGTCAGTTGGCGCAAACGGTGGTCAAGCCACGATTAGCGGCAGGAAGGTTGTACTGTGTGTTTGGTGGGATTGGCTGGGAATCATGAAGTCGCGCTATGGCAAAATTCTTAATTCAGACCTGTTAATTGTTAACAACAATTGGACCGTTTGAAGGAAACAATCGCCCAGAAGCGGCTCTGTTCTGCCACTAGAAGAGGAATTCTATTCCAACGAGAGCAACGCCAAACCACATACATCGATGGTGAAGGTTCTGCTACATACACTTTAGAGTCCGGATCTTACATCAAGGGATTTTCACCTGTTCATGTCTGTGGCGAATGATTTTACAGGTGCAATTTTATCCTGAAGGTACATTTGTGAAAATTGACTGTTTCGGTGCGACGGTTTCTATGAGAGAGGAATGAGAATGGAGAGAGAATAATGGAATGACCTTCGAAATGACAGCAAGTTATGGAGCAATGCTGTGTTTATTTGACCTAAATCGTATTATTCTAACTGGGTTAAAATAACCTTCAATTTCATGCACAAATAATGGTTTTTTTACTACTCATTTATTTTTTGTTTGTCATTTTTCACTGTCTGTGCTTGACTTCAAAAAATCATTATAAGCAATAATAAGGAAATTATTTTATGATTCGTCAACGATAACAATGATTGTGTAATTTTTAATTATTTATCTTCTTTTTTTTTGCTGAGTAATAGCAATTTCTTAATTTTTTCCTTTTTTCTGAGAAATAACGATAATTTCACCTTATTAATGTTGCTTTGTTGTTTTTGTTTCTTTGTGCATGCTTAGGAGCTAACAACAAAAAAGCAACAACAACTGAGCCACAACAATCTTTGTACAAATTTGACTAATAGTTATTGATTAATTAGATTTAAAATAATTGTATGTGGTGTAATCAGTTACAGTAACAATACATTATTTTATATTAGAATGAAATTTTCAAATGCACCATTATTATTATTATGAGGTATTTATTATTATGAAATAATTGTATAATTCCCAAGCATTGTAGATCCGGTTCGCGACCTGTGCCCAGAGTAGATCAAGCAGTTTTGTTGTGAAGACAATACCGAAAATTAACCTAAGCTCAAAATATATATAATATATATATTTTAATTATACATAAAATATATATGTATGTTTATGCCAGATAATGTGTTTTGGTGCTTTTTAGTTGAGCTTATTTTGTTTCAGGGGAAGTTTTCTTATGCTGCAAATGAAATTAATTTTTTTCTGACAATTTTCTGCGTCGATTTCAATAGGCATTTGCTTTCTGCAATTGCGACATTGTATTAAGTGAACGTAATCTAACCATAATGTGTCAATTTGGAACCCTATGAAGAACAAAGGCTCACATGAATGTAAAGCACTTACGGTCTTAGTGACGACTAAAAAAGGCAGGTTAAGTGCTTTTGCGAGCACAATTATTTTACCCTCAGCTTTGTTTGCTGAGCGAAATCTTTGTTTGTTGTAATATTCGTGTCAATTTTGCTTGCGAATCAACGCACTAATCGCGGAGTCACACGAATTCATATACATTCCGAAATTATATAGGGTTTTCCAACAAGAGGTGTTATTTTGAATCACCCGGTATTTCGGTAGCTGTCACCTTTGAAGCTTTTATTCTTTGACATTTGACAAGTAGAAACTACGCCATTACTAAAAATGGAGCGATACACGCTTCAACAACGCACTGAAATTATTAAAATTCACTACAAAAGTGGAATCTTGCAGTCAGAGTTCGCAAAACTAAAGCATTTTTGGGTCGTCGTGAAGCACCTTGTTGGACCGCAATACAGAAATTGGTGGAAAAATTCGAGCTGTTGGGACAAGTTAGTGAAGCCTCTCCATCCTCAACGTGTGACTGTTTGGTGCGGTTTATGGTCCGGCGGGGTCATTGGACCTTACTTTTTCGAAAATGAGGTTGGATCAACAGTTACGGTGAATGGATTGCGTTATCGAGAGATGATTAATGATTTTTTATGGTCGGAGTTGGATGATATTGATCTGGACAACGTTTACTTTCAACAAGACGGCGCTACGTGCCACACAAGCAACGAAACCATTGCTCTTTTACGGGAAAAGTTTCCGGACCGTGTTATCTCTGGAAGAGGTGATCACAATTGGCCACCGAGATCTTGTGATTTAACACCTTGCGACTTCTTCCTTTGGGGCCACGTGAAAGATCGATTCAAGACCTCAAAGATAGAATTCGTGAGGCTATCGAGGACATAGGGCAGCCACTTTGCGATTTGGTTATGGAAAATTTCATGAAAAGGATATGGTCCTGTAAGCGTGGTCGTGGTGGCCATTTGGCTGATGTTGTTTTTCATTATTAACGGCATACCTTCCTCTTTATTATGAAATAAACATCCGATCATTTATCTCAGAAAATGGCATTTTTCTTTGAATACCAAAATAACACCTCTTGTTGGAAAACCCTGTATTTAAGTATAGATTTTGTTAGGTTAGGTGGCTTCCTCTGTATGAGACACACTTAGGCCCATATGACCTATTGTAATATTGAAATTGCACCACTTTGAATGGTGTATGCAACACTGATTTTTATGCCTTAAAAATGAAATTAAAAGACTTTTGCAAAGATTTTGTTGATTCGGAGAAATATTTTATTCATTTTGTTGAGAACATTTAAAAAACCATTAATAAACATGTAAATCCGGACCTTAGTTCTAAAACATACTACAAACGGTAGGATGAAGGGGCGGGAGGGGTTCGGGACCTACATTTTGACGACGATTTCAAATGGCGTTTCTTTACATTCAAACATTTATTCTAATGTACATTCATAAATGATGAGCTGACCTTGAAATATCCAGTGGTGAATTGGGATGCGCTCATTACTCTATTTTATGTATTTTATTCAGTTTGTTGCTGTTGTTATTTGTCAAACGTTATGTGTAGTAAGTTCTTATTAAAAGCCACAGACAATATTTGAAACAATTTCTAGCTACACTAGCTACATTTTTCTGGACTGAACTGAGTTGAAAGAAATTCTTAATGACGCCAGTTAAATCGTAAAGAAAACGGTTTAATTAAAACTAATTGCGCGAGTGTTGCGAATTTCGCCTGTGGCTGCCTGAACGATGTCGGTTCATTGCGCGGAGCATAGAACAAATTAATTCAATGAATTGTTTGCAAAACAAAACATTCAACAATTGAACGACAAAAAAATCACACAAAACAATAAAACATCATAAGCAGTTGAATAGTTTAATATCTCCTACGTCGCGTCGTTTAATTACACCGGCTTGCCGGTTTTTCGATGTATTTACTGTGCGTCTGGCAGCAAAGTCACATGGCATGACGAATGCCGCCGCACTCTCGGCGTTGTGCATTTAAATGCGTTTAACCGCAAGGCCGCCACGCTTCGCAAGAACGCATATTCACAGCAAAAATCTCTTATCGGCGAAAAACAAAAGCGCGGCTGATAAAAGTGAAACCCCGTTTGGCTTTTACTGAACATTTTGTTTTTAGCTGTTTGTGTAATGTTTTTTAATATTTTTATTTTTTTAAATGATTGGTAGATTTCTGCGAAAATTTCACACATCATTGACGCCCACTAAGGCAATGTGCTTATCACTTTTGAATTACTGCGGATGTTTCATTGCTGCAATTAAAAAATGTGTCTCGATTTATTTTGACGTTGTTTCTTTTGTTTTGCTCGTTTTCAGCATGTCTTCGAATGATGCCTTCAACAAAACTGACGATCAGGCGGACGATGTCACTCCCAGTTCATCATCGACATCGGCAGGAAATAGCACATCGAGGCATCGCCAGTTCATACCGAACGAGGGAACCTACCTGAAGCCGGGCTCCAAGCAGGCCTATTTCAGCGACGAAAAAGTGCTCATACCACAGAACGATCATGTGAGTTGAGTGGGCGGAGGTTACACCAGCCAACATAGCCAAATGCATAGCTAATAGGCCTTTATTGCAATTTGATTGCATCAATGTAAAGTTTCTCGCAATCTCTGTTTACAGGTTGGCTTCAGTTTGCGCAAACTGTGGGCCTTCACCGGGCCGGGTTTCCTCATGTCCATTGCATACCTCGATCCCGGCAACATCGAGTCCGATTTGCAGAGCGGCTCCGCAGCAAAATACAAAATCTTATGGGTGCTTCTTTGGGCGACGGTATTGGGACTGCTGATGCAGCGTCTGTCCGCGCGGTGAGTGCGTTTGCGTCGGCATGTAATTTGAATAGTTTCGCACTGATGGATTTTCTCGTTTCGCCGGCAGATTGGGTGTCGTGACTGGCCTCCACCTGGCCGAGATGTGCTATCGGCAGTACAGAAAAGTGCCGCGCATCATATTGTGGATTATGATTGAGATTGCCATAATCGGCTCCGATATGCAGGAGGTTATCGGCACTGCCATTGCTATTTACCTGCTGTCCAACAAAATGTAAGTAAATGACGACGACTGCTCGGTTTGCTATTTGCTGCGTTGTCATTGTTGGTCGTATTGTATTTTTCGGTAAATAATCGTATTTCAATTTGTTGTTGTGTGTTTGTAGAGTGCCGCTGTGGGGTGGAACGCTAATAACAATAATTGATACGTTTACGTTTTTGTTTCTGGACAAGTATGGTTTGAGGAAATTGGAATTTCTATTCGGATTCCTGATAACAGTGATGGCAATCACCTTTGGCTACGAGGTAAGCATAAAAGCATAGAACCAATGCAAAGTTGTTTGGTAGGCGGGGCGACTATGATGCATCACTGCGATTGATAGTTCATTTGTGGACATATTTTTGGTATTGGTGTCGATTGTAAAAATCCTCTGCTGAATTGGAAAAATGTTTGAACTTTGTGTTCAGTGCGCTTTGATGCATGACAACTAAAAAAGTTGTAAACTTTCGTTCGAAAAATTAACGCCCATTTTCCATAAATTCGACTTATCACTAGCAGAACTGCTGCCCCGGCACATGATTCGCTCTCTTTTAATTTGAATGGGGTTGTTTGAATTTGTATTCAGCCATTGAATTGCGGCTGTGCTCCACACCTCCAAATATACGAATATATCACTGGCCTTGGAGTACATACGCTGACATGTACAACTGTAAATTCCCCTGCACATATGTATATACATACTTTTGTTTGTATGTGCATACACTTGTACAATGTTTAGTACATATGTATGTATGTGCACTATGCGAAACCACATAGTAAATTTTTTTTATTTAAATTATTTCAATACAAAAATTGCCCATCTAAACAATCATTTCCGTGTTTTGTTTTTGTGCTGTACTTTTTTGCGACTTGTGCCTTGTGTAACTGTTTGCAATTTCGTCTCGTGTGCAGTTGAATTTTTGCGATGAATCACAGTTCGTTTGCTGTGTTGAACGAAAGATTCACTGTGGCCGCAAGTTGAAGTTGGCACATATATGCACTTTCATCAGTTCGTTATGCTAATTGTAATTGTGATACTGGCGTAACTGTATGGTACAGTTATCTTTTAAAATATATCATCAACAAAGTTACGGGTCGCTTGTATGTGTGTTTGTAGAGCACAATAAACAAGTCATACTGCACCATTTTTAATGTCTAGACCACGTGCGAATATGAAAATGATATGTAAGATTTTCATTTAACTAAGATTTGTATTGGCAAATATTTTGTAAAAGTATGTAATTCAATGTGGAATTCACCACAAAAGCAGTTTTAAGGCGGCAGTGATTAGGCAACTGGATACCTGTCCACCAAGGTAATCAAATCAGACCCGACGAACGCCTAAGTTCGGCTTATTCCTATTAGATTACTAACATATTGGAAAGCTTTACGAAATTCATTTTCTACGGTGTATTCATTGAAACGCTTGAAACGTAGACTAAAGTTCCGTTCTTCATGCATTTTATGTGCTTGAAACTGTTGTATGATTAAATTATACAAATTAGTTTCATCAAATTAGTTTCAAATCGACTGAGCCCACACGAAGTTATGGTTATTGATTTTGAACTTTTTTGCCTCATAAATAAGTACTGTGCAAATATGTATATAAATTAAAAAAGAATTAAGTGGGACTTGTAATAAGTAGATAAGCGCAAAGTGTCGTGCGACAATGGCAAACGAACGCGTAATGGTACGTGAAGTTTAGCATACAACAATTAAAGCAACAAAACAGGCGCTCGCTTTATAAATATGAATGTGCCAACCTTATCTATGGCTGTGCTCAAGCGCACACGTTTCTTTCTTTCTCTCAAAGATATTGGCAAAATTTACAACGTCTACAATTGTTTGCTGTCGGATGGACGTGTGCTGTCACCTAGAAATTGCGAAAAGGCTTTTGTGCGCTTTACGTGTCACAGCAGCTGCATAAATTTTCCATTACATTTTTTATTTTGTTGTTTAAATGTAATAAAAAAATAATAATTGATATTGAGTGGAACCACTTTCTTAAAGCCCCTCACACTAAAGTAGTAGGCCATAAAATAAAACAAAGCCATGATTAAAAATGTGTTGCTGGCTGAAGAACGTATCGCATTTATTTCTATATATTTATTTAGTGGTACGGAAGCTGACGAGGAAACCTATTTTGTATTTTATTTCGTGTATTTAGAATGAAGATTTGTACTTAATGGTGATTTTGCCCAAAGGAAAATCCAATTAGCGCCACAATATTGCAATACTTTACTTAGTTAAGTTTACCGCTGACCGCTCATAGTCCCTGTTGGGTCTCTAGCGGTACCAGTTAGAGCTCCTTAGTGTTGCGGATCGACGCAAGAGTAATTGGTGAGAATGTGTATGTTCCCAGTGAAGTTCAGCATCGACTTAAGAGGAACGGGAATTCTAAATGGGTAAGGCATAGTCTTAGAGAGCCGGTCAGGAGCAAAGAAAGTACTCCAGGGTTTCCTCGGCGCCATTTTCTTTGCATTTGCTTCAATCATACGATTTAGGAATACCCATCCTTTGCGCGTGAGCTGTTATTATGCCTACGATAGCATTACAGTCCTTTCTCGGGACCAAGAGAATGAATCGCGTAAGCGTTGAAATGTCCGATCATTATTTTAGCGGTTGCAAACATAGTTAAACTATTTTATCTCGCTTTCCTCTTTCTCATTGGGTTCAATTCTATACGATTTATTTAATATTAGTTATTAAAGTTAAAAGATTTTCATAGAAGTTTTTGAAGATGTGAGCCTATAACCGTAGTTTCTGCGTTAAAAAGAATTGGATTAAAAGATTTTCGTCTTATTTTTATTACATTCTTATTAGTTAATTCATCAGTTAACCTTTCCACTGCTTACGTCACGTATGTGCATAATATTGAGAGAAGATTACAGTGTTGAAGATAAAAATACATACGAATTTTGCTTTATTAGTGAACACAACAACTCTTATTCTACTTAATAAAGATACAAGATATATTTTCTTAAATTTTTTGTGTTTTTTTTACATAGTCTCATTATAAACCTACATATTTTACCCAGCTCTGTGTTTTTGCCTTTAAATTACGCTAATAAAGCGTTGTAAAAGTTCATTCCAGAAAGTTCACGTGAGAAAACTCGACATTAAACACGCAAACAGCTTTTTGTGCCTAAATCTTGATGCAATATTTGAAAAATACGTTCTTTGGACACATGTTTGGCCTCTGCTATCGCTTTCACTGTAATTCAGCGAGAATTCGAGAAATGATAGCGTCAGTCAGACGTCTCGAATGTTCATTGACAATTTCACATAAATGATGGCGCAGAGTCCCACTTGTGATTTGACTGTTAAAGACCTGTTTCCTTTCAAAAACAAATTTTGATTGAATGCTCTATACTCGACTTTCCCATTGCCACAAACAAAAAAACTCGCATCGACTAACTCAAACCAAAATTAAAAATTTTATTTCGAGTACACTTGTCCTCGCTTCAAAGAACCTAAATATGCAGAAAGAGCATATTCGAAATCATAGAATAATTATATTATTTTATTATGCTATGATTCGAAATAAAATTAAATAGTTAAAGGGTTTATTATACCAACAAAACAAGTATTAATCATTAAAAAGAGCTCTTTAATCGTTGAGTGCGTGTAACTTAACACGTGCTTTATTATCCATAATATAAAATTGAAATTTTATACACACGTTGTATTATAAAAGTAATTAACTCGTTACCTTTTCTCTATTCTCTATATTTCAGTATGTCGTGTCGGCGCCCGATCAGGGTGAGGTGATAAAGGGCATGTTTGTGCCGTGGTGTCAAGACTGCAGTTCCGATGTTCTACTGCAGGCAGTGGGCGTTGTGGGCGCCGTAATCATGCCACATAATTTGTATCTGCACTCGGCCTTGGTTAAGGTTCGTACACGCACAATGTAATTACACAGTATTGCTATTTAATAATGCCACAATGCACTGTTTGTCCCTTCAGTCACGTGATGTTGATCGTCGTCAGCCGAAAAGAGTGTCCGAAGCAAATTTTTATTTCTTTATTGAAGCATCGGTAGCGCTGTTTGTGTCCTTCATCATAAATCTGTTCGTTGTGGCGGTCTTTGCGCACGGCATGTACGGCAAAACCAACAAGGATGTGGTAAGTGAATATCTGTCGAAATGAGTTTGCATTTTGTTCATTGCTCAAACTGCTGTTGTCATTTGACATTTGCTTTAGCTGGACATATGCGTCAATCAGACAATGTTTGACGATGCGAAACACTCCTTTGTGGACGCACACAATGGCACGGACCTCGTCAATGCCGATATCTACAAAGCCGGCCTGTTCCTGGGTTGTACATTCGGTGCGGCGGCTATGTACATTTGGGGTGTGGGCATTTTGGCTGCCGGTCAAAGCTCCACCATGACCGGCACCTACGCCGGCCAGTTCTCCATGGAGGGCTTTCTCAATCTGCAATGGCCACGCTGGCGCCGTGTGCTCTTCACCCGACTTATCGCTATTGTGCCCACCTTTTGTTTGGCCTTCTTCAGCCGCATGGAGGATCTGACCAACATGAACGACATACTGAACGCGGTGATGTCACTGCAACTGCCATTCGCCGCCATACCCACAATAGCGTTCACCTCGTGTGCAGCGATTATGGGTGAATTTGTCAATGGAGTGTAAGTTTGTTGTCGATCATTGTATTGTTGGCTAGCTGGTTTTTTAACTCTATTCTTGCAGGGCCAACAAAATTGTGTCCATTCTGTTGACAGTCGTTGTGATTACTGTGAATATATACTTTGTTATCAATCAGGTCCAGGCGCTAAGTATTGAAGGTCTTTTCTTGGCGCTAGTTTGTAAGTGTGGTTGTTGCTATTTTCAATTGCATTTGAATAGCTCTTAATGCATGCAATTTCAATTTACTTTCAGGTATATTTGCCATTTTGTATTTGTTATTTAATTTATATCTCGTAATACACATGATTGCGTGCATGGGCAACCGTACATTTATGAATAGTCGGGTAAGTTGTGGCAACACCACTGGAAATTTACGTATTTTTTTGTTGTGAATTAAAAATTTGTTGTATGCTATTTTTGAGATGCAAAGTTAGGTGGGCCGCATTCAGATGGAGAACTTGTAGAGCATTTGTGTTCATGTATCTATATATATAAAAATCAAATAAATTTCGTATGTGTTCTATAGACTCCCAAACCACCAGACCTATTTTAATAAAATATTACGTGTGTGTTTACGGGCACCGTGTGGAAGGTTCTTAGCATAGGGGGCGTGGCATTATTCAAGGGGGCGTGGCACCGCCCATACAACTCAATTCTTTAATATTGAATATCTTCAGAATTATAAGTCGTATAGCATTGAAATTTGGTACAGTGTCATGGCGTAAACATGTTGTTCGACCGGTAAAATTTAATGGGCGTTGGACAAGGGGCGTGGCACTTTTTAAATTCCGGTGTAACTTTCGAACTATAGCGTTCACATCAGTGAAACTCGGTACAAACTAACGATTTGGTCGTGTCCTTCGACAGGGAGAATAGGGTGGGTTTTTGACAAGGGGGCGTGGCGCCGCCCATACAAGCCAACTTTTTAATACGGAATATCTTCGGAATTATAAGTCGTATAGCATTGAAATTTGGTACAGTGTCATGGCGTAAACGTGTCTTTCCAGAAATAAAATTTAATGGGCTTTGGAAAGGGGCGTGGCACTTTTTAAATTCCGGTGTAGCTTTTGAACTATAGCATTCACATCAATGACACTCGGTATAAACTTATTATTTAGTCGTGTCCTTCGGCAGGGGGAATAGGGTTTATTTTGGACAAGGAGGCGTGGCACCGCCCATACAACCCAACTTTTTGATATGGAATATCTTCGGAATTATAAGTCGCTCAGCATTGAAATTTGGAACAGTGTCATGGCGTAAACGTGTCTTTCCACAAATAAAATTTAATGGGCTTTGGAAAGGGGCGTGGCACTTTTTAAATTCCGGTGTAGCTTTTGAACTACATATAGCATTCACATGAATGACACTCGGTATAAACTTATTATTTAGTCGTGTCCTTTGGCAGGGTGAATAGAGTGTATTTTGGACAAGGAGGCGTGGCACCGCCCATACAACCCAACTTTTTGATATGGAATATCTTCGGAATTATAGGTCGCTCAGTATTGAAATTTGGAACATTGTCATTATGTAAGCATGTCATTCGACTGGTAAAATTTAATGGGCGTTGGACAAGGGGCGTGGAACTTTTTAAATTCCGGTGTTACTTTTGAACTATAGCACTCACATCAACGACACTTGGTACAAAGTAACGATTTGGTCATGTCCTTCGGCATGGGGAATAGGGTGTATTTTGGACAAGGAGGCGTGGCACCGCCCATACAACCCAACTTTTTGATATGGAATATCTTCGGAATTATAAGTCGCTCAGCATTGAAATTTGGAACAGTGTCATGGCGTAAACGTGTCTTTCCACAAATAAAATTTAATGGGCTTTGGAAAGGGGCGTGGCACTTTTTAAATTCCGGTGTAGCTTTTGAACTATAGCATTCACATCAATGACACTCGGTATAAACTTATTATTTAGTCGTGTCCTTCGGCAGGGGGAATAGGGTTTATTTTGGACAAGGAGGCGTGGCACCGCCCATACAACCCAACTTTTTGATATGGAATATCTTCGGAATTATAAGTCGCTCAGCATTGAAATTTGGAACAGTGTCATGGCGTAAACGTGTCTTTCCACAAATAAAATTTAATGGGCTTTGGAAAGGGGCGTGGCACTTTTTAAATTCCGGTGTAGCTTTTGAACTACATATAGCATTCACATGAATGACACTCGGTATAAACTTATTATTTAGTCGTGTCCTTTGGCAGGGTGAATAGAGTGTATTTTGGACAAGGAGGCGTGGCACCGCCCATACAACCCAACTTTTTGATATGGAATATCTTCGGAATTATAAGTCGCTCAGCATTGAAATTTGGAACAGTGTCATGGCGTAAACGTGTCTTTCCACAAATAAAATTTAATGGGTTTTGGAAAGGGGCGTGGCACTTTTTAAATTCCGGTGTAGCTTTTGAACTATAGCACTCACATCAACGACACTTGGTACAAAGTAACGATTTGGTCATGTCCTTCGGCATGGGGAATAGGGTGTATTTTGGACAAGGAGGCGTGGCACCGCCCATACAACCCAACTTTTTGATATGGAATATCTTCGGAATTATAAGTCGCTCAGCATTGAAATTTGGTACAGTGTCATGGCGTAAACGTGTCTTTCCAGAAATAAAATTTAATGGGCTTTGGAAAGGGGCGTGGCACTTTTTAAATTCCGGTGTAGCTTTTGAACTATAGCATTCACATCAATGACACTCGGTATAAACTTATTATTTAGTCGTGTCCTTCGGCAGGGGGAATAGGGTTTATTTTGGACAAGGAGGCGTGGCACCGCCCATACAACCCAACTTTTTGATATGGAATATCTTCGGAATTATAAGTCGCTCAGCATTGAAATTTGGAACAGTGTCATGGCGTAAACGTGTCTTTCCACAAATAAAATTTAATGGGCTTTGGAAAGGGGCGTGGCACTTTTTAAATTCCGGTGTAGCTTTTGAACTACATATAGCATTCACATGAATGACACTCGGTATAAACTTATTATTTAGTCGTGTCCTTTGGCAGGGTGAATAGAGTGTATTTTGGACAAGGAGGCGTGGCACCGCCCATACAACCCAACTTTTTGATATGGAATATCTTCGGAATTATAAGTCGCTCAGCATTGAAATTTGGAACAGTGTCATGGCGTAAACGTGTCTTTCCACAAATAAAATTTAATGGGTTTTGGAAAGGGGCGTGGCACTTTTTAAATTCCGGTGTAGCTTTTGAACTATAGCATTCACATGAATGACACTCGGTATAAACTTATTATTTAGTCGTGTCCTTTGGCAGGGTGAATAGGGTGGATTTTGGACAACGGGGCGGGGCACCACTCATGCAACTCAAATTTTTAATATGGAATAATTTCGGAATTATAAGTCATACAACACTAAAATTTAGTACCCTGTCGTCTCATACATGAGTCATTCTAATGATAAGATTTGATGGGCGTCAGACAAGGGGCGTGGCGCATTGTTTGTGACCCAAATATTTTGCTGAACTTTGAGTGGCACAGCAATGAAACTAAGTACGAACCTACCATTTTCCCTTCCGAAAGACGGGATGGTGCGGGTATTGAACAAGGGGGCTTGGAACCGCCCATATAACTTAAATCTATATATATATACAAGAAAGTGACTGTATGTGAGTTACGGCATCACACACAAAGGGACCGTTTGGGCGAGACGAAGTTTGCCGGGTCAGCTAGTAGAATATATTTTGCATTTGTAGGAACCACTCATCGTTAAGGGGAATTTTCATGTACTTCGTTTATGATTAAGAATTTGCAGGAATTATTTTTTTTTTAAATTGAAAAACTAGCAACCGAATCTACAAAGTGTCTAAGATACTGCATGCCCAAACGACTGCTAGACTCGGAGATCAATGTTTTATTACCACGTCAATCAAACAATGATAAGCAATCGTCTCGAGAGACCGGCTGACTCAGCCATATGTCGACTGACTTTAAACAGCTTGAGCAACTTTGTTACCAAGCGCCGTTGATATACGGTCGCTGCTCTGGGCTGTTGCAACATAAATATCTGCCTGTCCGAATGTATTGGTGTCTTAACGGCTTTTCGAGGCAAATGAGCCACAAAGTTACCAAGTGGAACTTATTACGATTGCAACTTGTCATGAGGGTATTACAAATTCTATTTATCTACCTACGTGACGACTGACCGCACACTATCGCGTCTCTGATACTGATGTCCGCTGTTGAAATTATTGCACTGATTGTCATTGAGTGTGGCGGCGATGTTGCTCAGTTGTGTGGCAACCATCAGCTGGTGTACATGGGTTGAGATTTGAACTGAGAATAGTGACGCTGCATAACTACTGTTCCAATATTAACACAATATTTGTTTATATTTATGTAAAACTTTTTCAATTTGAGCAAAACATTTTTTGAAGCGATTTAATATGAATTTTTTTTCTTTCTTGCATCGTTACTGCAGTTGGTCCAAAGGTTTGTGCTGCCCAGCCAGAACAGCTTTAAAATATCGAATGCAAACTCCACCTATGCGAGGTAAGTTATGACAGCTAAGTCGCTGTCGCTTAGTCGCTAAAAAGGGCTAAAACTGTGAGAAACACAAACACTCAGCACTTTTAAACCAAATACACTTTTAAGCACCGACTGTTCTTTGAGTCGACACACTACTTACATTTACTCTGTTTGCCTTTGCACTTCATACTGAAACTTTCAGTTTCTCTATCGCACCGCAATCTTAAAGTATATTTCTTGGCAACTAAAGAAACGTCACAAACGTGTTCTCTTAACTCCCAACAGCAACATTTCGGTAGTCAACGGTAAACTAACTAACCATACATTGCCTAACACAATATCGGAGAAGGTGCCCTACTAGCCACACTGCAACAAAACTGCCCACTTTTAGAATTTGACTCTGCCCCACAAAGTACTCCCAATGTTGCATAGTAAATTAACACTGTGTTGAATGTGATACTAAAACAATACTAATCAACAAACCGTATTTGTTATAAGCATTTATTTACTAAGCATTTATTTTCGGATCGGATGTATTGCGTACTCACAGTTCAACGACAATTTTATACAACAACTGGAAAAAGATAAATACAGCATTTGCAAACATTTAAAGCACAATTTGTTTACATTTAGTATTAATCAGGTACCAACCTCATACACACTCATACAAACACAATGTACATAGTTAAGCACTCGGAGTATTGTAGTTTAAGTAGTATTCACATATTCGTATAAATAGTGCTTTAAGCTAATGCAATTACTGACACATTTGCTGATTGAAATTCTTACGTATGCATTTATTAATTGCTGTTTTATTGCATAATATTTCGCCAGATGCAATTAAATGAAAAGTGAAAGTCGTTTGTTACTTGAACTAAACTACTGAGCTATTGAAATACTGATCGCCTGCCTACTAATACCCAAGACAACGTTTACGTAGTGGTCCAAGGTGGGACACTTTGATGGTTAGTACTACGAACTACAAGTGGGCGGTGGGTGCCAACTCAAGCAGAACTGAATACAGAAATCTCTTTCAGGCACATTTCCCAAACTCTCAATTTCGACACCCGTAGGTAGTCGACAGAAAACTGTTGGTAGGTCCCTGCCAATCATCTGATCATTCGGATCATTGCAAGAAGCGCCGCCGTAATTCTCTTTAGGACTGCTTTGCTAGTTATTAATTATAAAGGCAATGCTTTAAAATGTGCTATAGTCAATTCATTTATTTATGATGTTCAATTTACTTGTTCGTGAACTCTTTTAGTGACAAAACTTACATATCACTACTGTTACCCTGAAGATAGACTCAGCTCAGAAGTATCTCTCTGTTATCTGAACGGGTTGGAGCTCATGATACAGAAAAGAAGGTAGTTTCACTTACAATTTTGGCCATCTGACTTATACCATGATTCTGACCTTATGAACAAATTCGTTGCGCCAAATTTGAAATTAAAGTCTCATATTGATTGTTGCCACAGTTTGGGAATAAATTTCAATAGTTGAATGTTGGAAAAAACTAAATCTGTTTCTTCTAAAAATGTTTTCCTTTCAAACTATTTAAAAAGAAACAGGTTTCTCTACAAGAACGTTTTCATAACTTCTCATCAGTCAGTCATTACAGCTCAGGTTGAGCTTTAGCCTCATTTCGATCGATTCATTGCAAATGCCTTGAGTTCCTGATTTACAGTTACTTCAGGTTTCTAACATTCTAACCTATGATCTTGATGGATTCAAGGCAAGAGTCCATAAATTCTTCACCCAACTTCCTCTCTCCCAACCTATACATCTTTCCTGAACCAGCGCAATGCCTGGCATTTATAGGGATCATCCCCTGCGCGTTGGCTCGTGAAAAAAAAAAATTCTGGTTGTTTGAACCATTCTGATCCTGCTCCTCCCTTTTGGCTCTTGGCAAAATGAGGCTGTGTTTCAATCGTACGTTCACTTGGCTCACCCAACGCAACATTTGCTTGATGTTCTTTATGATGTCCCTTTCTCTTCATAAGTCATCAGTGCAGCGTTTTATTCGGTTGCTGTTAATATGGATCGCACTATCCAGGTCGCCTCTGCATGTGTTGTGCCCATGTGGCTTACGTTGGCCAATGATTTTTGTTGGTAACTCGATCTGTATGATATAGAAAAATAACTTGCAAAGTGCTAATTGCATCACTATCGCATCAAAATGTTTTCCAAATTAACAACTTAATTCGCCGCATCCGGATTTTATATATTTGTAACTATTAAAAAATTGTGTCATTTGCTCAAAACAAAATATACTATATGCATTAAATTTCTCTTGTAGAGTAATGAACGGACAGCATGGCACATATGCAGCACCTTATTGAGGTTGAGCGCGAATAACGCATAAAACTGACCGGAACTGTGCCATTTGCACAATTCACAATTGGCTGAATTTCAAACATTCAAATACCTTAATATATACAAAATCCACAAATAGCAACTGTTGATGTTCGGTGACGCGTTAAGCAGGGCTAACTTTTGCAGTTGAATATTGAAATGATTTGTATTAAGCAAACACTTTGCAATAGCGGCTTCACATTGATCATAACTATTGACCAATTGCGCGATTGTAATTGAAATAGATACATGCATGCATACGTATGAATGTATGTAGAGTTAGTCATAGAACAGCAATAGTTGTATCTATTAGTGGCTTACTGCACAGAGGCTTCTAAGTGCCTTCTACATATGAGTGCATATGAAATAATTCGCAGGTTTAACTTTTAAGATCAGTGTTGACCATTCGCGATCCCGCCGCACATATTCGAATATAATGCAGCGTTGATCGGCGCTCCTAGTCGTGAGTAGCAGAATGGTTATAACTGTTTTAGATCCAAGAGGCTAACATGGTTCTTATAGTTACTCGTTGCACTGAATTTGAGTTCGTTGTAAATTTTTTTAAGTTTGTTTTGTCTCTTGATAGTTATTTGATATGTGTGTGGCCTGTTGGATTTAATATTTAAAAGTTGTTGGGCAAAGCAAAAAATTTGCGTGAATTTTTGAAGGGGTTTACAACTTTTTATGGTAAATGAAAATAAATAGCAGGCCGATAACATTTGCCATATTTTTTAACGTACAGTTTTAAGATTGTTTTAAGATTTTGGTGAACGAAAACAAATGTCTATAAAATTTATGAACTTTTTTTTTAATTTATTTTTTTTTAATTTTTTTTTAAATTTTTTTTTTAAATTTTTTTTTTTTAAATTAATTAATGAGGTTCATTAATTAATGTTATGTATTCTTTGCTGCTTTTTGGTTTTTCTTATGTAAGATAAGAGATAAGCAAATAGAACAACTTCTCCAAGATTTGATAGAAATTATCAACGATAGTTGAATGAAGCCACAACTTTAAAAAATAAAAACAATTTTTTTTTCTAAACCGATGCAGCGCTTTGCGCGATCTTTTAGGCCATCATGTCCAATACTTGTTTTATATCGTCAGCTAGAATATCCTCCAGGATGGCTGTACCAACCATTTGGATGGCTTCTACAGCCTCAAAATGTTTTCCTTACATCGGCAAAAGCATTTTTCGAAAAGCTAAATGTCACATAATGCCAAATCAGGCAATTACGGGAAATGGTTGTTGGTTAAAAAGTCATTTTTAGTCAAAACATTACTCAAACGTTCAACCGATGAGAGCAATTTTTGTTGCTCAGACAACTTTTGCGTACCAACTGTGCACACACCTTTCGATAGCGCAAATGTTTGGTTAAAATACGAGAAATTGTTGTTTTGGCTATGCTAAATTCCATTTCTACGAATTTCCATGCAGATTTTTACTAAACTTTAATGAGTTCACGCTTAGTTTTGATAGAATCTGTGGTGATAAAGGCTTCATGATTGTTTAAATCGCGTATACAACTCATGAACTCTGCTACGCGATAAGCAATAATCATCATGAACTTGATTCATCGATTAAGAGGTTTCGGTAAAAGTTTTACCAAGTTGAAAAGAAAACGAAATATTGGGTTTTAGTTCGCTGCTCATTATATACCGATATGCTGTCAGTTTGAATGCAACAACGCCACTTCCAGTGCACCAAATGTCATGAGAGTTTGACAGGAAATCGGAAAAATGTTGCACCTTTTCAACGTATAAAATATTTCAAAAGTCCTGTTTACTACGGAAAGCACCATCCAATTATAATGCTTGAAACAAATACACAAGAATAAAAAAAATTTAGTAATTTGTTTGCACTACGTACGACATGTCAGACGTATTTTTATTAAAGCAAATGTCTTAGGTTAGAATTAATTTTTTAATTTATAATTATAATTTAACAAAAACAGGCAATGAACTCGAATTCAGTGACAGAAATATACTTTTTGTTACCATTTCCTGAAATTGTGTAAACTTAAGTGTTTTTTCTGAACTCAAAAAATTGCTGGCCAAGGTAATTCATGAGTATATACAGAACAATTTTTTTTTGGTACGAATTTAGTTATTTAATAGTTTTTAATATTTTTAAAATTAATTTAAATATTTTTTCAAATATAAATTTTTTCATTTTCCTAGTGATTTTATTTTGTAGTTTCCCTAATTATGAACTATATAAATCTAAGTACTTATGTGTTAAATGCTTCTTAGAGATCATTGTACAACATTTTTAATTGAATTTTCATATATAGTACAACCCATATTTACTCAAAATATGACACCTATTTATATATATTTTCTTAGCTTTTAAGCTCTTAATATATTTTGATATTACCCTCTGAAGCACTACTAATATCCTATTATGATTCAAGTGAATTCTTTACTGAAATATTAAATCATGTCTTGTCCTTTGTGTATAATCATTTATGTAAATGTTAAATGTGTTGCCACCCTCTTCAAATTCTTTATGTGGATCTATGGTAATTGGAAATCTGTAATTAATTAAGTGTTTTAGTACTGATTTTATTGTATGGTGTATTGTCTCTACACTTGTTCTCTGTTCTACACCAAATCTACTGTATTCCCTGTCTATATGTTCACTATAAAGTGTATTCCATTTAACTGGACTTTGTTGCTGTGCTACCCGCGAATTTGTTTAGCTGTTTGTTCTAAGTGTGTTTGCTGTCGTTTGTTTGTTTTGTGTGTGTTTTACTCATTTCCTACGCAGTTCCCCAGCTCCCTGCCACGTATTGCCCATTCTTATGGCATTCTTAGTTTTTATGTGGCTTGTTCTAAAATTTTAATAAATTTGTTAAAAGTGAGAGGAGGAAAACGAGTTTGACTTTTTGTGTGTGAATGCCAAAAAACTCGCTAATTGAACTCGTGCTCCGTCGGCCGCAAACGCACGCGTTGTTTAGTAAGATTTGGAATTCTAAATGGAAATTTGACAACCCACATCAAATTAACAAGTAGTAGACGGACATGAGCCAAGAGCGGCACGTACGTAAACATTTGAAAATGGATTTCTTGGAACGCGTTCAAGAGCGCAAACGAAACTTGGCAGATTGAAAAAAAATTTTCAAAAAACATCTCTCACTTTAAATCGCACATCTGCATATTTGCAAATTCATTCACAGCTACATGTGCGATATTTGAGTAAATTAAATTATTAAATAAATTCCCCGATCAAAGCACAACCGACACAAACACACTCAAAAAACGAGGGGACAGCACATTAAAGTTCAATGTTTTTGCTTTGGTTACTTCTTTTAATATTACGACAACAACAACAACAACGACACACTGTCGCAACCCCCAAACTATCAACTCACCAACACCAACACCACACCATCATCACCAATCACTACGTACGTCAAAACAACACCGACAAGTTTTTTGTTTTTTTAAACAACTTTTGGAATTTGTTTGCAAATAAAAAATTTTGCCAACTAACAACAAACCAAACAAAATCTATAAATCAACACATCATCTCGCCCAACAATTCCACAACGCATCCACTTGCCGCCACGTGTCGCCCGATTGGCGTCGTCCGTTCGTTTCGTTGCGTTGCGTTGACATGGCGCCGTCGCTTTGATGTTCCGCACCGTTGCTGCACGCGCGCTCGGACCGCCCAACGCTGTGCCGACCTGTTGGCGACGTCGCTCCATATTGTTCACTGTTGGTGATGGCTGCTGACAATCGACCGACAGCGAGCTGACGCTGTGCGACAACGGAGTCTCGGTCTATTCCATTTCGAAAATTGACTCGTAGACGCGGCCCGCAACTGGCCGCCGGCCAATTTCGCCAATTTCAGTTCAGCAAATTTGCGCAAAGGCAGCTCAACTACTGCATACGAACCACAATGAACCAATGTATTTAATGTAATCTAGCCTTAGTCGACGCTGTAGCGCATGTAAATAAAATTCGTTCGACTTTACAGTTTTATGATAATTATTGCATTGTACACCTTCTACTTCTGTGCAGCTCAGCAGCGGCGCCTTGTTAATACAATAATACTATATGATTTACCATCCTTTAACTAAAAACACTCGCAATTTTGTTGATCAAGAAAATCAATAAATAAATAAATAAAAACCATAAATAACGAGCACCCCTAGTGTAATGAGCACCCGTCGTAGATCTGTATGCCCAACTTGCCTAAATATGTTGGTCTCCTTTCCTATACATAGTCCTTAGCTTGTATCCTGCAATATTACTTTTGCGCCTTTGCAACACTCTTGTTGTCTAGTTGTACTTTCTAGACTTTAGTGCTACTACTTTTATTTATATTTATACTTTTAGTTAGTCTTAGTCTTTGTTAATTGTATTGCTTATGTAAGTTATTGAAGACACATAGTTTCTTAGACGCTATGTTACCAATCATTACCAATATCTCTAAACACAAAAGCATAACAATTTATTCAAAACGACAACAACGACAATACGGCAATAAATATAATTAGCAACTCTGCTTGCCACACCTGGTTGTAGCTTGTGTTTTATTTCAACTTGATTTTTATCACTTCACTTGTCACTCTATCCCCCTTCGCCTCATTATCTCTACAGTTGCAAATGTTGAAATTCAAAATAAACACCATCGCGTTGTCGTTTTACTCCAAATATTACTGTAAAAATGGCGCTATGCATGCTTTCTTCATTCTCAATACTCCATTCTAAACTTTTGCATCTCTAACAACTCGCATTCACACACATTTACTGTAAAACTGCTTAAATGTTTTAACTTGTCATTTTTATTTCAATGTCGCCTCTATCCGTTTATCAGTGACCGAACAGAGAAGAGCGTCAAAATGTGCAATTCGAAAATTTATGTTGGAAAACGTACTCCTCTGAAATACGAGGGCAACATGCATGTAGTATACTACATTCTGTGTAAAAAGGTTGTGTTATTGTATTATTTCCTTAACTCGCTTTCCAAGCGCCGTTTTCACTAACTGCCAAACTCTGACTGTCGTTGTATGGTTTTGGTAGCAGTTTGACTGCAACCGGGCTGTGTGAAAACGGCATTTGTAACCTCAATCAGCTATCAAAGCGAAACGTAAGTATGATCAGGTGACTGCTTAACGCTGTACAGATGCAAGTTTTTGGCATTGTTGTGTTTTGTCAGAACAGCCGAAGTGGTTTTTTTCGGTGGAAAATCTTCATAGAAACTGATAGATGCATATTTACTCGCCTACGGAATTCTTACCAACTGAAAACCACCTCCTGTTCAAGGCTTTGTCGAAGCGAACCGCACAGTTGGTCTATTTTCGTGTCCATGACTAGTCATCCGGAAATCGATTGCAAGCATCTACTTACTTCCCTATCACTATGTCATACATTGAAGATTTCTAGACGATTTCTGTGACTGAAGGCTTGATTACACGTAACGAGTAGAGTGACAAGACAGCAACTCGAACGAGTACTCGTTTCGTCTAAACAGTAAGGCGAGTTGTTGATTGAGTCAGTGACCGATGAAAGTGGCGAGAGAGTCACTAGAATCACATTTTGTTTGCTAGGCCGAGCATTACTTTAACATTACATTTTTCTCTTTTTCGCAGTGATTCGCGGAATCGCTCGTCACATGCGGAATCGCTCGTAACATGCGGAATGCGTCACACACCACTTTTCGCTCGGTTGAGTTTAATTGCGCGAGTTGCTTAGTTCATTTTATGCATTGTAAAACCGAACTGACTCGCCACGTATCAAAATACGTTTGAACAACTCGTCGCTTTTGCTCGCTATCCCAATTCTTTCGGCCTAGTACCATTTTGATGTCTCGTCACTCGACTCGTTACGTGTAATCAAGCCTTAATGGTCCATAACTGCGGCGCGCTAGCCACCTATTCTGGCAGAAAAACACAACCGATTAAACTTACCAACACAAGGCAATGTCTTGTGGAGGCCTTATGCTCCCGAGAGGAAAAAATAGTCCATAACTCGTTCTTTCTTATGAATAGTTGTTCCAGAATGAACATTCCATCAGCTAAATTCGGACGATTCCATACAATGTGCGCTGCTGTACCGTCATCCTTGAAGCACAGTCTTGTCGAAGTAACTTCATGGATAAGGTTTAACCGTGCCAGATGTCGCCTGAAGTTAGCCCCCTATCAAGACTAGGTCCTGCGGCTTCGCTGCCTATTGGCGCCTGTAAGGCTGTCATGTCACTCCATCTACTGAGGTCACCCAACTGTCTGAAAACGCAACCACTTGGAATCTTTCTATGCGTCGGTGTCATCTCATCAGATTTAGCCTCCTCCACCTAGCTAACCTCTTGGTCCCTTAAGAGGTCTCGTTGTCCACCAATCTCAGTGATTTGAATGCGTTTGCCATGGTCTCGGGACTACTTTATAAAAAGGCTAATCTGTTGATGGCACTTTAATTGCACACTAACACTAAAATAGTCATCGGAGTGATCATCTTGTATGCTGCTAGGGTGACCTTTTTTGAGCAATTCCTCATGGCCGCCGAAACGGTTAACGTTACGGTCAATTTTTAAGCTTGACATAGGCCAATTCTCTTCTCCCCAATTTTGCTAGTTTTAAATCTTCACCTGTGGTCACCTTAGCACTTGGCAATTTAAAATGACCTTGATGGCTGTTGAAGGCAATTAACAGTTGGAAACCGAGCGCACCGCAACCATCCGTCGTTGTGGATGTGAAATTGCAAACTGACTAACAATTTTAAGCCGATTCCAAATGGCAAGTTTTCATAGGCAATTTTACTTTCAAAGGTTTGTTTTTTTTCAATTATTTCTGTTTTTAATCGCTTGTGGTTCAGCGTCGAGTCGAATGCCCTAAACACATAGACAACTGCAGCGACACGACTGCATCTGTCGAAAAAAAGAATCAGAACGTTTGTATGGAGACTGCTTGGCTACAGAACCACCAATCGCCAAACATAGAACTATTTTCTATTTCGTGGGCGACAACTCCACAGCAATTATCATCATTGCTCCAGAACAGATATTTTTAGTGACGTTAGAATTACAAATTTGTTAGTATTTCAGTTAAAATTTACTGAACGAAAACTTAAAACACTTAATTTTATTATAAGGATATCAGAAAATGGGATTGTGATGTTGTTGCTGCCGCTTTCATTGTAATAAACGGAGTTCTTGAGGTTGTGTTGCCGTGACGCTGCCAGCTTGAATGTGTTCGAGCCATTAAATTTGCAGTCCAATGCAATAAACCAGCTTTGCAATGCAATGCTTTGCACATTTTTTTTCTGTTTCTGGGCGTCAAAGCGGCAGCTAGTTTCTACTGTAGCAGCCTTGGGTTGTAATATGGACAACAGACCAGAGTTTGTTGCTATTTGATGAAGTCTCTGACAAATCTAACTTCTGGTGTTTCTGGAAATATGTTTGTTTGCTACATGTTGATTTTACCAGTAGAAAAAAACATCAAAAGCCTAACGTGTGCCAGACCGGCCGAAACTCGTGTACAATTAGTCAACAATGTATAGGCAAAATGACGTTTAATTTAAGTGTGGCTAGAACCTGTTCGTTCATGAGCTCTGGTCAAGATCAAAGTAGAAGTTTATGGGTTAACCATTTTGAAGTTTCAAAAGTACGATTCAGCGATTAGGAATCAGTTAGTCTACAAGTCAACTAAAAATTGTATTTATGTAAATATGTATATTTGTGTAGACAGTTAATTCTTTCGTTATTTAGCTGCTTAACTTGCTAATTTATGGGCTTGGAAGTCTCTGTTGTTCCAGGAATCAAATATTCTTTTGCTCTTTTGATTATTTTAAAATCTTTAAAGTATTTTGTATTTGTATTAAAGTAACTAAGTGATAAAGTTTAGCCTTCGGAGAACACACCTATTTTTTCAATCATTGGGAATTATCTGGGCCTTTTAGACCCTGTTCACTTTTGATCGCCTATAATTCCACAACTTTTGAACTTTTGTATATTATTGTAACAATTTATAAAAATTTAAGTACCTCTGAAAATTGTGACATACTTAAAGAAGTCACAGGAAAAACAGATTTTGGAATAGGTATTGTCGTGTTAAGTAGGAGCATGAGTCTACATGACCCTGTATGTTCTCCGAATGTTACAAGGTTCGTTAGGTTAGTGTTCTTCTTCAACATGCATTCAAATACATTTTTAAACAATTACAGCTTAAAAATATTTAATTTTTATTTAAAAATCTATGTTTAAGTTGTTATTATAGCTTCGGTTTTTTCCGGTAAAAAGTGTAAACAAATTATTACAGACTTTTTTTTTTGTGGGCACAGAGACAGAGAACTATGTACATTGACTGTTGTTTGGAATTGTTAGAAAGTTTGCCAAAAGTTATTTTTAGAGGTTCCATAAATAATGCAGGTAAATCCGATCATTAATTTTTTGTTTTTTCTTATACTTGGAACTTTTTCGACATTCATTCATATATTTCATTCCTTTTTTAAATAATGTCTATAATGTACAATTAGTTTTGATATAAATTATCTATTTATAAAGTCAGTAAATGGTTATTAAGTACACTAGTTTCTTAATAATGTTCTAAGCATTACATCTGACACTCGTATTGCACATTCTTGTAGAATCTACTTACGCACTTATTCATAGTTATCAACATTTTAGGCGTATTCGTAATTTCGTATTTTAAATTTACCGAAAAAGCACACATATTCCCATCTCTCTAATAATAATTGTGAATAATTTTGCAATAAACTCAATTGAATTTGTTACAGATCATTTTGCTGGCACCGTTGCTAATTTTACATTCTCGACAGTGTTGCAAACGAGTCGGACACATGGTGAACGGCAAGAACTGTGCCACAGCAACATTGAATCAACTGAGCTGCCAGTCTGTCAGTCCGCCTAGTTTTTATGCCAGTTTGGCTTTGAACTTAAGCTTAAGTTCACTTAAGCGCACTTTTTCGAGACTTGTAACGTGGCTTTATTGAAAAAGGCACAAGTTCGCAATAGAAGCTCGGGTTCTGTTAAGCGAAGGCAACCCTGTTGCTTCAAGTCGATAAAGCGGTTGTTATACAAATTTTGTATTTTGTTCTAGCCAAATTGAAACAATGAACAACTAAACGTGCTTCTCGAATTGCAGTCGGCAGTACAGTCGGAAAGAAAATTACCTCAACTCATGTTCATTATTGTGTTGGCTTATTTTCATTATTGTGCAAAAATCGGTTAGTTGAGTGCTCGCTGATTTTTAAAGAATGCCTAATAAATATCTAAAAGTTCATTAAAATTTTCATTTGCGCTTAAAGTCACAAGAATTCCAATATGAACTTCGCTATATTTCTGATATCTCAAGTTAAAGTAGTAGTTGAAAATAAAACGAGGAGCCTAGGAATTTTAGTCTCTTATGACCAAGAAAGCATATTGGCGTTCACCACAGAAGTCGTTGGGCGTAAAAATAGTCTTTCACCGCGAAATGCATTGCAGAGTTTGCCGCATATTAAATGGTCCCTGTTTGGTAGTTTGGCCCTCAAAAATGTATGACTCAGACAGACCCAGAGCTCGGGCTATTCATGCCAGATTCAATGGAATTGTCCACCAGTTGTTCCTCCAGTGCCCTCTTTATCTTAAGAGTTCACTAGTTCTTCCTTCAACGGAAGTGTTCACAAGTTCTTTTCCAGTGTGTACAAGTTCTTACTTCAACAGAAGTGTTCCCCCATTCCATGGAGGTGTCTACAATTTCTGCCTCCAGTGTTTTGTTCGTTCCAACTGTTCACAAGTTCTTCCTTTAACAGAAGTGTACACAAACTCTTTTTTTCAGTGAAACTGTCTACAATATTTTTTTTAAAGGTACACAAGTTCTTTCTCCTGTCCAGAACTTCTTTCTCCAGTGTTCTGTTTGTCTTTGGTGTCCACTAGTTCATTGTTTTATTAGGGAGTGCCCTGTCTATGACAAGTGTCATCGAGTTCTTATTCCAGTAACTCAGTTTTATCTCCTAGCAGAATCATAGCCATTCTTTGTAATTCCCCTAATAGCTTTTTGCCATCTTGTGTGTTGGTTCGTTACAAAAACTCAGCTTGTTGTAAAAAAGACAACCTCAGCTCATTCTGTCTTTTTATTATAACTTCTACAACATCTTCATCAACCTAACCTAACCGAACCTAATTTGTACAAGTATATATGTATTTATATATATGTAGAGGCGGACTTTCAGCTCGCCTCTGACAGAACACTTTAGGAATAAACTTCTTTTCCACTTCGGATTTCTTAAAACATTTATTGATGTGATATTTGCGTCCGTCCTAGTCGCTGTCTGTTCTCGAGTCTTCAATGTACCGTTTTGAGTCCGTTATCGTTGTCCGCGTCTCGTTAAGTTTTCGTCCAGTCGCAGTGTCGTACTCGTCGTAGGTTTAAGTCCCAAATCCCACATATATACATACGAAAATTTAACGACCGCACCTAATTAAATAAACACATTTTTATATTTTCCTATAAATTTATTTGGTTTGTTTTTTGCTCTGAATTTTTACAGAATTTCACCCAACAGCGATCCCGAGGGTGATGTGGCGGATGGCGAGGAGGACGCATAGCCATTACTGTGCGGTGTTGATTCCGATTGCAGTGATGACAGCGAAGCAAGCAACAATGTTAACATCATCAACAACAACAACAACAACAATGATGCAGCATGCACCAGCGTCATCAGCTAGCATATGCAAATGTGCTGCAAAAGCTACAAAAACTACAAAAACAATAACATTGCCCATAATAGTGTCACCAACAATCCCATCAACAGCGACATTATCATCAACAGCAACAACAACAACAACAACATCATGCTTATACTAATCTTCACAATAGTCATGCCAAAGTAACAGCAACAACATTTGCATTATAAACACAAAACGGGACTCAATAATGCCACATTGGCGATAGCTTTGTTTTGGTTTCAAGTGTAGCAAAACAAAAAGCGCCAAAGTTCAAACGAGTCCAACTGACATCATATCGGAATCAATCGCAACAAAATTTTTAAATTTTCAACGAAATTTCTGCAATGAAAATTTATCTGTTTATTTGCAATATTTTGGTTTTTCTGTAATCAAGTTTGACAAAACCAACTGTAAATTATTTGCAAAGTGTAGTGTGTTAAGAAGTTGAGTAGTTAAGAATTGTACGCGGTAAGGCTGTGAGATAATTAAAAAAATAATGTAATAAAAATTAAAAGAATGAAAAAAAAGACGAGGGAATGATGCAAAAATCAAGCACTTACAACAAGTTACTTACAAGTTTTACAAAAAGAAATTTCAAATAAAAATTACAAGTTGGAAGCTCTGTGCAAGCAGAAATAAATTGTAATTTAATCATTTAATTGGGGCGCCTTGTTTGGGCTTTCGATTTGTTCAGTTATACACATTTAGTTACACACACTAACACATGCAAATAATCGGCATCATACATAATGATTCGAATTAAATTAAGTTATTCGTTTTCGTTGCAATAATTTGTGAATGTTTGCAAATCTATGTTAATCGTACGTCCCACAGATAAAGTGCTTACATTAATACAATTCACATATACATACATATTACATAGATATTTGTGCTGTAGTTTAGGAATTTTAAACAATTTTATGTTTCGAAGAATAAAGTAAAAAGTACTAAAATTTTTTTAAAAACAAGTGTTTTCTTGAAAATATGTAGAACCAGTATTTATGCCTTTGGCAGGTCAAAGTATGGGAGTATACGAGAAATAGTTCTGGAGGCTTGTTCGTCTCTCTGGATTGTGCTTCAAAATAAAACGCACTTCAATTCTTAAACGCAGTTAGGAACTAGCAATCACTTTATTTACAAATTCACTCTTTCCTGTCTTTATATGTACTTGTTACTTTTTGGAATACTCCGTGTTTTATCTTTGCTTGCCGAAACAAAACTGAGTGTTGCTAGATGCCAGATGAAATGACTTTTTCTTAAATCTTAAAAAAATACCGAAATTTCCTCCCAAAAGTTAAAAAAATCTCAAATTGTTTTATAATTTGCTTTCTTTTAAAGGTTATTCCTTTCCTTAACTTCTCAGAAAAAAATAAAAAAAAAAACTAATTTTTTTAAGGCAGCCTCTTTTTATTCATCTTCAGCTCAACAACAAAAGCCTAACAAAAACAAAACAACAAATGAATTGAATAAAAGTGAAATTTTTGGCGGAATTTCATTGTAACAGAAATAAGTGAGAAGGAGATAGAACAAGCTTACATTTTGTAAGATTACAAATTTTTAACACAAAAAAGCTTTGATGCTTTTTATTAAAATAGTTGCCAAAAGATGTTTTGTTGTTGCCAGTGTTCGTTCGTTTTTCCAAAATCTCATAAAAATCCACTGAGGATTAGAAAAATCCCCTAACATAAAATATAAATCTCCTAAACTTTCTCGTAAAGAAATCTTTTTCCTAAAGATTCTCCTAAAAGGTCAAGAATATCTAAATCTAAAAGGAAATTTACTGATCTAGCAACACTGACAAAACTGTGCCTCTGCGCTGTACCCGGCTGCCTTTTATACCAGGAAATGATTAAAATTTTATTCTTCAAAGTAATGGCCATCGCTAGCTACACAGTTTTCCCATCTCTCAGGCAATTTATGGATGCCTCGCCAAAAAATGTTTCGTCTTTTGCCTGAAACCAATCATCGATCCATTTTTTGGCTTCTGCGTGAGAATTGAAGCGCCGTTCCGTTAATGCGTGGCCCATCGATGCGAACATGTGATAATCCGAAGGCGCCAAGTCTGGTGAGTAAGCCGCATGAGCAAGAGCTTCCCAGTTGTACGATGCAACCAATTCTTTGGTGGCTCTAGTGCGGTGTGGTGGTGCGTTGTCATCGAGGAAAATCACTTTGTGTTGCCTAGCTTCATATTCTGGGCGTTTTTGGCGTATAGCACGGTTCAAATCGGCCAATTGTTGTTGGTAACGTTCACCGTTAACCGTTTCACCAGGTTTTAGAAGGTTTTTTTCTTCAAATGGTAACACAAAATTAACTGTGTCCGCAAATCGTAATTTGTAGGCACTTAATCCGAAATTTTCCGGAGCGTCAAACAATGCGTTGTTGGATGAAACTTGACAAATTGTGAACTGAATATTGTTGACATATGACAGAAGAAGTAAACATGACATTTGGTACGGTTCCGAAGTTTATAAATATTCGGCTATTTACCGCTAGATGTCGTTACCGGTTTCATATGCGCATACCTGGTACTTGTCTGCCGCGCCGATCGTTCTCGCACATTCCACTAGTGCATAGTAAAGCGAAAGGGTGTCTTATCGTACAGTATTGTCTTTCGACTTAAGTGAATTTTTCAATTCGACTTCTGAATTTCTATTGTTTGTGATATCAAAGAGAGCTCTGAACTTTAATTTCAACAAGTTAGTGTACTTAAGTCGCTTCTTGGGAACTGTTGAATGTCTCAGTCTTAGTCTCAGAAAGTTTCTACTACAGCCTGGCTGTCTCAATATGGCATAAACTAGCAAATATGACGTCTGGGACGCAATGGTATCCCAGCGTGACGTGCACTGGTCTCTCATCTCAGAGGCCGTAAGTTCGATTCCTACCTGGCTTGGTATGCACTTTTCTTGTTTGCAAATGTCCTTCAACATTACCCAATTAAACTCTTTTTTGGATAACCTTTGGATAAGCTCTCATCCTTTCCACTCCAATTAGTTCTGAAAAGCAGCTCGCAGCAGATATTCATGTTCAGTAGGTATACTAGCACTGACTGGACTGGTTTGGACTAACGGAAATGCGTCGCAGCGTATGCATGATTCAAAACTGAATTAATCAAAGACATCAACCTTTACTTTTTTGCAAAAACAACTCCAATACAGCAGCAATGGATACACATAGGGCACTCTACATAACCCAGTAACAAACCCTTTCACATATGGAAGCATCGCTGGAAGCAGATGGTAATTGATTAACATAATCAACACAATACATTAGCCTTATTGAGGCCCTATACTCCCAACTGGATTGAATATTGAGAGAAAAATGACATCATATTGCAGCCGCTGATATTTTTTTTCTGGAATAGGGCACTTTGTAAGTATACCGTTAATCCCTTTTGAATTGCATAGACAAATTAAAAATCGCTTCAGGGTTTTCGAACCTAAATCGAGATTTTTAGGGTTAATTTGAAATTCCGAGTACACAGTTTTTCATGGCCACAAAAGCACTTTTGGTATTTGTTATTCTTAATTCAAATCTAAATAGTCGTTTGTCAATCTTCATAACATTTATTTATTTTGCACATCTTATTGCGCTCATAACACTGAATCGCTAATAACTACTTCAATATTGTTCGTGTTGCGTGCCATTGCTGCGATAACGTCCCCGTTGCTGCAATTCATCGTAGAAGATGTGATCGTTGAAGATTTCATCGCGATGATAATAATTCTGGTAGCCGTGCACCTTCTCACCCCTGCGATGGTCTTTGTTCTCTGCAAAAAATGCCTCCGCTTCTGCGCTGTGGTTGGCATCAGCTTTTCTGGGGCTGAGTGTGCGTTCGAGCAACTGGTTGATGGCGGCCTTGGCGTTGAGATACTTTAGCACTGTGTCGGGTCGCATTTGCGGCTCGACATAATCCTCCGTGCTGTCGTCGTAGTCGCTCTCGTTGCTGCTGGCTGCTGACTCATCGTCGTGCTGGTGGCGCACTTGCGGCGCTTCGGTGAGCGGTGCCGCAATTGTTGCTGTCGTTCTTGTGGCCTTACCCGCCGTCATATACCGCAAGTGTTTTGCTTTTGTGCTGCCCACGCTTTGATCGACTATCTGGCGTATTGTGGCCGTTGGTTGACGTTTCAGCGCTGCCGCTGGCATTCGACGCTGGCGCAGCCTTGCAGCATGCGGACCACAATTGCTGTTCTGTCGCACCGGCCGTATGACAATCATGTATGGTGTCTTTTGCCTGATGTTGGTCTTTTTCGTTGGGCGCAGCGGATTTTTGGACTTCAGCGTGAAACTGACCTTTGTGTGCAGTGGACGCCCAGTTGGCGTAGCTGTGCGATTGGTGTCGCCGCTCCGTGATAGCTCTTGCTCCGCGTATTTGCCCACAACAATGCAAATCTGCATATTCTTGGGCGTCGGTATGTCTGTCGTAAATTTGTGCGGACACTGCAGTATGTGGAACTGCTGAGCCCCGTCTACGGCTGTTGGCAACCAAAATGGCAGCCGGTAGTAGGCGTGGTAGTTGCGCTCCACTATTATTGGCTGCACCAACACACTGTGTGCCAGCAGCGCAAATGTTATCTGTGACAGAGTTTGCGCGAATTTCCACATTTCGGGCGCGTTGAAGTATTTCGTTGACGTCTGTGCACCAAAACGCTGACTAAACGCGACACCCGAATGTTCAGTTTTAAGTATCTATGTGGCACTGACAATTTGTTGGACGCTAGTGGCGCATTCTTGCATAACGGTTTGTGGTTGCAATGTCAATGGCAAAACTAAAAAGTGAATTTCCCAACCGCAGTCGGTTCAAAAACTCGTAACCGACTAAAAAACTTGTTTATTTGACAATTATTTGCATCAACAGGTATCGACAACATTGCACACATCTGTTGCATGCCACTTTACAAATTCTAAAAATAGTTTTGTTTATTTTGGCTGCAACTGTTGCATGCACATTGTTGCTACCTGTTGCACACACGAATGACAATCAACAAGGTGCTCGCTTCGGCAAATTATAGCAACCTCAAAGCGCAGACGCATGTTGCTGCAACAAACCAACTGTTGCGCGTGTTACTCAACGTTGGCTTGGCAGCATTCCACTTGTTGCTGGTTTTGTTGACAAGCAAATGGCTGCTTGCGTGATTTTGCCGGCCGCTAAAGTTGGCAACATTTTTTTTTACTACGTTTGCAAATATAGCAATGGCATTTGTAACATACCAGTAGAAGAATTCAACATTTATCTCGTCAATGCATAAGTTCACAATAGAATTGCTGTGGGAAGAGAATTGCGAAGTATGGGAATCAAATAAGGGTTCTGATTTTATCAATTTAGATTGTTTAAAGGGTTTTAGTTATTTAAATCTGGGGTGCCCAAAACAACAATAAAACCTACGTAGAGGATTGTAGCTTTCTACGCATAATGCGGAGTGATGTGCTCAGACTATGTCGATGAGCATTTACAAAAACAAATGAGCAACAGAGCACTTCTGATTTAAATCATAAAAACCAGATCATCAGATTTGATGAACGACGAGTAAATTTAATGAACCATTCAATGAATATGAACATTGTAAATTATTTCGTATTTAATATTTTCGGAAAAGGTGACCTAGTTTGTTAAAAATCTTGAAGTAAAATCTTCTAAAACAATTTTAAAAATATTTTGAAAATAATTCAAAGTTTGAGGAAATTTCCTTGTTATTTTTTTTAATATTTTCATCAATGAAGAAAGCATAATGAGATAGCTTCATTTCAAAAAAGTGCTCACCATACTATTACAAGTTACGTGGAAAAACTGAGAAGCCAATGATTTTTTTTAATTTGTATTTAAAGAAAGACTAGCTTAGCTCGCAAATCTTTCCTTAAAATCCTACCCCGCTTAAGTAACTATTTCTAATCAATATGCGCTATGTAGGCTTAATGACTAAAATTCTAAAGTACTCCATTCATGTAAGTACCTCAGAAAGTTTACATTTATAGTTGAAGTACTTAAACGAGTACTTAACAAAGTGATTATAAGTTTGTGGTGTACATGCGTTCCGGTAAATCTGAAAACGAATTATTAAGTATTTGTTATTATTATTATTAAATAAAGTAAAACCTAATTTTTGCAACAATCTTATGTGTTGGTGCGCTGGAGGTTGGAAGATTAGGTTAACGTAGTAAAGTTAGTGCAGAGTACAGACTACACTCCACTCGGAGACCAAAATTGCTTACTTTTAATTCCTTCTTGTTCTTTGGAACTAACCGAAAGTCCTAATCCGGGCAAACCAGTTCGACCTCTTATGCAGTTGAAAGGTTCCTACAGTCTTTTTTCCAATTGTGAACAGCAGGTTGGGGACTTCTCCATGGTTAATGATTTTGGAGTCAGAGGTTTGTCAATTCCTGCTGAGAAGACAGTTGCCAAAAGAAAAGATCTCTTTGCAGTTTTTTTAGTTGGCTACCGCGACGCTTAGACCCGACTCAGACTCGCGGACCGAAGCAGTAAAATTAAGACACGATGACCACCGTAAATTTTGTCACATTTCGGCATATTATCCATATGGAAATTTTCATAGACACTGGAGGATCACATAGCGGGTCCCTTTTTGTTCCCATTAAGTTCTTGCGTAGCCATTTAGAGGTGCGTCATATCTATGAAACTCTCACCTGATGACTTCATTCATGGTCATGAGTTTTTCAAGTAGATTTCTATGACCAATGGTACATAATTTGTTTTATTTTATGATCCATTGTTCCATAATACACATCTTTCTAGCCACCAGAACTGGTCTCTCGTACCAAAAATGCGCGGCTGCCTTGGCATCTTCAAAGGGGCAGTTTATAAATTATCATAATAAGTGCTTTTTAAGTTAATGCGCTCCGTTTACAAATCAGTTAGCCAACTGAGAGATACTTAGACTTAGAGGATTAGGGAAGTTAAATCAGCTGTAATTTTGTATACCAATGTCCAACAGTGAGTTGAAGACTATTTAACTATAAGCTAATGTTTTTACTTTTTGCTTTATTTAATTGAATTTGAATTCGACACACTTGGCACAATGCTGTTAGAGCTGAGCTTCAACGGTTTCGTAGTAAAAAAGTTAGTATTTATGTTTTTTTTTAGTTCAAACCAGATATTATTGATAAGTGCTTCTACTTTTGACTGCTTTCACTAAAAGCCTAAACTGCATTGCAACGTCTTTTTGGTCTCGCACATACAATGCAAACCGGAAAATACGGTGCAATGTTTTAACCCTTCATATACATTTTTCCAAGTTTACTTAAGTGTAACAAGTGGCCATTGCTCAATTTCAGCACTAAACAATTCAATCGAACCCATTCACCTTAGGCACTTATCAATCATCTAAACAGTTTGCACTACTCAACTTTCACAATAATCACTGCAATTCGACACCACAAACGTGCAACAGCTGCCGCCAAATGGCGTTTCAATTCGCTGGTGCACGCCAGTGCGAGGCAAAACTTTCAGCCGGAAGTGCGGCAAAAGTTTTGTACTAAACACATCGCGTGCACGAGGGTTTGCACGCTTCTCCCACAAATCACGCAAATCATCCACCATTCACCACGTCCCCTCACAGTGCAACATTCCGCACACACTGCCAACACACCTGCCACCCACTGGTCATTGCAACAG
Source organism: Melieria omissa (assembly GCA_963971225.1). NCBI lineage: Eukaryota > Metazoa > Arthropoda > Insecta > Diptera > Ulidiidae > Melieria > Melieria omissa. The sequence goes on along the minus strand of OZ020267.1, from coordinate 54,710,662 downwards.
GTGCACTTAAGTGCTGCACGCCTGCGTGCCGCCAAGCATGCAACATTTGTTGATGCGCAGTTATGGCGGCGCCAGGCCAGGGTTGCCGTTGCTTGGCAAAGTGCCGCATGTGGCCGGGCGACATCGATAAAATATTGCGCCTTGGCGACACGCGACAGGCGACCGGCTGCACGTAACGTAGCGCGTGCCGTGCCGTAACCGTACCGTAACGCGACCCTTGCGTGACACTTGCACTGGCAGCGGCCGTTGACTTGACTGCGGCCGTGGCTGTGTCTGAAGCATAGTTGACTAGACAGTGGCAGTGGCTGTTGGTGACAGGAAATAACAAAATCAGCACAAGCGGACACATCATCAATGCGGGTGGTTGCTTATGCAAGTGAAATTCGTTGGCAAATTATGAAAATTATCGAATTTGTGTGCTAAAAGTGTGAAAAAATAGTGGAAAGTATTGAAATGTTGTTGAAAACACGTGTGAGATGTTTGAAACAATGAAATTCGTTTGAAATTCATTACAATAGGCGAAAATTGCAGTGACTTGAGAATTTTCGTTTGTTACGTAACGGCCAAAAGAGGTGAAAAATTCAGTGAATTCGAGAAAAACTGCCGAAAGTTGCAGGAGAAATGCTCAAAAAGTACCAATTCAATAACTTGAAGTGAATTTTTAAGGATTCTACTTGCAATTTTATATATGCTGTGCCTTTTGGCGAGCAGTCAAACTTTTGTTCACAAGTCCTTGAGGTCCTTTCTGTGCTTTGTACAAACAAGCAATCGGTAGCAGTAAGCATCAAACGTGCGCTTTCTACTTTTTGTCTTATTTCAGCTGCATCAACTTAAATCGCCAGCTAAATAGTTAGTTGCAATGGAGCCATCCACCAGCGCCGAGGCAGCTGCTGCCGCAGGCGCTGGCCCAGATCCGCGACTGGAACTGATGGGCTCCTTCGTTATCAAATCGCTAAAACTCAAACCGGAGAAATGGACACGCGTCATCACGGTGGAAGAGCACAAAGGCATCATTAAGGAATTTCTCGATCGTCCCATACCGATGGTGCTGGTTATTGTGCTCACGCAGGCCGCCCAATTGGTGCCGTCCACCACGTTTCCGCTGTCGCAGCTGAAGAGCAAAGGCGTATATTTTATCAAGAAATACCCGGAAGCGATACCGCGTGAGAATTGCGAAAACTTTATAATATTCGGCGACCTGGCGACGCGCACCATTGACCAGCTGTCCGCACTGGTGGAGGAGGTGCTGGTGCCGTTGCTCTCAAACGAGGACAACTATCGGACATGGCCCGTTATGGTGGCGCAGGATGTGCAAAAACATGTGCACAGCTTGAAGAGCACCGTGCACCAGGTGAAGGGTCAAGTGAGCGGCGAGACCATACTGGCCATGCCGGTGGGCGTCGAGAAAATCGTCAAGGTGGCCAATCAGCTGAATGAGTCGGGCGAGTGTGCAATCGATTTGTATTTGAAGAGCGCAATCGAGGGTGTGGTCATCAAGTGGGCGCAGCAGATACACGACGTCATCAAGGAGAATCCTTCGAATGCGTTCCTGAACGGACAAAATCCGACGCCACATGCGGGTAATGTGCTTTGTGCATTGCATTCTATTCAAATATGTACCGACTTATGGGCGTTAGGCAGTTAAGCAGAATTTTTTTTTTATATTGTAGGTTAGGTTAGGTTAAGGTGGCTGCCTCTATAAGAGACACACTCGGAGGCCTATTATGAGGTCCATTGTGATACCACATATTTCACAGTTTCCAACATAACTTACAGCACATATTCAAGTGGATGGGGAAAGGGAGGGGAGGGGGATATTGTAGGTTATGTTAGGTTAAGGTGACCATAGCACGTAATAGGATTTGGCACTGAAAGACACTTAGGTCACGAAATGGGCCCGTTGATATTTTGAATATTGTAGATATATTTTAAATTAGATAGAGGCATAACTTGATGGTACCTAATAATAATAATAATTGACTGGCACGACAGCCCGATAGCGCGCCTAAGGCCCAGCTACCCGCAACCATCCGTCTTGTGCGTGCGAATTTGTACAGGGTTGGAAGGCACTTACAGTTTTATGCCGGTTTCGAACGGCGAGTTGAAAGCTTTTTCATAGGCAATTTTACTCTCAGAGGTTTGCCATTTCATGCTGAGAGGACAGCCGCCGAAAGAAAAATTGTTGTTTTTCTCCTTTTTTTTGCGGTATTAACGCAACGGAGTCTTGAACCTGGGTTCGAGCGTCGCATTTGACTTGCGGCCCAACGCCCTAGCCAGCTGAGCTACGGCGGCTTGATGGTATCTAGAAATGCTTAAAACTGTCGCAATTACGTTGAGTTTTTCCAATTGCGCTGAAAGTGATCAGAAAGATAAGAAATATCTTGAATTACATTACAATTAATTAACAATTAAAACTTAAATAACTAACAACAAACTAATAAAACGAAAATATGTGAAAGCTAACATTCAGTGAAATGGATTATGAAAGTTTTGAAGAGTGAGTCCCAAAGTAGAGATTATATAGAATATTGCTCAAAACAGTCAGTTCAGTTTTTTAATTAAAATAAAGTTTACGGTGCTACATTGCAAAAAAGAATCATAGATGAGCATCATGGGTGAGTAGACAGAAGAAACGTGATGCGAAAAACAAATGGGTTAAGACTGACTGAAACCTATGACTTATGACTTATAGTGTGTTTTTTTTAGAATATAACAATTGAAGTAAAATAACAAAATTATATGGTTTCAAATTGAAAATAAATTTAATTAAAATGAGAATGAAGAGAAAGAAAGAGTTGATGAAGAGCGAAAAATTATTTTAAAAATTATAAAAATAGAGAATCACTGATTTATTGTGCATTAGTTATCATTCGACGCATACTTATTGCAGAAATTAACTTCTGGAACAATCGTCTGAAAAACTTATCCTTTGTCTTTGAGCAATTGCGCAACGAGCGTATTCGTGCTATGGCGCTGATATTGGAGTACACGGACAGCGCTTACCATCCCTGCTTCCAGAGCTTGTTCAAGAATGTAGTAACAGGTAGGGGAGGCGAACCAGTGATATTTCTACATCTTTCATGTTTCACCATTACTAAATAATTTGCTCCTTCACGCTGGCAGCTTTGGCCGAGGCCAAGGACATTACGCTCTTCTTGAATCCACTTATGCGGCTCATGCAACCGCTTCAGGAGATGGACTTTGCCGAATGCAAACCCGTACTGATACCGTTAATGTATGTGCTGTGCACCATGTGGGGCAATTCGCGCTATTACTGTCACTCCTCCAAAATAACGGTGTTGTTGCGACAGATATGCAACTTGATCATACACCAAGTGGGTTTTTAAAAATGTTATTCAGTCATTTTTTTAAGTGGCTAAGGTACAATAATAACAATTTGTTTGTTATTGCCAGGCCAAGCGGTACTTGGATCCTTCGTCGATCTTTCACAGTGACATCGATGAAGCCATGCAACGTTTGACACTCTCCATTGAGGTTTTGAAATTCTTTCGCGAGCTATTCGATTATTACAAAGAAAAACTGGCCGAATTCTTTCCGGAACCAAACGAGAGACCGCCGATTTTGTGGACCTTTCATCCAAATTCAGTTTTCAATCGCTTCAATGCATTTCTGGAGCGTCTAACGACCATACAATGGTGAGCTGGTAGTTCATGGTTTCTTCAGTTTAGTTAAGGATTCTTCTAAGCTATATATAACTTTGTGGATAGGTTCTTCTTTACGGTGATTGAATTTCTGAAATTAGAGAAAGTCGAAATCGGCGGCCTGCGCGGAAGACAGTTGAGCGCACGCATTACCGCCGTCTATGTGGATTTCAATCAGTACTTTACCGCCTTCGCATCCAAATCGTACGACGTACTCGATCCGGACGACCATGAGTTCGATAACGACTTCAAGGACTTTCAGACGCATATCTTGGAATTGGACATGAAATTGGCCGCCATACTGTGTCAGGCCTTCGACGATTGTTATAATTTGGAAAGCATTTTCAAGGTATGAAATAGTTGAATAGTTGTTTCCTAAAGTTGAAGTTGACGAAAGTTCTCCGTGTCTGCAGCTCATCAGTATCGTTGGCAGCGTTATCGATCGTCCAAAAATCCGTGAGCAGTTCACGCAACGCTACGGCGAGATCGTGCAAATGCTCGACGAAGAGATGAGCGTGTGCGAGAATATCTTTCACACGCAAATGGAAATGCAATACCACCAGAAGGTGAACTTGTACCCGGACTGCAATTGTCCGCCGGCGGCTGCCTTCATACGTTGGTGCGGCCAGCTGCAGACCCGCATCACCATACCAGTTACGAACTTTCAAAAACTTCAGCACGAGTGAGTCGAACAGTTGTGAAGAAATTCTCGTTATTAATCCTGAGCAATGTTTACCGCAGCATTACGAAATCGGAGAAGGCACTGGAGATTATCGAGCGTTACGAGCGGCTGATGCGTCGTTTGGGCTCTTGCAAGGCGCACGTCTTTGAAGAGTGGAGCGAACAGTTGTCGCAACAAATCGAGATAAATCTCAAGAAATCATTGATTGCGCGCGATCCAAGCAGGCATTCTCTGATATTGAACTTTAGTTCGGAACTGTTTTGCATCTTGCGCGAGGTTCACTATCTGAAACAAATGGAGACTGAAGGCATACCAGAGATTGCGTTGGATTTCGCCAACAACAGCGACACATTCCGAACGTACACTTTAAATCTGGAGAAGACCATTGACTGGTATAATACGATCCAGGAGAATAGCTCTCCAGTTGAGTTGAAGCTAATTGAATCGGAAATTAAGTTGATCGATGATTTGGTTGAGATTGGAGTTAATGAGTTGGTGTGGAATTCGGCAGGTAAGTGGGGAAAAATAGAAAGACGGACCTCTTTTTCGACGACCCTATAATTTATTAAAAGAACTACATAAAACTATTAAATCCGGGATCTCAAACACCAACTTCTCTCTAGTCAGTATTGTCGATATGGAATTGCTATCAAATCAATTTGTACCAGCTTCTTCCCTCACAACTCTCTCCTGTTATCAATCACATACGACATGGTGAATAGTTAACCTTCAAATTTTTTAGATATCACCGCATATCTGGACAAATTGCGTGCCCCAGTGGCGGCCTTGCAGAATCGAATGCAACACACACAAAATAATCTGCGTCGCATTGGCCAAATCATGTCGGTGTGGGCCAAGCAACCGCTGTTCGAACGCAGAGATTGCAAAAAGGATACCGTACTGTGCATCGATGAGCGACCCGATCGCACCGCCAAGCGCTATGCCGAAATCCAAGCCGCCTCTGTCGAGATACATAAGCTGCTGCACGACAACATGCTGCAGTTCAACATGGAGGCCAAGCAGGACGACAACATCTGGCTGAACTATGTGAACTTTGTCGACAACATAGTCTACGAGAATATACTGCGCACGGTCGGCGTGAGTGTGGGCTACTTGGCCGAGAACATGGACCCCGATAATAACTGTGCGCCATTGTTCGAGTCGCGTTTGGAATTGGTCGAGCCCAATCTGGTGTTTGTGCCATCGCTGGAGCCCGACGATCCGCTGGGCTTCAACAATATGCTGATTGAACTGATGCGCGACATCATGAAGATGGCCACGCTGATTAAACGACTCAAGGGCGGTGAGAAGCGCAACTATGGGGACATGGTGCGCGAGCACCAGGACATTATCGACATGCGACGCGAGATACTCAACGGCGTCGATCAGGTAATGGAGGAGGCCTCGCTGTTTTGCCGCCAGTTCGAGAGATACGCCTATCTCTGGCTGGACGATCGGCAGGAGTGCATGGAATATTTCCTCGAATACGGGCGCATCTTGGACGTGGATGAGATCGAGCTGGTGTTGCTGAAAGATCCCAATGCACCGCAACCGTGTGCACCGACCATCGAGGCGTTTCGAGAACAAATCGACAACTATGAGTCGCTCTTCACGGAGATCGAGGACATTGCACCGTTCCAGGTGTTCAATTCGTGGTTTCAGGTGGACGTGCGCCCGTTTCGGCAGGCCCTCATGAATACGGTCTGCAAGTGGGGAAACATGTTCAAGGAACATCTGGTGAATACGGTTACCAGCAACCTGATGGATCTGAGCGGTTTTATACGCAAAGCGGATGAGGGACTTCTGCAGTCGGTGAAGGAAGGCGACTACGACGGCCTGGTGAGCATCATGGCGTACCTGATGCAAGTGAAGGAGCGCGCTGTCAAGACGGACGACATGTTCGAGCCGATGCAGGAGACCATTCAGCTGCTCAAGTACTTCGACATGGACATACCGGAGGAAGTGAATGTTCTCCTGCAGGAGTTGCCCGAACAGTGGGCAAACACCAAGAAAATCGCCGTGACTGTCAAACAGCAGGTGGCGCCACTGCAGGCCACCGAGGTGGTGCGCATTCGCAACAAAGTCACCGAGTTCGAGAGCCACATACAGTTGTTTCGAGAAGTCTTCAAGCATTACAAGTTCTTTCGTTACGACTGCGAGGAACCATACTTGCTCGCTGATCGCATCAACAACGACATCAATCGGCTGGAGGGCGAAATGCGCGAAATACAGGAGTCGGGCGGCCTGTTTGAGGTCAATATACCAGAATTCAAGGTGCTCAAACAGTGCCGCAAGGAACTCAGAATGCTCAAGGTACACAAGTATGAGTGGTTTGTACAAATGCACAGATATGGCATAGAGCAAATTTTCGGTAATAACATTTTTGTGTAGACATTTTGTATTTTGCATGCAACAATTTGGAAATTTTGAAAGCCCAAAAAATGTGGCGCAGGTTCAATATTTTTTGGCGAAACTGAATGTGTTTAAAAAATTTACTGAAATTTGTGCTTGCAAAAGTGATTTACTTATGAAAACCTTCTTTCTCAATACGTCAACCACTCGACAGCAATTATGGGACTACGTGTATATTGTGCGAACGAGCATTGAAGACTGGAAGACTACACCGTGGCGCAAGGTGGATGTGGAAAATATGGATATTGAGTGTAAGAAATTTGCGAAAGACATACGACTGCTGGATAAAGAGATGCGTGCGTGGGACACCTTCCTAAATTTGGAATCGACCGTCAAAAACATGTTGACCTCGCTCAGAGCTGTGGGCGAGTTGCAGAATCCGGCCATTCGCGAACGCCACTGGAATCAACTTATGAACTCCACAAAGGTTAAATTTAATTGCAACTCTCTCGGTTTCATGAACATTCCGAAGTGAACATACACATTTATACTCTTGTAAATACCCATAAATAATCGTCATGGAAGAACGATCACTATTTTTCTAAGAGCACTCGAGTTCCTTTTGCAGCGACATTGCAAAGAGTCTCATGCCCTGTACAGGCACCATTTTTCAATTGTCCAATTTTTTGTGCAACAAACTTCGAACACCAGTTCAATTCCGGTATCTTTGTTCATTGTAAATATTTTCGCGTAACATTTTGGTAAACACTTGTTTTGTACAGTTTTTTGTAAATAACATTTCTTTACAGAGCTTAGCCGCATTGCCCAAGGAAATAACGGTAAGTATTGTGTAAATAACAGTTCTGTGTATTTGCATGTGTGCTGTCCTCTCTGTACCATAGCTTTGTATGTGTATGTCTATTTAGAGTTTGTATCATCCTTTCACCAACTGCAATTTGTTGTTTGTGTCTATGAATCTCCACTCCATCCGGCACCAGTTACCGAATACTTTTTGCTTCTACAAGTGCACTAATTCGAAATGTAATAAACTAATAGGTGAAATTTATCATGGACCATGAGACCACACTTGCCGAGCTGCTGGGTCTCAATCTGCACGAGTGCGAGGAGGAAGTGAAGAATATTGTGGACAAGGCCGTCAAGGAGATGTCCATGGAGAAAATCTTGCGCGACCTGCACACCACTTGGTCCGCGATGGAATTCGATCATGAGCTCCATCCACGCACCGGCTGTAACCTCCTGCGCGCATCGGAAGAACTCATAGAAACTCTCGAAGATAATCAAGTCTGTCTACAGAATCTGATAACGTCCAAGTATATAGCGCACTTCCTCGGCGAGGTGTCCGCGTGGCAGAACAAACTCATGATCGCCGACCAGGTGATCACCGTGTGGTTCGAGGTGCAGCGCACCTGGACCCATCTCGAGAGCATCTTCATGAGTTCCGAAGACATACGCAAGCAGCTGCCCGTCGACTCGGATCGCTTTGATCGCATCGATACCGAGTTCCGCATTCTCATGGAGGAGATGTCCGTGTCGTCGAATGTGGTCGCATCGACCAATCGGGCCGGGTTGATTGAGCGCCTGGAGAGCCTGCAGAGAGAGCTTACGCTGTGCGAGAAGGCACTGGCAGAGTATTTGGAAACAAAGCGTTTGGCTTTTCCTCGTTTCTATTTTGTGTCATCAGCCGATCTGCTCGACGTGCTGAGCAACGGCATCCAGCCGGATATGGTGACAAAACACTTGACGAAACTTTTCGATTCCATAGCACGTTTGAAATTCAACCGTGACGAGGCGAACGAAATAGACACAGCTTCGGGAATGTACGCCAAGGATGGCGAATACGTCGAGTTCAATGCACTGGCGAGTATACGCGGCCCGGTTGAGGTTTGGCTGAACCGCATTCAAGCGGCCATGCGTGCCTCGCTACGTCATTACATCACCGAAGCTGTGGTCGCCTATGAGGAAAAGCAACGTGAACAATGGTTATTCGACTATCCTGCACAGGTTTCGCTCTGTGGATCGCAGATTTGGTGGTCCACGGAGGTGAACATTGCCTTCGGTCGTCTGGAGGAGGGTTACGATAATGCCATCAAGGACTACTACAAGAAACAGATCGCCCAGCTGAGTTTGCTCATCACGCTGCTGTTGGGCGAACTGACCAAGGGCGATCGCCAGAAGATCATGACCATCTGCACGATCGATGTGCACTCGCGCGATGTGGTCGCGAAAATGATTCAGGCTAAGCTGGATTCCGGTTCGGCTTTCATGTGGCAGTCGCAGTTGCGACATCGCTACGACGAAGTGGAGAAGGATTGCTTTGCCAACATATGCGATGCGGAGTTTCAGTATTGCCACGAATACTTGGGCAACACACCCCGCCTGGTTATCACGCCACTCACCGATCGTTGCTACATAACGCTGACGCAGTCGCTGCATCTGATAATGGGCGGTGGACCGGCGGGCCCAGCAGGCACTGGCAAAACGGAGACCACCAAAGATTTGGGTCGAGCACTCGGCATTATGGTTTATGTGTTCAACTGTTCGGAACAGATGGACTATCAGTCGTGCGGAAATATCTACAAAGGCTTGGCGCAAACAGGTGCCTGGGGCTGTTTCGACGAGTTCAACCGAATTACCGTCGAGGTGTTGTCCGTAGTCGCTGTGCAAGTGAAGTCCGTGCAGGATGCCATACGCGACAAGAAGGACAAGTTCAATTTCATGGGTGAAATCATCAGTTGTGTGCCTACTGTTGGTATATTCATCACAATGAACCCGGGCTATGCGGGACGCACGGAATTGCCAGAAAATTTGAAGGCTCTGTTTCGGCCGTGCGCTATGGTAGTGCCCGACTTTGAGCTTATTTGTGAGATAATGTTGGTGGCGGAAGGTTTCCAGGACGCTCGAGTGCTGGCGCGGAAGTTCATAACACTGTACACGCTGTGCAAGGAACTGCTGTCCAAACAAGATCACTACGATTGGGGTTTGAGAGCAATTAAGTCGGTGCTGGTCGTGGCTGGCTCGCTAAAGGTTTGTGTATTTGTTAAAAATTTAAATTACAGTTTGATATAAAGTCTTGTCGATACTGTTATTCGTGTTATCGTTGTGTATTAACTATGTTATTTTTCGAAATTTCAACAATTTTTCACAGCGTGGCGATCCTGGTCGTCCAGAAGAGGAGGTCCTTATGCGAGCACTGCGTGATTTTAACATCCCAAAAATCGTTACTGACGATATGCCCGTTTTTATGGGCTTAATCAGCGATCTATTTCCCGCATTGGACGTACCGCGCAAACGCGATCAAGATTTTGAACGGACCGTGAAGCAAGCAGCCTCCGACTTGCTACTTCAGCCTGAGGACAATTTCATTCTAAAGGTGGTCCAACTGGAAGAACTTTTAGAGGTGCGGCACTCTGTCTTTATAGTGGGAAACGCGGGCACTGGCAAAACACAGGTGTGGAAAACCCTGCTCCGCACCTATCAGAATATCAAGCGGAAGCCCATTTTCAACGATCTTAACCCAAAAGCGGTCACGAACGATGAGCTCTTCGGCATCATAAATCCGGCTACACGGGAGTGGAAGGACGGTTTGTTCTCGGTGATAATGCGAGATCAGGCAAACATAACGGGTGATCAGCCCAAGTGGATTGTGCTCGATGGCGACATCGATCCCATGTGGATCGAAAGCTTAAATACCGTTATGGACGATAACAAAGTGCTGACTTTGGCCAGTAACGAGCGCATTGCGCTGACGCCTTCGATGCGTTTGCTTTTTGAGATTTCTAATTTGAGAACAGCCACTCCGGCAACAGTCTCGCGAGCGGGCATACTGTACATAAACCCGCAGGACCTAGGCTGGAATCCGTAAGTTTGCACCCAGCTTGGCTCGTTCTTGGCTAATTGGAGATGACATGTTATTTTTCTTGCAGTTATGTAACCAGTTGGGTGGAGACACGAAAAATCCCATCAGAGAAATCCAACCTGGTTATGTTGTTCGACAAGTATATTCCGTCTTCGTTGGAGACGATACGCACGCGCTTCAAGAAGATTACACCGATTGCAGAAATGGCGCACATACAGATGTTGTGCCATCTGTTGGAGTGCTTCTTGACGCCTACGAACACACCTGCCGATTGTCCAAAAGAATGGCATGAACTGTACTTTGTTTTTGCTTGTGTTTGGGCATTCGGATCGGCCATGTTCCAGGATCAAACCATCGACTATCGCGTCGAGTTCAGCAAATGGTGGGTAAATGAATTCAAAAGCGTTAAATTTCCACAAGGTGAGTATGAACTCTGACCGATAAAGTTTGTCAATCGTAAATACTTGTTGAAATTGTGCAAAAGGTGGCACAGTCTTTGACTATTTTCTGGACAACGAGACCAAAACATTTCTGTCATGGACGGAGAAGTTACCTAAGTTTGAATTGGACTCAGATTTGCCGCTGCAGGCAGTGATCGTGCACACTTCGGAGTCCATGCGGGTGCGCTTCTTCCTGGACATACTCATGGATAAGAAGCATCCGATGATGCTGGTCGGCACGGCCGGCTGTGGCAAAACAGTGCTCGTCACTGAAAAACTCCAGAGTCTCAATGAGAACTATGCTGTCACCACGATCCCATTTAACTTTTACACAACCTCGGAAATGCTGCAAAAGATTCTGGAAAAGCCGCTGGAAAAGAAGGCAGGTCGCAACTACGGACCGCCCGGCAACAAGACACTCATCTATTTCATAGACGACATGAATATGCCGGAGGTCGACTGCTACGGCACCGTTCAACCGCACACACTGATTCGCCAACACCTGGACTACGGACACTGGTACGACCGCAACAAGCTGACACTGAAGGACATACACAACTGTCAGTACGTCGCTTGCATGAATCCCACGTCGGGCAGCTTCACCATCAATCCGCGCTTGCAAAGACATTTCTGTGTGTTCGCAGTGAGCTTCCCGAGCGGCGACTCCATTACGGCGATGTACTCGTCCATATTGTCGCAGCACTTTGCCAATGCGGAGCAAAAGTTCAACTCAATTGTGACGCGCATGACGCCGAACATAGCCGCCGCCACGTTGGCGCTGCACAACAAGTGCTCGCAGGTCTTCCTGCCGACGGCCATCAAGTCGCACTACATCTTCAATCTCAGAGACATCAGTAACGTTTTTCAGGTGAGACCAAATAGTCGCACGAATTTGAATTTTGTTGTTTGGAACTTGATGGACTGCGAGGGAAATATTGTAAAATACTTTTAACGCGTGGAATCAGTGGTAACTTTTTGGACGTCCTTATTATACTTAACCTTTATTTGTATTAATTTAGGGCCTCCTATTCAGCAACGCGGATTGTTTGGCATTTTCGTCGGACCTCATACGGCTGTGGCAGCACGAAACGCAACGCGTGTACGGCGATAAGCTCATTGACGAGAAGGACATTGACAGCTTTACGAAAATGCAACATGATATCGTGAAGAAATCGTTTGAGGAAATTGACGAGTCGATCATATTCGACAAACCGAACATCTACTGTCATTTCGCTGGAGGAATTGGTGAACCTAAGTACATGCCAATCAAGGGATGGACTGAGCTTCACAAACTCCTACAGGAAGCAATGGCATCTTACAATGACCTGGTGGCGGCCATGAATTTGGTACTTTTCGAGGATGCCATGATGCACGTTTGCAGGTAGCAAAAGTTCGAAGCGTAGTAGGTGGTTCACTAAGTTACATGGCTTCTACTTGGTTCCAGAATAAACCGGATACTGGAGTCACCACGTGGCAGTGCACTTTTGGTGGGCGTAGGCGGCAGTGGCAAACAATCGTTGGCCCGACTGGCGGCATTCATATCCAGCTTGGAAGTGGTGCAAATACAGCTTAAGAAGGGCTATGGTGTTAACGATTTGAAGGTGTGTACTTTAGACTGGGCGAATCGCGAGTCTTCGTCACCTAGTTCCTCCTTATGTTACTCTGTTCTTAGCTGATTTCATCTTTATTTTTTGTCTACAGAATGAATTTTCCGGACTCTATCTTAAGTCCGGTCTGAAGAACGTCGGCATCATGTTTCTGATGACCGATGCACAAATCCCTAACGAAGATTTTCTTGTCCTTATTAACGATATGCTGGCTACTGGTGAGATTCCGGATCTATTTCCCGACGACGAAATCGAGAACATCATAGCGGGTGTTCGCAACGAGGTCAAAGGTGCCGGTTTGGTGGATTCGCGCGAAAACTGCTGGAAGTTCTTCATAGATCGTGTACGCAAGCAGCTAAAGATAGTTCTGTGTTTCTCACCAGTCGGTTCAACATTGCGTGTTCGGTCGAGAAAATTCCCCGCCATCATAAATGCAACCTCGATAAACTGGTTCCACGAATGGCCACAAGAAGCTCTCATATCGGTCGCAATGAACTTTTTGTCACAGAACGCGGTGTTGCCAGCGAATCATTGCGATTCGGTGGCCAAGTTCATGGCCTACGTGCACACGTCAGTGAACGCCACCTCGAAGGTGTATCTGCAGACGGAACGGCGCTACAACTACACAACACCGAAGAGTTATCTGGAGCAGATTAGTCTCTATTTGAAGTTGTTGAATGACAAGAACGCCGATCTGCAGAGTAAGATTCAACGTTTGGAAAACGGTTTGGAGAAATTGCGTTCTACAGCGGTGCAAGTGGCCGACTTGAAGGTCAAGTTGGCTGTGCAGGAGGTGGAACTGAAGGAAAAAAATGAGGCTGCCGATGCGCTCATTGAAATTGTCGGCGTCGAGACGGAAAAGGTGCAAACCGAAAAAGCGGTCGCCGATGAAGAGGAAATGAAGGTGGCACTCATAGCGGATGAGGTGACCAAAAAACAGAAAGACTGCGAAGAGGATCTGTTGAAAGCGGAGCCCGCACTCACAGCGGCACAGGAGGCGCTAAACACTTTGAATAAGGCCAATTTGACGGAGCTCAAGTCGTTCGGTTCGCCGCCGGGCGTGGTGACCAATGTTACAGCGGCCGTAATGGTTCTACTGGCGCCTGGCGGAAAATTACCGAAAGATCGCTCCTGGAAAGCGGCAAAAATTGCCATGGCCAAAGTTGACACTTTCCTGGATTCGCTAATCAACTACGACAAGGAGAATATACATCCGGAAATCATCAAAGCCATACAACCGTATTTGAAAGATCCCGAATTCGAGCCCGAATTTGTGCGCTCCAAGTCGGGCGCGGCAGCTGGTCTGTGTGCTTGGGTTATAAATATCATTAAATTCTACGAGGTCTACTGCGATGTGGAGCCAAAGCGCAAAGCATTGGCGGCGGCAAATGCCGAACTGGCAGCGGCGCAGGAAAAGTTGGCCGGCATCAAGCGTAAGGTCGCGGTTAGTATTTGTGATTAGTTGAAGGTAAATGTTGATTTCATATGTGAGCAAATCTTTGGCAGAGCCTTGAGGAGCAATTGGCCAAGTTGACGGCCGATTTCGAGCAGGCAACGGCGGACAAGTTGCGTTGCCAACAGGAGGCCGACGCAACGCAGGCGACAATCGCTTTGGCCAATCGCCTGGTGGGTGGTTTGGCCAGCGAAAATGTGCGCTGGGCGGAGGCGGTGAACAGGTAAGTTCTTATGAAGATATAAATTTTGATTTGACATAACATTCGAGTCAAAGTGAAATCAACCAAGTAATCCAAATAGAGAGAACTGCCACTATTTGGATCACTTTGTTTATTTCGCTATGATTCGAGTGATTGTTGGACTAAAATACCGATGGCCACAATAATGTGTTTTCAGTTTCCGAAAGTCACAGTCACATTAATTTAAGAATGCATTTTGATTCGTTAAATAATAAATATTTGGCATATCATTCGAGTTATAATGAAATCAACCAAATAGAGAGAACCACTTATATTCCGATAGCCTCAATAGTTGTTTTCCATTCCCGAAAGACGCAATGAAAATCTAGCAGAGTTGTTAATTAAGAATGAATTTTAATTAATTAAATATTTGTATTTATTTTCAGCTTCGTAAAGCAGGGCATCACCCTGCCCGGTGATATTCTTCTCATCACAGCATTCATTTCGTATGTCGGCTGTTTCACCAAGCAATTTCGTATTGACTTGTTGCAAAAAATGTGGATACCATATCTTAAGGGCATTGATCCACCCATACCGACCACTGAGAACCTCGATCCATTATGTCTACTCACAGATGACACCACAATAGCCGTTTGGACAAACGAAGGTTTGCCCAGCGATCGCATGTCTATTGAGAATGCTACGATTTTATCCAATTCCGATCGTTGGCCGCTAATGATCGATCCACAGGTAATACACACATGACTTAGTTACACCATTAGTGTTGTTGTAATATTATTGTCATATTGTACATACAGCTACAAGGTGTCAAGTGGATTAAGCAAAAATACGGTGAAGAGCTGAAAGTTATACGCATGGGTCAACGCAGCTATCTGGACGTCATAGAAACAGCAATAACAAAGGGCAGCACAGTGCTCATAGAGAATATAGACGAAAACCTAGATCCTGTTTTGGACTCGCTTTTGGGACGTAATTTAATTAAGAAGGGAAAGTGAGTGAAAAACAGATTTTTGCATCTGCATGAAAGATACTCAATAATACTCTTACATTTTTTTAGAGCCATCAAAATAGGCGACAAAGAGATCGAATACAATTCAAGTTTCCGTTTAATCTTGCACACGAAATTAGCAAATCCGCACTATAAGCCAGAAATGCAGGCACAAACCACACTTATAAACTTCACAGTAACACGAGACGGTCTGGAAGATCAGCTGCTGGCGGAAGTAGTTAAAGCTGAACGTCCAGATTTGGAGGATCTGAAGGTACAAACAACTGGAAGCAAATTATTGAATGAAAGCTAACCGAATGTTTGTGTTTTGCATTTTAGGCCGAATTGACCAAGCAGCAGAATGATTTTAAAATTATGCTGAAAAAACTTGAAGACGACTTGCTGTCCCGATTATCGTCGGCTGGTGAAAATATTCTTGGCGACACCGCGCTTGTGGAGAATTTGGAGACCACAAAGAGCACCGCTTCGGAGATTGAGGAAAAGGTACTGTGTGGCAGTAACACCAGAAGTTTGGTACTATTTGTTAAGATGTTGTAAAACTGTTTTTATTTCCAGGTGGCTGAGGCCAAGATTACTTCCAAAGAGATTGACAAAGCGCGCGAATACTATCGTCCCGCAGCGGCCAGAGCCAGTCTGCTCTACTTTATCCTCAACGAACTAAACACCATTAATCCTATATATCAATTTTCTCTGAAGGTTTGCCTTTCCAACTGTTTGTACTTAGGTTTTGAAACTATTTTGCTACTTTTGCCAGGCATTCAGCGTCGTTTTTCAAAAAGCCATTGCCAAAGCCGAGCCCAGCGCAACATTGGATTTGCGTGTTGTCAATCTGATCGACTGCATTTCATATTCAGTGTTCCAATACACCTCGAGAGGTCTATTCGAATGTGATAAGTTGATTTTCGCCTCGCAAATGACATTTCAGGTACCCGAAAAGAGTTGCTGTAAATTGCTTTCTTTTTCTATGCATTTTCTTGCACACAGATCTTACTTATGAACGAGGAAATTACATCCACGGAACTAGACTTCCTACTCCGCTTCCCGATAAAACCGCACGTCACCAGCCCGGTTGACTTTCTGTCGAATCAATCGTGGGGCGGAATATGCAGTCTGGCGTCTAAAGATGAATTCCGAAACTTGGATCGCGACATTGAGACCTCATCGAAACGCTGGAAGAAACTGGTCGAATCAGAGCTGCCCGAAAAGGAGAAGTTCCCGCAAGAGTGGAAAAATAAGACGGCTTTGCAGCGCCTATGCATGATACGAGCACTGCGGCCGGATCGCATGACCTATGCACTAGCGTTAGTACTATTACTATGGCTTTACTGTAGGTTATGTTTGCTGGAAGTAAAATTTGCTTTTAGTGACTTTATTGAAGAGAAGTTGGGCTCGAAATATGTGGAAAGTCGTGCACTCGAATTTGCCAAGTCTTTTGAGGAAACCAGCCCATCTACGCCCATCTTCTTCATACTTTCGCCCGGTGTCAACCCACTGAAGGATGTGGAGGCTTTGGGCAAGCAGTTGGGCTTCAGCATGGATTTGAATAATTTTCATAATGTCTCGCTCGGCCAGGGACAGGAAGTCATAGCGGAGGCTGCAATGGATACGGCCGCAAAAAACGGCCATTGGGTCGTTTTGCAGAATATACATTTGGTGCGCAAATGGCTGCCGGCTTTGGAAAAGAAGTTGGAGCACTATGCCGAAGGCTCACATCCGGACTATCGCATGTTTCTGAGCGCCGAACCGGCCTCCACACCATCAGCACATATTATACCGCAGGTATGAACTAACTCGCTTACATACACAATTTGAGCGATCTAAATGTAGCATACTTTTCGACTTTTTCAGGGCATCTTGGAGTCATCAATTAAGATCACCAATGAGCCGCCCACAGGCATGCTGGCCAATTTGCACAAAGCACTGGACAACTTCACCCAGGAAACGCTTGAGATGTCCGGCAAAGAGGCCGAATTCAAGGCCATTCTATTTTCGCTTTGTTATTTCCATGCGGTCGTCGCCGAAAGGCGCAAGTTCGGACCGCAAGGCTGGAACAAGATTTATCCGTTCAATGTGGGCGATCTGAATATAAGCGTCTCGGTGCTGTACAACTACCTGGAGGCGAATGCAAAGGTGCCCTGGGAGGACCTGCGCTACCTGTTCGGCGAAATCATGTACGGCGGCCACATCACCGACGACTGGGATCGTCGCCTGTGCATCACGTATCTGGAGGAGTACATGCAGCCCGATCTGGTGGACGGCGAGCTGTTTCTGGCGCCTAGCTTTGCCGCGCCGCCCAATACGGACTACGCCGGCTATCACGCGTACATCGACGATACGATGCCCGCCGAATCGCCCTACCTGTACGGCCTGCATCCGAATGCGGAGATTGGCTTTCTGACCACACGCGCCGAGAACATATTTCGCACCGTGTTCGAGATGCAGCCGCGTGATGCGGGCGCGAGCGGCGGCGCCACCGTCACGCGCGAAGACAAAGTCAAGCAGATAGTGGACGAGATTATGGAGAAACTGCCGGAGGAATTCAACATGGTGGAGATCATGAACAAGGTGGAGGAGCGCACGCCGTACGTGATTGTGGCGTTCCAAGAGTGCGAGCGCATGAATTATTTGACCAGCGAGATGAAGCGCAGCCTGAAAGAGCTCGACTTGGGCCTTAAGGGCGAGTTGACCATCACGTTCGACATGGAGGTGCTGGAGAACTCGTTGTTCCTGGATCAGGTGCCGCCCATTTGGACGCAGCGCGCCTATCCCTCGCTGCTGGGCCTGAATTCGTGGTTCATTGACTTGTGCCAGCGCTTGCGCGAACTGGAGACATGGTCCACTGATTTTGTGGTAAGCCAACGCAACAAGTGCAACGCACTTACCTTTCTTTCTTTCTACTATCTGCTATTCGGTTTTAAGCTTCCGTCCTGTGTCTGGTTGGCTGGTTTCTTCAATCCACAATCGTTGCTAACCGCAATTATGCAAAGTACCGCACGCCGCAACGAATTGCCGCTGGACAAGATGTGTCTGCAGTGCGACGTGACCAAGAAGCAGAAGGAGGACTTCACGTGAGTGCATAAATCTCAGTCTCTTCGTAGAAAGCAGAAAGTGTTTTCCCAAAGTCAGGTTTCATCATCATGATTGGCCGTTGTCGTCGTCGTCGTCGTCAGCTGCAGCGACGCCATGCTTCGTAACCGTTGTTGCCGTTTAACCAGCAAATAAATCATCAATTCACAAATTAAATTGACTTCATAGCTGACCTCGCAGCGTACAAATTCGATGCCCCACGGCATTTCGCACATTCAATCACTGCACTGTTTTAGCGTTCGTTCGATGTGGTTCAGGTTGGCGCTGAAGGCGTGTGAAGGGCGACGGCCCGGCGAGAGTCTGGGCGGGCGTCAGGCGGGCACATTTAATTTTCATTTTTTTTAATCAAACATTGCATTTACGTTTGCATTGCAAGTTCAATTATCGCTGAAACGCCTCTATACCGGCGCGAACTTTCGCGCAAATCGCGGAGACGCATTCGCTGGGTACTTTGGCATCGATCACATCCTTAAGTGAAAATCACAAATGCGATTTTTTTTGGTTTTGTTGGTTGCATTCGGAAACCTTTCGTGTTGATGCCAAATTACTTTCGAAACACATTCAATAGCAAGAAAAGATTACCTTAAGAGAAGATTAGAGAATTCGATTAAGTGTTGAATATACAAGCAGATTAGTTTGACACTTAAGTATTGAAATATCTGCCTGCGAAACATTATTAACTTTGCTAAAACTCGACTTTCAAGATACTTAACAGCATGATCCAGTATCTAAGTTCCATACAAAATAATTGTCACAGCGGTCATGATTTTTGACGTCTATATCGACTGGCAACCGACGCTTTACGTGGAAATTGTGGAGATGAAGACTGTAATCACTGTAATCATGCCATCACTCAAAGAACTACGACTCTGGACGCTTGGAGTTAGGATCGTCGGTGGACTCACAGACATACATAAGTATTTCTGATCTACACAATTTCCTCATCCAATTCAAATAGTTTCCAATGTATTCGGACAGAATCTCTGCGGAATCCAACAAATAGGGAAGGACACAAGTATTCAAATTGAAGGACTTCACAATGGACCAATTAGGGTCTCCCAGTGGAAATCCAAGTGCGCATACCCCTTTCGTAACCTTATCTTCGCTTTGTGTCAAATAAATGTCTCTGAATTTCGATAATACATAGACGACTTGGGTTTTTCTAAATCCCTTAAAAGTTAAAACTTCGTTTTAAATACAGCTGCAAGGGAGATTTTGAGGTTCAAACTTCTCCAAAACATTTGTATTTTGCTCAAAAGTTCTGTACGAAACCCAACTCAAAAACTGGATTCATTATTGCGCCAATGCTTCAGACCATTTTACATTTCAAACAAAGACTATTTAGATACACAAATTCCAGGATTTTTCGTATTTGCCCAAATGTTTGCAATAATCCTAAGGAAGGTTCTACATTCAAATCAGGCAAAACGTGAGAGTCCCAGTATACCTACGTCATTTGGTTAATGTAGCCTATAATAAATACCAATGGCGGATTCAGGGGGGTTTTGGGGGCTCAAACCCTCTGAAAAATTAGGATCGACTTGAAAACTACATTCAAATTAAAAGGCACTTTATAAATATTGAAAAATACTTTTTGAAAAACCCCGAAATATTTTTCTGAATCCGCCCCTGAAAATTACAAATGAGATTTTCTTATTTTTTGTATTATGCTTCACTGACATTTCTTGCCTTTCAGCTTATTGTTGGCTGGTCCTTAATTCTTGTAGCTAACTTTTAACATTGACTTAATTTATTTTATTAACAATTCTTTACAACAAAAACAAACACACATTTCATTATTATAAACTGCGCACAACACTGTCGAAGGAATTCCCATTGACAGAGTCGACCACAAACAATAAACATATAAATCGCCCACAAGTCACAATTAAGTCGTCTGACGCGCACATCAAAAGTCACACATCGTTTAACCGCACAGAACGTTGGCGAGACAACAAGCAAATTAGCGCCGCCCGTGGCAATGCCGCCAATGACCGACACCTGGCGTCGCCTAGCGATGATGTCGACGACGCCGACGACAATGGCGACAACAACTATCTACTAAATAAATTATCCCCCCAATCAACCAACCGCACTCACATCTAAATCTGCTTCAAATAAATCATCATTATTGTCATCACGATTGGCGATCATTGGCACCCGCCATGTCGTGTTATTCATAATCATGATCGCCAGCGTTGTCGCCTGTCGCCTGTCGCCGTTCGCGCCAGTCGCCTCATGTATCTAGCACGAAAAAATATGAATTTAACATTTGTATACATTTTCTCGCCATGTTTAATTGACATTTAATCGCTGCGAACGTCAATAATTACATAGAACTGCGCCACGCGAAGGCGCCTACGTTCATGGCATTTTCATGGAAGGCGCCAGATGGGATCTACAGCAGGGAATTATCATGGAGTCGCGTCTCAAAGAACTCTATCCGCCAATGCCAGTCATCAATATTCGGGTGAGTGAGCTCAGTTCAGCTGCAAATCAATTCGTGGCGCGCAAAAATCTTTAACAAACAAAACTGAAACACCGCAAAAAAGATTAAAATTCATGAATCGCTAGCGCCACCACTAGCGCCAGTGCCGCCATCAGAGCCGGAGCCAGTCGCCGCGGCCGATTATCTGCGTGATCCGCTGCGAGGCCGTTGGCGAATGGTGAATGGCAAACCGCTAATTCGTTGCGAAAAACTTGCAAATAGGACAACAAACGGTTGGCCATCGGTTCGGTGGTGCTGGGCGTTTGGCTGTTGGCCGTTGGGTGCTGGCGGCGCATGAATTTCAAATTGCCACCACACACGCCTGCATTTCAAATGTGCTCATCGCAAATGCTCACTTCTGCTTGTTCGCTATTGTTTTGTTGTTGTTCCTAACATGCGACGTGTCGTGTGTGCTGTTTCTAGGCCATCACGCAGGACAAGCAGGACTTGCGTAACATGTACGAGTGTCCGTTGTACAAGACGCGCACGCGCGGCCCCACCTATGTCTGGACGTTCAATCTGAAGACCAAGGACAAGCCTGGCAAATGGACGCTGGCCGGTGTTGCACTACTGCTGCAGACTTAGATGTCCCTGGAGACTCCTTTGACGCAACGTTTTCTGCTGCTTGCTCTACGTAGTGTCGATGCTTTTCATACATTTTAATGCACTTTTAACCAAAAATTAATAAAACTGTTCTACAGTGCCTTAGGCACTCACCTGCAAAGCAAATAAAAATTTGCTTGTTTGCGTTTTATTGAAAAAAGAAAAACCTATTGATAGGCTTCCTTCTTGGCTAATAGTTTACTGTTCCAATTCTTAGGCCTGAGAGCCTGAGGCATTGAAAAAACCCCATTGTTAGGATTCCTTATTGGCTAACAGTTTACTGCTTCAATTCAAAAAGAGAGGTGTTAAGAGAGCTTGCCAGCTCCTTCAAGTACTTAAAGTACCACATAAAAATCGTGAAAGTGCATTAAGTATGTAGAAGGAAAAAAGCACTGATTGAAATCGTAAAGAATGTGGTTTACCTGTTGCGTGATTACCGTAACTTCAGAAGAAATCAAGTCAAATCTAATCTTCATGAAGGCAGAATCGAATCATAGGTTAGGTTGAAGCGGCCTTGACATGAAACACTCATTTAAGCACAAACAGTTGACTCATTCTATAGGGGTTTCCAACAAGAGGTGTTATTTTGAATCACCCGGTTTTTCGGTAGTTGTCACTTTTGCAGCTTTTATTCTTTGACATTTGACAAGTAGAAACTACGCCATTACTAAAAATGGAACGATACACGCTTCAACAACGGATTGAAATTATTAAAATTCACTACAAAAATGGTGAAAATCTTGCAGTCACAGTTCGCAAAACTAAAGCATTTTTGGGTCGTCGTGAAGCACCTTGTCGGACCGCAATACACAAATTGGTGGAAAAATTCGAGCTGTTGGGACAAGTTAGTGATGTGAAGAATAAAACCCGTGCACGTCGCTCAAGAACAACTGAGAATATTGCTGCTGTAGCCCAAAGTGTTGAAGAAAACCCAGGTTTGTCGATTCCTCGTCGTTCTTTGGAATTGGGCATTCCAAAAACGTCTTTACACCGTATTTTGCATAAAGACTTGGGTCTTAAGGCTTATAAAGTTCAGTTAACACAAGAACTCAAGCCGACCGATCATCAACAACGTCGTGTCTTTGCTGATTGGGTCCTCTGGGTGTTATCTCTGGAAGAGGTGATCACAATTGGCCACCGAGATCTTGTGATTTAACACCTTGCGACTTCTTCCTTTGGGGCCACGTGAAAGATAAGGTGTACGCCAACCGCCCAGCGTCAATTCAAGACCTCAAAGATAGAATTCGTGAGGCTATTGAGGACAAAGGGCAGCCACCTTGCGATTTGGTTATGGAAAATTTCATGAAAAGGATATGGTCCTGTAAGCGTGGTCATGGTGGCCATTTGGCTGATGTTGTTTTTCATTATTAACGGCAGACCTTCCTCTTTATTATGAAATAAACATCAGATCATTTATCTCAAAAAATGGCATTTTTCTTTGAATACCAAAATAACAACTCTTGTTGGAAAACCCTATAATACCTCAATGGAATGGTATGAAAAATAGGTAAAGCAAAGTGACTCCATATTTATTCAAAACTCTGGAGTGGCCCAGACCCTATACGATCATACGATAAAAACCACATCAACTTAATACTTTCACTCCAATGTAAAAGTGCAGCACTACATGTCATAAATGATTGATCGACTGCTTCATTTGATGATCGACAGGTTCAGTCAGATCTAACGAGAGAGGGAGAGGTAAAGAGAGTTTTTACCCGTATTTTGTTGTACACCTCACCCACCGGCACAGATTGTCATATAAATAAACTATAGGTCATCTTTAAAATAAAAACTCTACGGAAGCAGTAGAAATTTATATACCTAAATATTGTCGAGTAGATTAATGGTTCACCGTATCGAAAATCAAAATTTCGAAAAAATCTATCTGCATATAATTGTTTGTCCTGACTGATTCATTATTGCACCGCCGTACAAACATGAAATTTGAATTCTAGATGCGCTAAAGAAAATAAACCTCTGCTAAGACGGCATTTTTTTTATATACCTGGTTTGAAAGTGCAAAACTTGGGTTAAATTGTTCTATGGAAAAAGTGATGGGCCTATTTTTTTGGTTTTAACACGCCAACTCGCAGGAAAAAGGAATTTATTTACTCTTGTCTTGAACCCATCAAGATCATAGGTGCTGGGGAAAATATCTGCAGGGAGACCATTCCAAAATCGCGCGTTACGGGCAAGAAACGAACTTTCTCTGAAAAGTGTAGTGCGCTGGAACATCGTATCAGCGTGGAATACATGGGATCCGGAGTGATGATTTCGAACTTGGTGAATTAGAAGGCGAAACACGTGTTTTTTATAAAAGGATTTTATAAAAAACAAAAAAAAGGATTTTTTTATAAAAGGATAAACCAAGAATTAAAAGTTTGTATGAAGAAACCAAATTTGTTGGAACTTCTGACTTCAAACTTGTTACAAATGTGATATGTAAAATGTGAAATAATTCTATATGCGTTTTCATTTTTTCGAAAATGAAAATCTGAGGGGGCAACAACAGGGTAAACGTTTGTATGGAAAAAAGATTCATTAATGTATGGAGAAAGTGTGAAAAAGCCTGATTTAATGGACCTTTTGACTAGAAAATGGGTGAAAACACTTGGAATTAAAAAATAATTAGACATATGTTTTTGAAAATCAAAATCTGACGGCTCAACGATGGGTTAAATGTTTATATAGAGAAATATCTAATAGAAATTAATAAGATCTCAATGAACTCTTCGGTGGATTTCACTACTTCTAAAGCTATATTTATGAACTTTTTGAACTCTGTTTTTAATTAAGTTATCGATTGTTACGTAATATTTACTCTGTTACTGTTCTTTATTAGTCAGTAAGCAAACAATTGTTCTTTGACTAATTATAAATAAATGAAATGAAATGAAATGAAATATGATTAAATAGGTTTTTTGACTTAAAACATGGTTTAAGCACTTCAAATTAGATGTAATTAGACAAGTATTTTTTTAAATAAATATCTAAGGGTTAAGATAAACTATATTTATTGTGACCATTTAATCAAGCTTGCGTGCAAAGCCGCGGGGTCCTGCGAGTAATATCATAAAGTTGAATCTTACTTAACTATGTATTATTAGGAAATCAATTTTTTTTTGAAACCCCTCAAATAACAAAATTGCCAGTGCAAAATATGGTTTCGAATGGACTTGGGCTCAAAAAGTTGCACGCAATACCTTCTGCCTCCCCCCAAAATAAAATCCGTTTGCGCCACAGAAAACAACAGATTTAGGGTCACAATAAACTTTTTAGGTTGCAGCGCACCAGGACCTGGACCCTACCTATAATCGTTACCTATAATCATTACATTACATTATTACATTACTTCAACTATTCTACAAAACGTAAGAGTGTACATAGGTTTTGTAAAGGAACACAGGAAAACCCAGATGACATCATACGCCACCAGTTCACATTATCAGTTCTCACTAACATTGTTTTAAATCTAATCGTATGAATACTCGAAGATGCATGAATATTGAAAGATAACCTTCAAAACACTTTCATGATCGAAGATAATGAACTTGGAAGTGGATTTTATGGGAATCTGTGCTATTTCTATGTTTCGTGTCTTTTTATTGCGTTTTTCTTTTCGTACACTTTCGTTTGTTCCATTCAAAATGAAAGTGATAATCAAAACAAGTCAACGTTTTATATTTAATATCGAGACGAATAATTTCGCGGAATTGTTTTGCTCGCTTTGTTTTTAATGTTCGCAATTATCGCTTTGACCAAGAAAAAACTCCCCCTTTTTCTCACAATGTCAACAAACGTCATCGCCGATAGCCCAGTACAACAAAAGCGCGCAAAATATAAACGAATAAATGTGCGAATACTTGTTTTAATGAAAGCAAAGAAGATTACTCAACATCATTGACAATCGCCAACATTTACGTCTCACAATGAGATAATTCATAAAAATACAAATATAAACTGGTCGAAAAAAGCTAACCACAACCGCTGATAACAGCGCGAACGTGCGTAAACTTTTCACGTACGTTCGAACTGACAACATGACTCGGTTCCCTAATCGAGTGTAGGTGTCGTTGAATAAGACAAAACACGGGAACGTCACAGCGCCAAATTCCGAAGTGCCGGCCGAGGCGGCGCGCCGGTGAATGGCGAATGGAAATTCGTTGAAAATTGTGCCCGTGCCGAGCTGAACATTTTCATTGGACGGAAAATGACACCAATTATGTGCGTTGCGATGTCAAAAATCTAATGATGAATGTGCGTTGGGGCTGAACGGCCGGCAGTGTCGACGCTCACAGCGGCGGCGACAACGAAATTCTTTTGATGACCAATGTTTTCGATGACCAAGCGTGTGTCTGGGACGCTGCAGATGCCAACGGAAGAGGCACAAAAAGAGAAATGGAAACATTATCTCGCCGTTTAATGATTTATTGCTGCCGTTTTGAGCAGCGCGAACACGAGTGGCGCGTTTAATATTTATTTGAAAATTTTGCCACCGATCAGTTTTGAGCGAGGCGTGCACGAACTTACAACGTGGTGTGCCAAGAAGAAAAGTCCAAAGCATAACAATTTCGCATTTATTCGAACATCGAGAACATCTAAAGAACGCAGCAAAAAATAGAAAAAAAATCGGTTTTGCATAAATCACCGCCAAATTGAAAATTCGATCTGAAACAAGATTAACTTAAACATTTTTCGTATTTTTTAGTTAGCAAAGTATTGTGCATGTGTTAGTGTGCAGATGGGTGTGAAAAGTGTTGCTGAATTATTCAAATTTCGAGCGCACTAAATTCCTTAGACTCCACAGTGCTGTGTGTACAGTTGTGAATTTGGTATCGGGAATTGTGGTGATTGCGGTGTACACAGCCCAGCACGCGCTCCTTATGCATTCAAGTCACACAGACGCGCGCACACAGCAGCCACTCGCCGCCGTTACCGCCAACGCCGATTGTTAGCTCCGCGGCCACCAAGAAGATCCACGAACGTGATCGCTCCTAACTGCTGCGACTGCGACTGCGATCAGACCATTAGCCATTAGCCGTAGAAGGCGCATACTAGCGTCACTGTCACCGTCACCGCCACCGTCGCCCTCACCATCACGGCCAATGCCCGCGCTGCTGCTGCGGCTGTTGCTGCTGCTGCCGTTGCTCATCGTTTGAGTGTCGCCCTGTGTAGTTGTGCGGCGAATTTCTATAAAACTAACAAACTCTTTCCGAGCGACTGTGATTCTTTGCGGTGTTGTCGTTCATCATCCATGTGCGACCGTGTTGGCGGCTGATTGATCGATCGATCGATTGTTCTGTACTGTGTTCTGCTGTGCTGTTCGCCTTCATTCCATTCGATACGATTCAATTCGATTCGGTTCGGTTCTGCGCGCGATTCCAAAAGTGCTCTCCGTTTGTTGGTGCTGCTGATCGTCCTCCACTCAGATCGCATCGCATATCGGTGCTGTTGTGTTAGCTGAACTTGTGCCGGGGCATCATTTGCGGATAGTTTCGCTGGACAGAGGTCGTTTGCACTTTGGCGCGCTCGCACACTACATTCTCTGACTGTCCACTGTTGCTTCGAAACGCCGGTGGTGTGCTTCAACGAATTCATCGCCAACCAGCAACCAGCTGTGCACTCGGTGGAAATTGCTGCGCGAAAGCGTTTCAGTTTTATCTCGATCGATTTCGAATTCTTTGCAGTCAGCAAAGCTGACGTTTCGTCACTCTCAGACGTCGTTAAGCGGCATCCGTGCGGAAATAATTACAAGAAACTTTTTTTAAACAATACATCAATCGTATTTGCAACGCGGCGCCGGTTCATCGGGTTCAAAGTGATAAGTCGTTGCCATCAAGCATTTGTGTTGCTTGTCGTCGCGACGAACGTTGGCAAAGCGCTTTCTTGGCTAAGCAAATCGGCTGTGATTAGCTGGGCGTGTCGAGCATTGGCCTGATTGGCTTTAACGAGTGCGAACCCCACCTTGGATACACTTGCGACTACTTAGTGGATTACTGAAAGAGCTCGCAGCAAGCAGAATAGACAACATGAAATTCATCTCAGTGTTTATTGCGTGTAGGTTACCAATTCGCATAAAATATTTAAATCATATTTTAACTTTATGGACAAATTCAAATTATGGATGGGGAAAATACTTTCGGATCAGTTTTGTTGATTGTTTGAGTTGAAAGTTTGTAAATGTACTGGAAGGTTCTTAAAATTGGATAACTGGAACAACAATCATAGTGATTTTTTGGATGCCTTCGGACACTCAGTGTTCGCTGATATTCGTTGTTATAAAAGCCAGCGGCGCATTTTTGGTTATAGATTTTTTTGCTCACAGTTCAACTCATCTGATTGTGCATTGGGAACTCAATTAATTAATTTCAATTCGTGCAACTATGATTTTTTAGTGAATGAATCCAATTTGCTGAGTTCGTTTACAGTTTTGCTAACCTCGAACATTAGAAATCCGAAAACATTCAGATTTGTTACAGATCCAAATTAGCACCTTCATTAAATATTAACTAATCTTTTGAAGAAAGATTGTTGTGAATCAGGCGATACCCCCATACCTGAAATATGATTTAAAAATTAGAACTTTATTCTTGAATAGATGAAAGCAATTAACGTTTTTTTTACTAGTTTTTATTAGCTTAGAGTGTTTCAAACTAGAAGTTTGAATGTTCGAAACACGACAAAAAGTATCTACACCAAATAACTTTAGTTCGAGCGCAAACTTTTGAGAGTGGAATAAATGTTCCGGAATAAATGAACTGAAAATATATATTTAAATATCTAAAAACATGCATTTACATATCAGTGATCAAAAGCAAAGATCGCTTCAGTTCAAAATTATTACTTTGAGAAGCACATTATTTCATATTATTGAATCACTTTCTGTGGTTTTTACTATTTCTAAAGCCTACTTGTGTTTACAAAGGTTTTGTCCCTATTGTGAAACATTATTCCGTATGGGCTATGAAGTAAGATTGGATTAGCCCAACATTCTAGTACAATTATGTGCAGTTTCCATGGCAAAAATCCATGAATTGGGCTACGAATTGCTCCCTCATCCCGCCTATTCACCCGATCTAGCCCCAAGTGACTATTTCTTGTTCCCAAACTTGAAGAAATGGCTCGGCGGAAAGAGATTTGCTTAATGAGCACGCGAAATTCACTTTTTTCCATTTTCTTCTCAGTCAACGCGGTAGTCTTATATTAACGGCAGCTTGTTCAATTTTTGACAAGAGTCAACTGACAGATGACTGTTGACGGGAGCAGTGTTGCCATTTCAATTAAGAGGCGGGAAATTCAACAAGTCACGGACTTATTGACCCGCCCTCG
The DNA here is from genome assembly GCA_963971225.1 of Melieria omissa. Taxonomy (NCBI): domain Eukaryota; kingdom Metazoa; phylum Arthropoda; class Insecta; order Diptera; family Ulidiidae; genus Melieria; species Melieria omissa. The sequence continues at coordinate 54,681,868 of OZ020267.1, read as the reverse complement.
TATATATTTTCGGAACAAAATTTATCATATTTTTTTCCTTTGGTCCGCTGGTCGGGTTAAACGAATTTCGGACCGTTTTGTCATGTTAGATCTTTTCATTAGTACACAAAATTTATTAAAACAAAATAAAATTGTAATTTAAAAATGACTTTAGAAATAACACAAATTTTTAATTTGGTCGGTTGAGGTCGGATTTGGTCAGAAGTTTGGACGGAAACAAATTTTTTAAGTGGCAACACTGATGCCTTGTGATAGCTTGAAACTAATAAGTAAGTAAATTTCCCGCTTAGACAACTTATTGAAAACATTTTGTCTTTAGTACCTGAAAAAATCCTGACTGCTGTCTCGCTTCATTAAGTCCTTGAATCTCCTTGCAGAGCGACGATTTGTGAGAAGTGAGTTTGTTTGATTTGTATTGAAGTCAGGGCGAATGCCCACCGATTAAAATGCCCACAATTTCTTCAAAATGTCTGAGATATATGTTTTTTATCTTCTTAGACGAAATGTATGGGTGATGAAAAATTAGAAAATACTATAAAAAATCTAGTAAAGTACCTATAACAAAACTGAACACAATTTACAACTATATTTCAGTAAGAGATCTTATATATCATGGAAATTTGTTTTGCCTTAACCAGGTTCCGAAAATTTGATTGCACTCTTAACTTAGTTTAGGCGTTTAACTTTAATTTTGATACAGTTTTGTTGATACTTTTGTTACATTTACACAGAAACTTTTTCCATTTCTTACTATTTGGATTATTTTTTAATATGTATTCATACATAAGTCATAGTCATGTACATAAGTACGTTACTATGTACATACTTATGTAAATTTTATCCAAATCAGTTCAGCTCAATGCAATTCAATCACGAGTCACGACAGAATAGGTACCTTTCTGAGAGTTGTGTTCATTAAATTAAATATTTTTGTATACCGAAACAAAAAAGTCAGTATTGGATTTAAATGCAAGAAACACAATTTGATTTTTACTTTCCTTTATAAAATGTTAGAACAAAAATGCATTGACTAAATTAATACGGAGTTTAATTTTTAAAACTAAAGCACTCTTGGTAGAAATGTTGCCATGCTTTAAATGTTGGACATGGAAACCTATGTTGCATACTTACAAATTCTGAAATCATTCTTTTATCCGAAGACATATAATTCAAATAAATAGTTTGCATGGGTCATAAAAACTTGCTGGCATGTATTATATACTGTAGTCCCAAAAGGGTTTCGTATTCTTCGTACCAAAAGTATCTAAATCTAGTCGGAAAACACTTTTAAAAAATGTTCAAAGGCCAAAGAGTCAACAATCAGAATCATTTTCTTGTAAATGAAATAAAAAGTGAATATTTAGTACAAGACCGCAGTTATAACTCCTAAATGACTCCACCTAGAATGATATTTAAATTTTGATTTCAAGCAACGATTATCTTGTTTAAACGTTTAAAAATGTTACAAGTGTCCGAAACCTAGGCGACCTCGAAGAAAATATAGTTTGTTGATATATTTAAAAGCGATCATTTGCCATGATTAGGTAGACTTGAATCCATTGGGTGCGTGCAAGTGCCTTTTTTAGGCTCAAAACCTCAAATAACTGTTTGTTTCAAAAAAATGCTGGACTCAAACTTTTGAAGGGAATGGCCCAAACGAAATCCTGTGTGTGTGTGAAACTCAGGAACAATAAAATTACATTAATTAATCTCGTTATTCCTTAATTCTTTATTTTTTTTAATTATTAATTTGAGTCAATGGAGACAAACTTTTCACTTTCATAAGAAAGAGAAAGGAGGGGGATATCAATACTTGTTCAATTTGAGAACATTTTCTAATCAAAAAACAAAAGTATATAAGAAAACTGAAATCATTGAATGAATGATAAAATCGGATTAAGCTTGGGTGGGCTGCTTCCGAAGGCTATAACTAAAAAATATATCAGGTGTACAACTTTGCTTCCGCCGTTTTCCGATAGGTGGCTGTACCGGTTGAGGCTGGTTGAAATACATAGATGGTAATGCCTTTAAAGTGAGTGTGGACAGTGCCTAACGAATTGTCATCGCCGTTTCAGTGACAGTTGTTCTTGTTTTCGTATTATTCACGCTCGAAAATGTCCGTTTATGTGCCCAATTCTCGCCATTTGCGGGAAGTTTTACTTTTCTGTTACAATTCGAAAAAAAATGCAGCTGAAGCGCATCGAATGCTCTCAGAAACTTACGGTGATGCTGCTCTGAGTGAAAGAACGTGTCGGGAGTGGTTTCAACGTTTTAAAAATGGTGATTTCGATGTCGAAGACAAACATGGTGGTGGAAGAGAAAAAACCTTCAAAGATGAACAACTAGAAGCATTGCTTGATGAAGATTCGTGCCAAACCCAAGAAGAGCTTGCCGAATCGTTGGGAGTGAGTAAGCAAGCCATTTCAAAACGTCTCAAGGCCCTGGGCATGATTCAGAAAGAAGGAAACTGGGTGCCGTACGAGTTGAAACCGAGGGACATCGAGCAAAAGTGGTCAAAAAGTACCTGGAAAAAGTACCTGGGAAGTCTTGCCCCACCCGCCGTATTCCCCAGATGTCGCCCCTTCTGACTTCCACCTATTCCGTTCGATGGCACACGGCCTGGCAGATCAACATTTTCAATCCTTCGAAGAATTGGAAAAATGGATTGCTTCACGGATAGCGTCAAAAGAGGACTCCTTTTTTCGAGCCGGGATCCGAAAATTGCCGGAAAGATGGGAGAAAGTTGTCGCTAGCGACGGACAATACTTTGAATAATACATCTGTAAGCACTTTTTCGCAATAAAGCTTTTAATTTTGGAAAAAAAACGGCGGAAGCAAAGTTGTACACCTGATAAAAAAATAAAATGTAATAATAATAATATTAAATATAAAAAAAAATAACATCGCCTTTAGCTAGAATCCGATCGAAGGTGACACTTTGGCCAAAGCCTTAGCTGATTAAGACTGCCATTTGGCTAAATCTTAAGCACTGTATATCAAAAAAATGTTTGTTCAGTGTTGTTCTTTCGGTACATTACGTCGTGATACTCTCAGGAACTATAGCATGGACAATTCGTGCGTATGTGAGATGTTTCGAGAATTAGAATGGTGCTCCGGCCAAAAAAGTATAAAAGACAACCGGGAACGGTGCTGCCAGTCAGTTTTGGTTAAAGTGACTATGTTTGACTATTTTGAATGAAATTACTACTGAAGTGAACTGAACCAAGGAATTTCAGTTGTGTTTTGCTTTATTTTGGCACAATTCTGCGATACGAACTGTGCCTATGTTGGCACAATCATTTTGATAACTAGCACTTTTGACATCTCTAATTTAGTTTTGTATTTAAAAGTGGTTCACCTTCGGCCTGTATTTCGGGCGAAGTCATTTGTTGGTCGAATGTGCGTTTCTAAGCCGAAGTCAATTAATCGAGTTCAGCGGGACTTAAGAAAATAATATAGTAACCCAAAATACAACAACTTCAATCATGATTGAAACAACGTTATTCTCGGAGTGACAAAAGTCAGGGTTAAAAGTCTGTGGTTGGTACAAAAACAAATGCATGAACGCTGATGCAGCTAGTTGTTGTAATTGAGCCAACACAAACCTGAGAATTTGTGTTTGTTGTACTTGAGCCAAAAGGAGCCACAAACGTGAGCTTCAGGTTGGACAACTAATAAATATAAGGAAACAAGTTTAAGAAAATTTATACTAACGGTTATTGATATTTTTCATGACTGCTTGAACAATTTTAACTGCCTTTTGAACCCATCGCATTAAATCTAATCTAAATATAAAAAATATGTAAAAAATGTATCACACTTTGCAATATTTTCCTTAGATCAAACATACAATAACATACAAGAAAGTAAGCTAAAATTTTCTTTTATTCCTTTCGCTATTTTGTTGCCATCTGGCACATTTCTACTTTGTGGACGTCTGAACGCTCTGTGGTTTCAAGAATAAGTTTTTTGGTGGCCCTTAGAATAGTTTGAAGTTTTAGCAAAAATACGAAATTAATAAACTTAATATTAACCCTTTCAGTCTCAATGTCTAATATATTGGAATACAGTCCATAAAATTCATACAGCCCGGTTTATTTTCATGTTGGAAAGGGTTAAAGTTTAAAAAAGAGAAGTATACACGTTTTTTTAATGGTAGATCTTGACATAGTAAAGGAAGAAGAAACAGAAAAAATTAGAGAACTTTTTAATTTGACGTTTGCTTTCAATTTAGATACTTTTTTTTTTTAATTTTGGCTGAAGTAAATGAAGAAATATTCAAATTTTCGTTATGAGTAAACAGTTTTATTACAGCCATAACGATGCGGTTGCTCTCATAGAAAAACACTCTAAAATACAGGGTCGGAGTATAAAAATAAAAAAATTGCATATGGCATGTTTCTAATATAACCACATAGAAGCCTAAAACGTAACATTTAAAATTTTAATTTTCCCCAGTAAAACCCTGTAGTGAGAGGGTTAAGTAAACATAATGAAAACACATACAGTAGTGTCTGAGTATAGTGAACACCCGATTGGGTGTTCACTATATCGATGTGTTCACTATACATCGATATAGTGAACACCCAAATGTTGACATCGAGCCTCTAAATATGGAAAAAAATTTTCAAGCAAAAAACAAAAAGGATATTTTGAGCAAATAAAACGAGTTTTTGAATAGAAATGTTAACCTTGATATAGTGAACAACCTCAATAATGTGAACAGTCCTTGCAATAATTAGTTCACTATATCCAGACACGACTGTAACTTGAAAAATGCTTGCCCGTTTTTTCACCGATCACAAACTAAAAATCATATCTTTTGAGACTCCAATACTTGCTTACTTAACTGGCCATAACAACCCGTTACCGGGTTACGTTCTGCCGCCTTCTCCAGTTGGTCACATCAGGCAATAATGGGACGTCCTTAATTTGGTCCTTTCACCGGAGACATGACCTCCCCCTTCAACTACTGCATCGAACACCTTCTTTGTCGAAACTTCATCGTCCATACGGCAGACATGTTTAAGTCAACTGTGCTGTGAGACTCCAATGCTCACTTAATTTTAATACCAACTGATCTCATATTTTGCAAATGTGATGTCACATTCGAAATCAACGCCGATTCTTAAGCGTTTGTGTCTTGCATAATGCTGGCGCGATGTCATGAGGTCGTTACCCCAATTGAAATGTTTGGTTGACCAGCAAAGCAATTAACTCGAATCGATTTATTAGACAAAATGCTGAGTCGCGGATCTAAGCGATCCTTAGTTTTTTATTTGCCATGTATGGGAACGAGCGGCGTCAAATAGCGGCAAGAAAAAATAACAACGCAATAATTATGACTCGGCTGTGCCAAATATGCCAAATGTCGTAATGAATTATTGATAACACGCGCACTCATCGCCACCAACAACAGCGGCAGCGCATCGATACTCCCCGCACATCACTCGAGCACAACAACACAACCGAACCCAGCAGAGCACAGCCCAGCCAAGACAGCGTCAACGCCAACGACTATGCGTCGAATAGCCAAGTCTGGATTCAGTGCTACGCTAGGAACTCATCGAAGCGAGGGGCATGTGACTGAAGTGCAAACGAGACGCGAAACTGATAGTGTTTTGTTTTTGCCTTTCGCTGATTTCTGCTGCTTTTTTCCATAGAATTTTTATGTCATTTTTATTGTTATTACGCTATAAAAATTGCGCGCGAGCGCAAGTGAAATCGGAATGTGGAGGCAGCCTGGATCGGATGGTATGCGGCACTGGCCGCACCGCACCACTGCCTCCCACAACATTTTCCCCTGCCGCACAAATCACCGCTAGACCAATTGGCGTCAATCGAACGGCGCGGCAGCGTTGCTGCCGTTGTGGCTGTGTTGGTGCTCTGCCGGTCGCTGTGCGCGAGGCGTGCTGTCTTCATTTCGTTGTTTGTGTTTTTCATTTATACTTTACTGTGTCGATTAGCAATTCGGGCCATGTCTGTAGTTAGACGTGATTTATTGGCCTTTCGCATTCGTGGAAATTGAGTCATTCGGTGGGCTGCGTCTCGACCTCCAATACGCAGTACCGCCCAGCCGACTTGCAGCTGCGAACTCACCGTTTCGTTCTTTTGTCTATTCACAGTGGCGCTGTACGCCTTCTCGCTGGTGCACTCGCTGGCGATCTCCGATGCCAACGTCAAGTGCCAGATGAACTGCGACCTGCAGGACTTCAAGCCGGTCTGCGGCACGGACGACGCCGGCGAAACGAAGACCTTCAACAACCTGTGCATCCTGAAAACGGAAAACTGCCTGCGAACACTGTGTAAGTGCAACGCTGCGCCACATCCGCGTCGCACTAATTCGCCTAATCGAAATGCATTTGTGCTTCTTTGCAGCGTTCCAGAAGACCGCCGACGGTGAATGTCCGTAGATGCTAAACAAAATCGGTTTATTGGTGGCAGCGATTGTGCTGCACAACTAACAAGTATAATTATCTTTAAGAGTTACATAAAGCAAATGATATAATGGATAATGTTACTATACACACACACACACACACACATACATACACACACACACGTACACGTAAACCCAGTCTCACACAAAGAATGCTTTGCGCTGCACTTCGAATGCTCGCTGCGCTGTGCAGCGGCCGCACTTGGACGATCTGCTTGGTTCTTGTAGCGCAGCAAATCAGTTTGGAAATTCAATTAATTGTATAATGCTTACGTGGTGAGATAAGCACGTATTGATGTTTCTCTTCGACTATGTGGGGCGTCAATCTCGGCATACTGGACAGCCGCAAAACGCCAGCTTGTCTCTCAGCGCCGACTGACGGCCATGCATGTGGAAATATGTGCGTATTTCAGCGGGACTGTTGAAATGGCATAGTCACAATGTGGTATTTGTGTGATATTCTTAAGTTTCGATTCGATGTAATGTAAACGCGCAAAAACAAAAAATAAAACAAAAAGAAAATAATACAAGTCTACAAATAAAAATCTTTAAATAAATCAATGTATGATTTGAAAATTGTTAGCATTTTTGTGGTTTTATAATGTAGACAACAGGTCTATTTGGGAACCTTTTCACTAAAAATTATCCAGTAAAAAATATTAGGACAGTAAGCCAGCTTACGCACCCAAAGATGGTTATATTCAAAAAAGTAAGGTTAGGTTAGGTTAGCTGGCTGGCCAGGTTGGACCCTATTGGGTCCTTAGCGATACCAATTAGAGCTCCTTAGTGTTGCGGATCGCCGTAGAAGTAATCGGTGGGAATGCGGGTGTTTCTAGCGAAGTTCAGCAGCGATTTAATGTCGTGCTTGGGGGCCTCTCCCAAAAAAAGTAAACAAACAAGTTCCAACTCTTGGTCACACCAGTGGAACTTGGCACATCCACAATACACAGGAAAAATGGTGTAAACAGGAGGGTTAAAAAAAAAAACAGCTGATTACAATGTTTCATTTGAGATTTTAAGCTGTAGAGAAACTTAGGTTCAATCAGATATATAATGCAAAAGACAAATCAGCTGCAACAGGTAAAGCTGTACAAATTTGTACAAATTCGTACCCAAACAGTCCTAATTACTGGTGACAAAACAACAACTTGAAAGGTATATTAACAACAATGGAAAGAAGAACCAATTACAGTCAACATGAAGGATCCCAAAAAACTTCTAGTAGTTTCAGTGATTTGGTAAGTATTTAAATAAGGTCAGATTGAGTTATTTTCTGTTATAAAAATTTAGACAGCTAAAAATATTTACTTTTGCCATCAACATGAGGGATCCCAAAAGACTGCAAATTTCGCCAACTCACTTGAGTGAAGGTCTTACAAATTTCAAGCAAAATTATATTCCCCATTCTGGTGATCGCCTCGATATGAACAAACCTCGGTTTTTAAACATATATTAGCTGCAATACAGGTAGACCTCGCTTAACACGTACCTCGGATAACATGGCCTCGTTTTAACACGGTTCACATTTTGCGACACATTTTCGATTAACACGTAAAAAGCCCCGAGCGAGGTCTACCTGTATATCCAACTGGCCTGATCAGACGAGCAAAAGTCGGACTCTGAACAACAACTACTATATAACTGCCTCAAGTTAAAGAATAACCCTCTGTTGACCCCGTTAATTATTTCTCATTGCCTGATTATTTGTGCTTGCCTCATTATTTCTCATTTGTAGTGCTTTCGCCAAGTTTGAAGGCAAAAAACACATTAAATCATGTTTCTCCATACAAACATTTACTTACCTTTGTTTACCCCTTTTAGTTTTGACTTTTAAAAAACTAAAAAAGTGTTAAATTAGATATTATTTCAAGTGTTTTCATCAATTTTGAAGTCAATAGGCATCGATTCGTGGTTTTGTTTTTTGTAGTATTCCTGTATGCGAAACTAAATTTTGATTTTCGAAAAATTAAAAAATACTTGTCGAATCATTTTTGATTCGGAGTATTTTCACGTTTGAAATCACTCAAGTTTGAATCATTTCAAGTTTGAAATCACCTTTGAAACACCTTAACCCATGTTTTGTGGAATGTTTGCGGGAATTTTTTGAAGTTCGGGGTCTTGAATTTTAAAAATTGCCGTCTTAGCAGAGGTTAATTTGCTTTAATATACGTGCAGTTACTTAGTTAGTAGCTCAAGATTTTACATAACTATTGTGTTAAGTCACATCTTAATTTTAATAATGCAACTTTTATGCTGCTTCGCTAAGAGTGAATACAAATTTTGTCATTTTATGCAAAGATAACAAATTAACATGAGTTCATTGGAACACCCTGTGGCAAAATATTTAAATATTTTCACAATTCAATAATTAATAACAAAAGCACAACTTCAGGCGCTCTTTTCAAAAATTACATTACAAGAGTCACAAAAATATGACTCCTAAATTCATACAACAACAAATTGAATAACTGTGCTGTACTTAGACATGAAATGTAAAAAGATTTTATGTTTGCAAAGGCGACAAAGTATTAATTAATTAGGTGCGTAGAAAGTGATCGAAATAGTATGCAAACAAGACTTTAAGGGGCCACATAATTTTTTTTGTTTTAAATTTGTTTTGGCTTAACCCTTTCCTTCCCGAGTTATGAAAAAGCCATAGAAACAAATTGGAAGTTGGTTATTTGAAACGAGAGAACTATTTAAAAGTATTTTGCATCATATTTAAAATGGTTTCGACTTTCCAGTGGGAGGTGCGAGGAGGAGGTAGCCATACTACACTAGACTACACTGGGCTTTTATGAAGCAAAATTAAAACATATTTTATATGAAAACAAAATGTCCCTTATTTACAAGTTTTTAGAGTTATTTGTTAGAATTTTAGAGTTATTTGGTGTCCTTTGTTAAACATAGAGCAATATTACATTTTTGCCATTTAATTCTGCTGCCCTGTCGAGCGGGAACCATTGCATAAATGTTAACAATTTTCAATGTTCCCATAAAAACAAACTACATATTTTGCTGAAAAAGCTCAGAACAATGTTTCTTTTAAGCGATACAATTCATAGAAGGGGGAAAAATCGAAAATTATACATCGAAATTCCAAATTTGAATTTGGTAGCCATGGGAAGGAAAGGGTTAAACAATCATTCAAGGTCATATACATAATAACCAGTTGGTTTTATAATAGCGAAAAATTTCTAAAAGGTTGAATTTTCGATTTGGTCAAGCACTATTTCCTTTAATTCACTTTCAAATAGTAAAATTTTGATTGCTTTATTGTTTAAAGAAAAATCTGTTCACCCAAAGGGTTTTCTAAAAGTCGCTATTTTATTTCTAAATTATAATAAACAAGCAGGACCCGGTGGCTTTGCACGCCAGTCATAAATAAATTGTCCTAATAAATCACGTTGATCTTAACCCTTTGTTGACCCCATCGGATTTTGATTTTCAAATGAGTGAAAAACACATTTTGAATGATTCCTGATTTGAAGCACTTTCCCCAGTTTAAAGTCAGTTGGCTCATGAATGAATCTTTTTTCCATACAAACTTTTAACCCATCGTTGACCACGACAGATTTTTATTTTCGTAAAAATGAAAAACGTGTTGAATTATTTTGTATTTACAGTGCTTTTACCAATTTTGAAGTCATTTGAATCGTAGTCTACCCGAATGCGAACCTTAACCCCTTGTTGACAACATTAAAGTTTATTTGAAAAATATACACATATGTGTCAAAATTTGTATGTTTATAAAAGTTTGAAATCAATCAACAACTTAACCCATTTTAACCCTTTTCGACCCTGAATTTAAAAAAATCCCGTCTTAGCGGAGGTTAATCTTTTTAATGTACTTGCAGTTCAAATATGAAGCTTTAGTGGTTTCGGTTGGGTGATGATGAATCAGTCGGTCAGTCGGTCACTAAGGGCAAACAGTTATATGCACAAACATAGAATAAATGATAATAAAATTGTTAAACATACTTAAATATGTGTTTCTTTTTCCATACTTTTAAAGTAAATCGTCAATGTTAGAGCTTTTTATGATTTAAAAATTTTTTTAATGGCTTTTTTAAATTTTGTACTAAAGAGCAAGAATCAATCGATAGTAACAATTTGACAGTTTTACAAATATTTTAAAAATAAAATGTCCTTTTAACCCCGTAGCGCCTAGCGTGACCATATGGTCACACGAAACATGCACCCAAAAAATTTAAGTTTTTAATTATGCTTCATATTAAATTGCTCAAAAAAAGAACTCCGGCTCATTCGGGTTAATACTTGCTTGCGCTATTGTTGGCCCATAACCGTCCGACTCCAAGCCGTCCGTTTGAGTATGTCTATCTGAACGACCATACGAGTAAATCAATTAACAGACGCGGTAACTTTCAAGGGCTCCAAGGTAATGGAGTTCATTGATAACAAAAATTCTGTCGTCTGGTTCTATTCGAGTTCATTACTACTAAAAATACTGTATCAGTATTTGTGCTACGATAATTATTAAGTCAATTTGGCTCTTCGAGCCGGCGACTCTTATATTTTTGTATGCTAATATTTTACTTTAGATTTTGTAATCTCAGCCGCTCATTTTGTTATTGATTCTCTACAATACAGACAAACACGCACATTGTAATTCAACACACAAAAACTGCGAAATGATAAAATCGTATTAACAAATCTGACTGCACGAAAAGCGCCATTTCGATGAATTTGCAAAATCTCACAACGTTGAAACGGCTGTAAGACGAAGTAATCATTAGCAAAGCTTTGAAATTTGTTTCAGCGAAGGTGTTCGAGTCAAGCTGATCGTTTCGCAGAAAAGCCGCAAAATGACAAGATAAAAAATATGTTATAGGCCACAAAATTCTTAAACATATGAAAATGAACGTATGGACAAATCTGTTAATCAGAATACAAAACAGCGCAGAATTGCTAAGCGCCGAAATTAATAACTCATATGAATTTGTTTATCAATTTATTTTTGTTTTTATTTTACATAACGATGCGCGACCTTTGCCAAAAGAATTTATAAAAGTCATTAATAAAAATCAGTTAGTGAATTTTATTTTTTAGTCACCAATAAAAATCAAAAAGCCACTGACTGAATTTTATTGATGACTTTTATAATAAAAGTCACTTATTGATTTTTTTATGACTTCAAAAATAAAGGTTACTGACTGATTTTCTTTGATGACTTTTATAAATAAAAGTCTCCGAATGATTTTTATTGATGACTTAAAAATAAAAGTCACTGACTGATTTTTATAGCAGGCTTTTATAAATAAAAGTCACTGACTGATTTCCATTAAAGACTATTTAACTAAAAGTCACTAAAATTTGTATCCAATGTCCAATGGATAGCTAAAAGAAAAATCGAAAAAAGTTTTATTTGTGGACTATTATAAAAAATCAAAAATAATTGGTATTAAAGAATTTTAAAAATATAAATAAAAATTAATCAAAATAAAAGTCTATTGTTAAGTTTGATTCTCGATGCGAAAAGAAATTTATTGGTATATTTCATTTCGTTGTATGACCTTTTCTTCATAGTAATTTGTTCGAATATTTCTTTCATAAATAACTGTTATTTCCGGTCCTTGGTTCCTGTATCTACGGCAGAAGTTTTGCCAAGTCCTGCCGAAAGTAACAACGGTTCTATCTGTATTTTAGTGTTGGCTACTACGGGGACTCGAACCTAGGTCGGTCGACACTGTATTCTCGTAATCCAACGTCAAATATAACCAAAAACATTTCAGAAAATCAAAACACTTGTCGTTTTGACTCTTTTGCACATTCTTTCAATATTATTGGCAAAATTCCGTAAGCAATGTTTTAACATAAAAGACACTGAAGAATAAATGATTGTAAAATGCTGAATAAAATAGTTCGCAAATCTCTGAAAAGTTATATGCAATGCCATGTAGCGAAGGGTTCATTCAATTCATTTCGGGTCAATATGCCGTATTTTTTTAGATCTAATATTATATATCACAAAAGACCTTTCAAGGTCCTTTTAATATCTGCTGACTTGGCAAAAATATTTCATAATTGAAAAAATGTTCGTAAGTCACGAAGAACCAAGTAGTTCCAGTAGAACTAGTAGCTCTACTGCCAGCACAGTTGCCGCCTATTTTGAGTGTCACCACTGTTTTTTATTGGCCAACATTTCTTAGTTAATTATTCATTGTATAATTATTTATTGTGTGATTTATATTTTAATATTTATAATTCAATGCACGTAAATTTAAAATCCAGTTAGACAAGTTTGAAATCAAGCAATAAATTAAACAGCACGACCTCTGCTTCATTAGAACCATTTACCGAAAACTTCATTATTTAAGGCAGAAATTTGCATCTTACTGCATATTTTCGTGTCAAAAATAAATGGGTTGAAAAAAAGTTTGGGAAGGCCTTTGGTGGAAGCAGGAAGATAAACGCATTGAAAAATTTGCCGGTAGTGCAGTTTGAGAGTAGTGAATTGTAGAGGAAACAAAAATGTTTGCATGCGAACAGAATTTCAATGAGATGATGATGACGATGACGATGACGACGATGATATAAATACTTCAAATTTTATTAGAGAAAATTAGCCGAGAATTCTAGGCTGAAAAAGGAGTGTTGCACAGTTTAATGAAGCATTGAAATTGTTAAGATTTATTATAAAATTTATGCGAATTTTGAAGAAACTTATCTTCACAATCTCATTCGCCTCTCAAACATACAAAGATCCAAGTACGTAGTTTTAATTATTTCCTTTTGAACGAAATAGTTTGAGAAAAATTTTCCCGAATAAATTTATGTGCCACATTTCAAATGCAACTGGATCAGTTGTATATTTCTCAGCTTAAGTATATTTTAGTAATTTAGTTATAAAATAAACTGAAAATAATAATAATTAAACTATTTTCAAGTTCGAACATAGTGAATAATTTTCTGCCGACTGTAGCGAACATTGCCAGCATGTTGCGTAAACATAGGCATTACTCATCATCATTACTTGGCCGAAACTAACCCAGCACAACAATAATAATTACGACCAATTAGCACATAATCAGAGATGAGAAACACCTTCACGCCTTTACGTTGTATTACTTATGCCGAGACAAAGTTTTGTAACGTAGCACAAAAACCATTGAAAACATGGAAATTCTGCTCGTATACAACGCATTCACGTTTGTTTAGACATAGAGAAGCAACTATTTTACGTAATTTGACTATGAAATCAATTGAAATGGTTTGAAGAAAAGAAAATTCCACTGAATTAAATAAGCATGCAATTAATTGACAAGTTTTTTGTTATTTTTGTTATTATTAAAACAAAATGATCAACAATTGTGTGCGAGCAGAGAAATAGAGAATTTTGTAATGTTCGATTAGTTAATTGGCATCGATATTGGCCTATTTATTTTTACAAAGACCTACATTTAATGCGTGATTTATGCATCGCATCGCTCCATTTCCGACTGGGTAGCTACATGCGGACAATGCAAAAGTGCGCACAGCAACATTTCGTTTTCGTTCGCGGCGGGTGGTGTGCGGCTGTCAACGGTAGCAAAGTTATTGAGCTCGTATGCAAATATGTTATTTTTATGATGTTTTTAGCAAATAAACAAATATCGAAAGCGAAGAAATATTGAAAGTACTCGCAGCTGAGTGCGACAACCGGTAAGATTGTGGGCGCTTCTGAGGTTTCTACGAGCATCGAATATGTTAGTTGAGTAGATAGTGGAATGTTGACCAAGAATTGAAAACCAGTTATACTGGAGATGCGCAAATGTGTAGATTTAGAAATTAAGAAATCTATAATCCATACTAATTAAACGACAAATAACTAAATAAATACGTAACTAAAGCATTTCTAATGAGTTGTGTTGTCTGAAGCGTTGCCAATTAATTTTCAGTCAATTAAGCACTTATGTAAGTTTTAACAAAATTTTGAAAAATTTATGAATTAATCAATCAATGGATACATACATACAATACTTGTTTATTTGGCTATGACAGTAAAGTGACAAAGTTGTAAGTTTTTGACTGATTTGACTTGATTTTATAGGGAACTTAGCTTTGAGAAATCTATAGTTAAGCTTGTCACAATTAGCCACGTTGCTTGAGCGAAAACATTTATGAAAGAAATGGACTTGGAGTTGTTGCTTAAGAGAATTCATATATGGAAGAAAAGAACTCGGAGTTTTGCATCGATTTTTTTCGATGGCTTGGCAACTTATCACAATATTATTTTTCAATAAATATTGGAATTAAATGAAAATAACGCACTGGAAACTTAGACCCCTTCAAAGTTTATAAATACCAGGTATGCGCCTATGAAATAATTATTTATTCGGTAATTATTTTTGAAAAAAACACGTTTATTGTGAGGAAATGATTACAATTTTATTCTTCAAAGTAATGGCCATCGCTAGCTACACATTTTTCCCATCTCTCAGGCAATTTATGGTTGCCTCGCCAAAAAAATGTTTCGTCTTTTGCCTGAAACCAATCATCGATCCATTTTTTGGCTTCTGCGTGAGAATTGAAGCGCCGTTCCGTTAATGCGCGGCCCATCGATGCGAACATGTGATAATCCGAAGGCGCCAAGTCTGGTGAGTAAGCCGCATGAGCAAGAGCTTCCCAGTTGTACGATGCAACCAATTCTTTGGTGGCTCTAGTGCGGTGTGGTGGTACGTTGTCATCGAGGAAAATCACTTTGTGTTGCCTGGCTTCATATTCTGGGCGTTTTTGGCGTATAGCACGGTTCAAATCGGCCAATTGTTGTTGGTAACGTTCACCGTTAACCGTTTCACCAGGTTTTAGAAGGTTTTTTTCTTCAAATGGTAACACAAAATTAACTGTGTCCGCAAATCGTAATTTGTAGGCACTTAATCCGACATTTTCCGGAGCGTCAAACAATGCGTTGTTGGATGAAACTTGACAAATTGTGAACTGAATATTGTTGACATATGACAGAAGAAGTAAACATGACATTTGGTACGGTTCCGAAGTTTATAAATATTCGGCTATTTACCGCTAGATGTCGTTACCGGTTTCATACCTGGTAGGTGTCAGACGCTGGATGGATGGATAGAAGGTCCAGTTTCTCAAGACTCAGGCTGGTTAACCCATTATACTTAAGGAGTAAGAAGAAGAGGGGAAAATAAGGTGGGGTTATAAAAAAGAAAGAATGTAAGTAGTTGGGAAGAGAAGGGAAGTGAAGTGAAGTGAAGTGAAGTGAAGTGAAGTGAAGTGAAGTGAAGTGAAGTGAAGTGAAGTGAAGGGAAGGAAAGGAAGGGAAAGGAAGGAAAGAGGATTAAACGTCTTCCTGTACGATTTTCCTGTGTTCTTTAATGAATTTCAGGAGATCGCACTGTCTGCGTCCTCCAGGCAAGATGCTCCAGTTGGATCCTCAATGAAGGCCATATTGGGTTCATTGTGTCTAGTGATTAGTCCGATCATCCAGTGAAGATCTTTCCTTCTTAAACTGAGCCGGAATACCCCTGATTTCCTGTTCGGCCTTAACACTTTGCACTCCTACAGCTTCCCAAACTAGACCAATGCCCCCTGTATACGTTTTTTATACAGAATTTGATCTAATCCTGGGTGCCTGCTAGACTGGTCCCGATTACTGATTTGGGTTTTAAGAGTATACAGTTAACCAATTTGATCCACAGTTAGCCAATTTATCGGCAGTTTCATTACCTTAAACACCACAATGTCCAGGAAACCAGATAAGTTTTAGTTTATTGTGTCGCTCAACCGACTGAAGCTTTATATTTAATTCTTGGGCAATCTTTAAAGTAACTTGCACATTCTCCAGGGCCTTAAACGCAGCCTGAGAGTCACTATAAACTCCTATATTTTTCCCGTGTTATTTTTCTCCGTTACCTTCAGAATGGCAAAGGCCTCCGTCTGGAAGACGATTGCCAGTCCTTCTAAAGAATAGTGACAGTTGACACTTTTATTAAGGTACCATTTCATTCTAGTAGCTCTATTGGTCTTGGAACCGTCAGTGAAGAAAATGTCCGTCAGGTCTCGGTTTATACCATTGTTCGCGCGTGGGGAACCTGATTTATAAATTTTTCCCAAAGGATACTACAGGTATTATTGCCCATGAAGATTTCTCTGCGATCCGAGTCAGCCAACATTTGATGCGAAAAGGCGGCACAGTTGGGAAACATTTAGTGCTCGATCTAAAGACGCTAGTAAAAGAATTAAAAAAAACCTCTTCCACCACTGTAAAAAATTAAAATAAGCCTGTTTTGAGTATGTTTGGTTAAAATTAATTACACTGCACAATAAAATCAAACTTTTTTTAAAATAACAAGGTTCTGACAACGGATTTTTGTAGAGGGGACCAAAAAAAATATACGTGTATCGGCGTTTTGAAAGTTTACGTCTGAATTTTTTTTAGGGGGTCAAAGTTTTCCCCTTTTTGCTCATTCTTATGGTGATTCGGCATACGAAAACCATGTAACCTCATATTTTAGGTATGCAATTTGATGTAAAATACTACGAAGAACATTTTTGTGGAGCATTTTAACCCTGTAACTCCTATTTGTATGGGTCAATTTGACCCTTCTTTTCTAAAATGCCATAAATGTCCTGTAAAATAGGACTTTTTAAGGATAAAATGTACCACGAAAATATTTGCCATAAAATTCTACTATAGGTCTCTGAATACATCAAAGCTCAGATATTAACCTGAATGCCATGAATGAATGCCTGAATTAACCCAAAACTGAAAATGTGTTTAAGGGGGTGTTCCCGGGTAGAAGTTTGAAAAATCGATTTTTTTTGGCGTTTTATTGTACCTTATACTATATACTATCACCCCCCAAAGTCGTTTTTCAATCCGCAAACTCAGTACCCACTTTTTTGCATGTTAATTGAAGTAATCTCAGCTCGCCGAAAAGTCATGTCGAAACTTTAAACGCGTTTTTCTCGAAACCACATTTTTTGTACTGGCCGATAACTTTTCTCAGGAACTATGAGAGGTATCGACTTGAAATTTTGGGAAAATGTTCTAGATAGTTTTCATTGGATGCTAAACCAAAGTTTTCATCAAAAAATTATTGTTAAATATATTTTCAAGCACTCTAAAGGTAAAAAAAGGTGGCAAAACTGGACAATTTTTTTTCATATGGCCGCCATTTTGTTTCTAATCAACATTTTGACTAAAACTGTGGTTTAGCATCCGCGGAATTTATTGCAGATTAATAATGGCATACCCATTTCTGTTTCAGATTACTGGTTCCCGAAATTTCTTATCGGCCATCAGTGAAAATCAGCGTGACAAGGTCACATTGACCACTGAAAATTTGTACGTAGAAAATAAAATTTTTTGACACAAATATGAGTTTCTGTTCTCCAAATAATAAGGAACAACAAGCAAAAAACCAGAATATTGCATGTTGCCTTGTAGCTCCAAAATTTTTTGAAGAACAACCTAAAATCGGCATTCTAGACGGGAACACTCCCTTAAGTGTTTATTTCGTACTTATTCAAAATTGGTACCAAAATCTCCTACACAACTTCATTTTTGAGGATTAGTGTGTATGGGAAAAATATTGACTTTGAACTTTGACCCCCCTAAAAAAAAATTCAGACGTAAAGTTTCAAAACGCCAATACACGTGTATTTTTTATTGGGCCCCTCTACCAGAATCCGTTGTCAGAATCTTGTTATTTTTTTTGTGTTGTGTAGTGTTATCGGGAAGTAATGGAACAAAACAGTGCAATCGGCGCCGGTTTACTTTACGGCCCATAGTTATCGAATTTGAATAATTATTCATAGTTTTTATGCGACATTTTGACATATTGACGGCGTATGATTGCCGATACATAAATATGCAATTATACGTATTTGCACAACTGATCACAGTCCATTGGCAAATTGTTGTCGATTCCCTCACGCACCGTTCACGATAATCAATCATTGCCGTATGGCCGCGTGCGCGTTTAGCTAATTTTAGCATCATTCATTTCGCACAGATCGGAAATACTGTGCAGAAAATAATATTGGCGAGCATAGCCGGCCGATGGACAGCAAAAGCTCTAAAGAGCGAAACAAATATTGCAGCAATGATGATGACAACGACAACGAGTAGTCGACGTGTCGCCTACTAAAAACATAATTTCCATTGTGAGCCCCAATCACGTTCCTTGCTCCAACTGTTCCGCGCTTTATCGCCCAGCGGCTCGTCCATGCGGAAGCCGATTCACCTTGAGTGCAGCGCGCCTAATATGGGGTTTTGAGCTCGTCACAGACTGCCGATGTGACTACGCGCTATTTGGCAAAAAGTACATGAGAGATCGAGAGATATCGGATATAACCAGGCGAACTGTCAATGTCTCACATTGTCAACGAATCATGTCAGACAAAGACAACACCGCCTATATTATTATATATAATAAATTCATTTTTACAACCAGTTCAATATAATTTATGGGCGGACATTACAGCATTAATTATCACATTGCATGCAGTATGGTTTTTGTTTGAATGAATGATGGAAAATAAGAGGCTCGCAGGCGGTCCTCATTAATTTATATGCTACACCATAAACAAACAAATTTCGTTGAGTGGAAGGCGTCGTAAATACTGCAAGGATTCCTAATTAAAATCAACTAACTATTGGAAAACTGTTCAGTTATTGTTTACAGACATTTCATGACTTAAGACTTTTGATCCAGGAACACCAAAATCACACATCACAATAAAGTAAACTTTGTATATATGATATGTTATCTGTGATTCTACTATGAAACAAGCCTTATGACAGGTCGCTTGTATGTATGGAAAATTGGATCAAACATTGGTATACATGAATTGACGCAGGAGGACGCGTTTTTTTTAATCAGAAGGTATATATAGGAAAAAATCAAGGAGGTTATAGACAGTATTGGGGAGATGAACTCCCCCAATAAGGAATAGGAGGATACGACACAATAGTTCTCTTTGCACGCAGCTCGGGCCGTTGGTGCTCGACTCCCGTATCTACTCTATTCTATATAATATATCTGTGGAATTTTGACAAAAGCACTTAAGTCGACTTAAGTCAAATTTCCAATTTTTTAATCATAAATAAACGATTTAAAAACGCTTCTTTTGGTGTAATCGGTTTGTTTCTATGACATAATTTGGTCTGCACCTCATCAGTTTTTTTGCTCTCCTGAACATTTTGAAAATTAGACTTAGGTTGTTTTGTCAAAAATATTATTTTTTTCAATATTTTACTAAATACGAACTTTTAATGGAAAAATTTGCCGAAAAACATTAAAACGGGTGGTAAAGAAAGGGGGTGGGGGTTCATGTGCCTAAAAAAATTATCACATTTTCATTTGCCAAACAACTTTGTTCTAGACATCGAAGTTTTCGCTTTTCAAGTGTTCATACCTCCCGTATAGGGGTCAATAGTGACCTCTTTAACCTTTATGTGCAAATTAAAAACAAAACTCAAACGTGCTGGACTATTACTTTATCCGTAAAAATGATCTGTATGACGTTCTCTTTCAGAAATATACGGTGGTTACATTATTGCGCACAAACAAAATTGTTGTCCTGTGTTATTATAGAAAAAAAAACGGCCGAGTGTTAAATCACAAATACGGGGTCGTGTGTTTGATTATCGTCACTCATTTCGTATAAAAAATGCCATCAGGGTAATCACGATGTGTTGTGTTTGGTCTTCTATTGTACATTTTTGATCAACTTTAGATTTGTAACAAATTTACAAAAACAAAACCACATTCATTTCCGAAATGCAACGGGTACAAATAGCAATTTATGTGCATCCCTACCTAACCAAAATGTAAGCAGAATCAGTTAATTCTTCAAATGTTGAGATTTACAGGACGCCATTCACTATTTATTGTAAAAAGTTGTTCATTTTGTAAATATTTATCACAAATACATTAAACTGTGAATACCTCAAATGTTTCCAGCGGCTGCCCTTTCACCAGGTAATTAACCTCTGAGAAGAAAATAATTTCTTATTAAAAACTCTCAACGAAACTGTTCGCTTAAAAAGTGCTTAAAAACTAAAGGTTACTGAACATTGTTGAAAAGCGATCATTCCAAATCATATTTAATTACCTATTTGCTTACTTTGTTGCTCGATAGACAAATGTCATGGAAGTTTTTTTAATAGCCACACTAAAAATGTTAACGATTTTCATTAAACAATTTTGTTTAAACCTAGAACGAGTTGTTATACGTCATTACACGCGTTCAATGATTATTTGTCACATTATAAAACCTATATTTAAATTGTTGTTGTATAAGCAACGGACCGTTTGAATATTTAACTATGGAAAATTGTCAAACTTCATTGATGTCTTGTACATAAATTTATGTATATTTATGTATGTAGTAGCATGTGAATCCAAGTTGAACGTCACTAGTTGTAGACAAATCACGTTTTCAAACTAAATTCTGTGTCTGGTTTTTACCGTAATCGTGTAAAGTGTGACGCCTTACGGAAATTATGATTTATCATTTCTCAATCATTTACCGAGAGCTGAAGCTTTCACGTGTGATTCGATATTTTTAAGTAGGGTTCGGAATTTTATTCTCAAGCGTATTTTATTTAAGTTATTGGTCTGGTATACTAAACAAAGCAACATCCCATCAAGTTTTCTAAATAATTTCTTGTATAATTTCTTTTTATTTTTAAATTATTACTGTCGTTTTTGTTTCTCTCTTAAATCAGTAACCAAATGAGTAAACAATTTTTTTGCTAGTAATTTTTACTAAAATTTATTCAGCACACTTTTTTGAACTTCCCATAGGAGTTCTTTGTATGCATATATCTTATGTATTGAATGTTTTTGATAGTAGTTTGAATAAACAAATTGAGCCCCAGGCATAAATATGCATTAAGTAGAAACAACCGAATCAATTAAATTGTATAATGAAATCATTATAAGAAAAAATATAATTAAACACTTAAAAGTTAGAAAGATTAAAAAAGGTGTTGCTGACTCAGTTCAGGTTTGCATGAGCATCTGGCAAATCATTTAAAAGATATATAAGGAAAACTGAAAGTGGCAACTAAAGATGTCCTCACTTAAATACAAAGAACTAAATACGATGATGACGGTTTCATATTATATTTAGATGATTTGATCAACTTGTTTCCTACTTTGACCAAAACCACCTGTTTCGCTCCAATTTCCAATATTTCTTTGTATTCTAATTGATCAGCTTTCTGTCTACCGGATTGACTGGGTCATAGTGAGCCAGGTAGAATAACGGCATTTTTTCCTATGACAAAAGCAGAAACATTTAAAAAATTTCTTGTGATGTATGTATGTCAAAATGTTAAAAAAATTAACCCTTAAGGCTTGGTGGAGTTTCAAAGAAAATTGTTTAACAAGAAAATGTTTGGAAATCCGTGCTGTATTTGCAAACACATCTAACATGATGTCCTGAACACATTCGAGACGGCATCGACACGGCTACACAACTTCAAGATGGCGCCGGCTTCTACCGTTACCGTGTAGTCAACTACTTGACTACAATAAAAGCGACAGCAACTTTATCACAATCATATTTTTAAGCTCCTAAACACAGTTTTTAGAGTGCTCCGGCACTACTGCATTCGTCTATATCCATTTTATCGTTGTACAGCCAAGTTAAAACAAATGGAAATTTTTAGAACTATTAAGTTTTAACTGAAATAGTAACACAAAAAGTAAACAAAAATCCATTAAAAATATGTTTTGTTTTTGGTCGCCTGCGAAATAGAGAATAGTTCTATGTTTGGTAACACCGAAAATTTTATTCGGTGTTCGTGTAGCAGTGCAGTCGTCAAAATAATCATCCCCATACAAACGTTTTGATTCTGTATCCAATGGGGCCAATAAATCAAGTTTTTCTTAATCATTAGTTGATCTCGTCAGACTTTTATGAAAAAATACTTTTCTTTGAAGTGTTTTCACAATATTTTAAGTCAGTCAGCGCATTAAGTCATGTTTCCCCATACAAACTCTTAACCCATCGTTGACCCTGTCCGATTTTTATTTTCGAAAAAATAAAAAAATACGTTTAAAATTATTTCTCACTCAAGAGTCCTTTAAAAAAGCTTGAAGTCAAAAGGCCCATAAAATCTTGTTTCTCCATACAAACTCTTAACACATATTTCCCATTAACCTATTTATCCCATTAGATTTCGATTTAAAAAAAAAAAGTGAAAAACACGTATTGAACTATTTCACATGTTTGGTGCTTTCACTAAGTTTCCATTAAATTTTGCTGCTCCATATAAACTTTGAACCCATAGTTGACCCGATTTATTAGGTTCCGATTTACGAAAAATGAAAAGCACGTGTTGAATTATTTCTCACTAAAAAACTCTCATTCAAACTTAAACTCTTAACCCGTCGTTGACTCCGTCAGATTTTGATTTCCAAAATATAAAAACACATATCGCATTGTTTCACATTTGAAGTACTTTCACCAAATTTGAAGTCAAACAAAAACACTTGTTTTTTCATACAAACTTTTAACCCTTGGATCAGACCTTCAAGTTTTGATTAAAACAAAAAAAAAAAAAAGTGTCAAATAATTTCGGATTTCAAATGTTTTCACCAACTTTGAAGGCAATAGGCCCATCGGTTCATGGTTTTTTCGTGGTCTTCTTGAATACGCACCTTAACCCATTGTTGACCTCGTTAAATATTGATTTTCGAAAAATAAAAAATACATGTCAAGTAATTTTTTATTTGATGTGTTTTCACCAAATTTCAAATCAATAGGCTTTCAATTAAATCGCGTTTCTTCATACAGCTCTTTAACCCATGTTTTGCCCCTTTAGACCCCCGAATTAACAAAAAAATCACGTCTTAGCTCATTTTTCAAGATGTATTTACAGTTTAAATATCATGTTTGTAGCTTCAGCGGTTTGGGTTGGGCGATGCTGAATCAGTCAGTCAGTCAAAAATTATATCTATAGAGTAATGTCCGGCATGAATATATTCATTTTGGTGACTACACTACTGTACATACTGTACGGGTACTTGGTATTCGAAGAATGTGCACAACGAAACGAATAGAAACGGGAACCAGCGAGCGTCGCTTCTCGTTTCTATTCGTATTCGGTGAATAGCGAACACTGCAGTGTTCGTATTCGGTGAGAAACGAATACTGCATCCATGTATCCAAATCCATGAATTGGGCTACGAATTGCTCCCTCATCCCGCCTATTCACCCGATCTAGCCCCAAGTGACTATTTCTTGTTCCCAAACTTGAAGAAATGGCGCGTCGGAAAGAGATTTGCCTCCGATGACGAAGTCATCTCACAAACAAATGCCTATTTTGAAGACCTCGACAAATCATATTTTTCGGAAGGGATAAAAAAACTGGAGAAACATTGGGCTAAGTGTATAGATCTCAAAGGAGACTACGTTGAAAAATAAAATAACTTTTTATCTGAAAACCTGTGTTTCATTCAAAAAGTCACGGACTTATTGACCCGCCCTCGTATCTCTAAATAATCTTAGGAATATTAAAACGAGTATATTCGAATATTCAAGCAGTTTGTACCATTATTCGAATGCTTTTGTCCTCGTTTTCCGCTTCGAGCGAATATGAATAAATAGTGTACGTCTACTCGTTTCTGCTCGGAGCTTACTCGTACTCGAAGAGAGCTGTACTCGTATTCATTCGGACCGGTCCGCAGAGATGAAGTGAAGTATTCTATTCAAAAGCATTTGAATGTTTTCGAATAGCAAAAACGCATACTCGTGCAGGACTCTAGTATAGAGATGCATTTGGCAAAGCTCCAACAAACGATATCTATTTGTCATATCAAACAAAAACAATAACCTTGGCCTATGAATGTTTTCTTCAAAAAGCCCCTAAGGACTTTCGACTCGAGTAGAGAGCTCGACACTAGTGCTATTCCCTTCCTCGGTAAATGCTTGTTTATTTATGGAAAAAGCTGAAATTGTTGTTGTTAGTTGTATATGAAAAAGTGGTCAAAAGAATCGAGAGAAAAAACAGGCAAAAAGTAGCTTTAAAAGCGCCACAGACAGACAATACAAAACAAATTGCAAACAAAATGGCAAAAGAACAAAAATAATAACAATAACAACAACATAAAAAAACGCTTTATCTGATAAAACGATACTAAAACTGAGGACGACGACAATACAAAAAAAAAACGACGTACTACGAGCTGTGCGAACAAGATGAAAACAAAAAACTTGATAGAGGCAAATTTAAAACTATAGAATTTTTTGTGCGTTTTTAGACCTGTTAATAATATTAATTATTTATGGTCGTTTGTGGCCGGTTGTGTGTGTGTGTGGTGTATGTACGAATATATGGGGAAGTACGGACAGACATGCGTCTATATATACGTCAGTACGTGTGTCGATGTGTCGGTGTGTGTGTGTCTTTTTAGTGGGGACTAAGAAGATTTTGATGCGCATACAAGACATATCTACACTCATACATATTACGTACATATGTACGGATGACGCTCGATCGGCGGGGCGCGAGCAGCACAGTGACATGGAGCACTGCCGTCTGTCGTCGTGTATTTATGGCACAACGGCACGAAGCGGAGCAAAGTGTGGTCGGGTGGGGTGGGGCGGATTGGATTGGTGCGGCTCGCCTACGGCGGGTGTCTTAAAAGTAAATACGACAAATGAGAGTTGAAAAATTCCAAAGCATGAGAAAAAAAAAGCAGCAAAAATGACTCGGCTTGATTTGCGAAGACTCGACACCGAAACTCGCGGGGGCCAGTTGATGGGGAGCACAGCGGCAACGGCGGCTGTGGTCGAGTCACAAAAAGATTATAAATGCTTGCGTTTGTCCAGAACTGTTTTACAGTTTAGCATTGAACTTGGACAAGAGTTCGCCAGAAGCAACGTTCCAATCGAGCGGACGCGCGTGTGCGATCGATCTCTGCAAGCGAAAGTGAAACACGGCTCGATAGCGGCGTCGGTCAAGAATTTGCGCAAATACTATACTTAAGTTTTCAAAAGTGACTGACAAGGACTTTCGCCGTCAGAACACTGTCGTGTCGGTTTTCGCTCCAAGCAACGTTGCCTGCTGTCTGCCGTCTGTCGCGAAAGCTTTTGGAATTTCAGCTATTTACGTGCACGTCTGAGATATTTGCTGCTTGTGTCCAAAATCATTGCAAATTGCCGCATAATTTAGGAGCGCACAAAAACTGCCTCCAACCACAACACAACACAACACAACACACTTCAAACGTCAAACACTGTACGCCAACGATGTATGCTGCGTCGCGAATGTGGCCTGCGGCTGTTTGGTGCGGCGTCCTGTTGGCCGCCGCCGCCGCAGCCAGTTCGAATTTTCGTAGGTTTCAACTGGTTTTGCTGCAAATTGCAGTCGGCATTAGTTTTTTGTGCGCTGCTGCAATTTTTTGACGTTTCTTGTTTGCTGATATGAGTTTGTTGTGTGCTTGTGCGATTTTTAGCCGCCGACATACCACGCTGCCACGCGGGCGACACCGACTGCATCACCGCCACAGCGACGAATTTGGTGCGTCTGCATGCGAAAACTGGCTACCCGGAGGCAGCATTTCCCACCATCGAACCCTTCGTTGTCAAGCGCTTCGACATTTCGGACGGACATCAGGGTTCATTAAATTTGAAATTAAATTTCCGAGACGTGAACGTGGCAGGACTGTCTGGCGTCAAAATCGATCGATCTGTGTAAGTTGTCTGCTAAGTATTTAGTTGTGTTTCAATGAACTTGTTGCATGCACAAATTGGGTGGAGAAATGAAATGCCAAAGAAATTTTTTAAAACGCGACTGCTAAATTATTTCGGATTGTTGTTCGATAAGTAAAGTTGGCGGACACGGACGGACGATCTTTCTAAAAGGGCCCAAAAAAATGGAAAGGAAATGCGGTTTGTCGCGACTGCTGAAATGGGTTTCAAACAGTGTCAGAAACAGTTTCAAGTGGTTAATCCTTTCTCTACAGTTTTTTACTGGGGAAAGTTAAAATTTTAAATTTTACGTTTTAGGCTTCCATGTGGTTATATTAGCAACATTCCAAAAGAAATTTTTAATTCTTAAACTCGGACCCTGTATTTTAGAGCGTTTTTCTATGAGAACAACCAGAGAATCGTTGTGGCTGTAATAATTACTTAAACATAAAATTGTTTACGCATAACAAAAATTGGAAAATTCTTCATTTACTTCAGCCACAGTAAAAAATGTATCAAAATTAAAGAAAACGTCAAAATAAAAAGTTATCTAAAGTTTTTTGCTTCTTCTTTCTTTACTATGTTAAGATGTACCATTAAAAAAACGTGTTTACTTCTCTTCTTTAAACTTTAATATTCAGTTTATTAATTTCGTATTTTGCCCAAAACTTCAAATTATTCTAAGGACCAACAAAATATGTATTCATGAAACCACAGAGGGTACAGACGTCCACAAAGTAGCATGTTGTCATATGGCAACAAAATAGCGAAAGTGTGAAAGTGAAAATAACGAAGTCGTTGAGAAGATTCTAAAGTTGCATAAGTTGAATCTCAACCAAGAATTACTAAAACTCAATGCACTTGAATTAATCAGAATGCAATAGAAAAACTCTTTGACAAAATAATCATGTTTTTTATAAAGAAATATTATGAAGAAATATGAAGGCGTGTCAAAAGTTTTGACTCAAAACCTGGTCTACTGTACGAGTATACTGTGCGTGAATCATGTCTCCAATATATGTGTAAAATGTTTAAATCGATTATCTAAATAATTTATTTGATATTGTAAAAACTCTGGAAGACAAATCGGATATTCTATATCAGATCTAAAGATTATACAATTTTCTTAAGACAGATGAAAACAGACAACAGATCAGAACAGATAGAGAAACAGATGAGAATAGAACAGAAAAGCCAATGATCAATGCGACATAGGAAGAGTACGAGGGCATTAATTACTTACAACTACACAAACCCGATTTTTACAAAATTGTTCAAGTGTAAAGCTAATTGTTGGTTTGTAAATGCGGCAAGCTTACAACTCTTAAGTTCTGTTGCTTGTGTCGCTAAAGTGAACTTTGGCTGACAATAAAATCCATGTAATGTTTTTACTTACTAGATTTTAACATTCAACTCGAGTGTGTAATGAGCTTTTCAGTATTAAATTTTAAACACTTGCCACCAATTAAGAGTTTGTCACCCCTTGACGGCCTATAATCAGAAACCAGCATACTGAGGGATTTAAATGTGTGAAATTTGCGATTTATTGCAATGGGTCAATGTTAGGAACTGTGTCGCCTGAAATCGTGCACGAATTTGCAACACAAGCGGTGACAAAAATTCCTCAATTGAAATGTGTGCGAAATTCAAATAAATTCAGTTACTCCACGAAAGGACATTGACATGTCGATTGACGTTCAGCTGTGCATTAAAAATCAGAACAGCAGACAACATTTGCATAAACATAAAGAATTACAAAAACAAGTGAACACGAGTCTATTAACCGCACGGGCTGCTTACTTCAGCAACAACAACAAAGCGCGTAGACGAGTAGAATAATTAAATTAAATCGAAATTTAATTGTGCAACTAAACACCATAAGCGACCATAAACTTTGAGAATCGCAGTTTAGCTGGAACAATGCGAATAAGACTTCATTTAAGCTATAAAAAAGAAAACACTTCTTTATATTTTGGATTTTCTCGGTCATTTGTGTTTTGACAATAGATATTCCATGCAGCTTATAAAAAATTCTACTTATAAGTTTATTTCGATGAAAATAAGGAGAAATTTTACAAAATCTTCCCTATGGTTCTTAACAATTTTAACAAAGAAACTTGAAGGGGCCTAAAGAAATATCATAAGAAATCACATTAATGTTACATCTTTATCTTATCGTATAGCTCGTATAGTCTTTGGATTACAATTGGTCCCTTCCCAAATATAAAAATTGCTGATGCAAAATATGGTTTCAAATGGAATTGAGCTCATAAGTTGTACGCAAACCACTGCCCCCATAAAATGAAATCCTGGAGCGCAACTGCTTGAACACACCCAATCTGATCCTTTAAGAACCAATATGAAATAATAAATTTATTTAAATTATGTGAGTTTGTAACTTTCATATGGTTGATGTGGTCTCTTTCCTATGAAATTCCTATTCTTCTGCTCCTGGGAGTTCCCAGAATGTTTCATTGTTACCCAATGGACCTCTCCCATATATGAGGCACTAAGCTAGGTTTTTTAATCGGGCTGTTGTCATCTCAATTACACATCGTATACGTACTTAACTTTGAACATATACATATATATTTGCATATCTAGTTGATGGATTATAATTAAATTTCAAATTTTTATATGTTTGAGGTTTTTGAGTTCATTTTACAGATAACATCACCGATTCTTAGTAGCCCTCAAGCCGCATTGAAGATAGGTTAATGTATACTCAGATCTATATGTATCTTTAACCGTAGATCGAGCTTCAAAAAAATTAAGGAATCCTATCCTATGTATACAAAGGAGAGAATTATAAACTTTTCAATTTTCTCAAGACCTCTTTCTTAAAAAAGTGTGAAAGATGGTCTTAAACAAGCATAATCCCAACACAAACAAAGTCACAAGAATGGTTCAATTAATTATATCCTGAAAAAAGTTCTAAAAAAAACAAAAAACCAAATGTATCATTTTTGATACAAAGCTCGATCTACGGTTAACATACACCAGAATTTGTTGAATAATCTACACAGAAGTGCATAAATCAAAAGTATTCCATTCCAGACAGTATTCCATTCCGCAGATTCTTTGTGGTTGTTGTCATTGCTGTGGTTGTAGGACTTAACCATAATATGATCGAATTTTTAATATTAGTTAGATCTATCAAAAGAGATACGAAAGAATTCGAAAGGGTCCAAACAGCCTAAAATTGAAAAGACAAGACTTTTAGATGAATCCAAAGTTAAATGCCATTATGTCAAAGAAAATTGCTAGAAAGACTTAAAGTATAAGTATTCATTTTTTATAATATCTTACTTTTCGGTTAGTCTGAATGAATTGTTAACTAATTCTAGGCTATTTTTTCAAAATAAATAAACAAAAAAAAAAAAAAAATAGAAATAAGAGATAAAAAAAATATTCGTTATCCCTAACCTCACATTCTCACTTTTACATTTATATTAGATCAAATAAAAATTATCAGCAGATCTACAGGCACAAAATGAAAGTAAATTTTCATGAAACTGTCAGTTAAAATATTTTAATTAGAAATTAATGTTATTGCATTCAGACAAATAGCACCAATTCTAATGAAATTTCGAATACTCGAATGCTTTGCATACTGTGAACAAATTTCTCTTAATCTTTTTAATATATATACTTAAATATTTTTAAAATTGTTTCTGTTCCATTGCAGCGGCTTCGAACGTGATCCAACTACAAGCAAATTCGAAATGTATGGCTCGTTCCCGAAGATCGTTTTGAATGGCAAATATATTGCTGACGGTCGCATTTTGATACTTCCGATCAAGGGCGACGGCGATGCTGATATAGCGCTGATCAATCCCAAGTTTTCGGTCAAATTCAAGCCAAGCACACAGCTCAAAAATGGCAAAACCTTTTTGAGTGTGGACAAACTGAAAGTATTGGTGGAGCCAGAAAAGTACGTACATTACTTTTAGAAACAAAAAATTTAGTAGATAAGTAGAATTAATTAATTTAATAATTGAATATTGAAATAATTTCATTTGACGTTCCATAAGTAAACTCATACTCATTGGTACTTTAAATTAAATTGCATTTATGCTCACTTTTTTGAAAATATTTTGTTTTTGTGTTGATGGAAATGGCACATTTCGTTTTAAAAATATTATTCCATGC
Organism: Melieria omissa; assembly: GCA_963971225.1. Classification (NCBI taxonomy): domain Eukaryota; kingdom Metazoa; phylum Arthropoda; class Insecta; order Diptera; family Ulidiidae; genus Melieria; species Melieria omissa. The sequence goes on along the minus strand of OZ020267.1, from coordinate 54,651,600 downwards.
ATGTAAATTAATCTAGATTTTTCTCTCATACAGAATGAACATCAAACTGACGAATCTGTTCAACGGCGATCAGGCTTTGGGCGCCCATCTGAATCAGTTTCTGAACGAGAATTGGCGCGAGGTGTGGACCGAACTGCAGCCATCCATTCATGTGGCCATTGCCGAGGTGGTGAAGAGTATTTTGCACACAATTTTCAAGAAGTTTGCCTACGAGGACTTGTATTTGGAGGAGTAGAGTTGCTGTAAATTTTTATTTTATTTAATATATTTTTTTTAATTCGATAATATTTGTTTAAACCTCTGCAATTCTTTCGAAAACCAATATGTGATGCAACGTTGCAAAGTTATGTTTTGTTTCGATATCTACAACTCATTTGCATTCGTGTAAGTTTACAACTTAACTGTATGTGTGCACTTTTAATTAATAAGTTTTGATTAATTTTATTATAAATATTGTATTATAGATGTGTGATTTTATTTTTTGGTTTTAATGTTTGGCTAAATTTATTGTTAAAAAAAAAACAAATTAAGAAGAAGCATAAAAACAAAATGCAGTTTTCATAAAACGGAAGTTCAAGCATACGAAATTTTGGCAAGCTCACACATTCATTCATCACTTGTCGGCTTTAGTCTTATATATTATGTCTTATATGCAGCGTGACATGTGCCAATACAACAACAGCAACGCAACAATTCTTTCAAACGAAAATATGCAAAATAAAGTATATGAACGCAACTATACGAAGAAACTCTGAAAACAAGCATTTTGTTAATTAATTAAAGCAAACCAGTGGCCAGTTCTAGCCTCAGCTGTCAGCTGTCGTCAGTTGTCGAGCTAAACACGCATTAGCGGCAACTCTGCCTAAGCCGCACAATTCGCGTTTGGTTCACGTTTTCGCATGAGTCAATAGCGGAAACTCGTGGCGCGACTGCAGGTGGTGTTGTATGGATTTATTTATTGTTGCTTTTACGCGGGCTTTAGATATACGATTATTATAACATTTATGCTTTTATTTAAATGTCCGACGATGCTTCGAATTATTTCCATTCATGAATAAATGCATGAAAGAAGTGTATCGGCTAACGTCACGTGGCGGTAACGAGTTGGAATTGTGCCGAGTAAGAGAACTTTGCAGCATAATGACAGCAGGGATTGGCTTGTCAAGGTGTATAGAGATACATAAAATAGTGTTGGCAGGCAGACATAGAGCAAAAAAGCTATATCTTGCTCATGGGCGATCTTACGGCGATCTCATTGTCGTCTATAGCATTTCGCTATTTTCTTGCCATATGGCATATTGCTACTTTGTGGACGTCTGAACCCTCTAGGGTTGCAAGAATACATTTTTTGATGGCCTTTAGAATAGCTTAAAGTTTTAGGAAAAATACGAAATTAATAAACTGAATAATTAAGTTTAGAGAAGAGAAGTATACACGTTTTTTTAATGGTACATCTTGACATAGTAAAGGAAGAAGAAGCAGAGAAAATTAGATAACTTTTTAATTTGACGTTTTCTTTCAATTTAGATATTTTTTTTAATTTTGGCTGAACTAATAGTTTTATGTTTAAGTAATTTTTACAGCCACAACGATATGGTTGCTCTCATAGAAAAATTCTCTAAAATACAGGGTCCGAGTAAAAACATTTAAAAATTTCTTATGGATTGTTGCTAATACAACCACATAGAAGCCCCTAAAACGTAAAATTTTAAATTTTAACTTTCCCCAGTAAAAAGCTGTAGCGAAATGGTTAAGTTAGAAAATTTTCTGCATGGCTAAAAGAGTCCTCTATTTATAGCCAAGCTTGCCTGCTCCATAGCCAAAAGAAGGGTTATTTAAGGTGAAACTAGCAGCCTTTATATAAAAGCAGACATAGGGAACAAACCATGTTATCTCTTTAAATATGCCGACTTCATTGGGATATTTACGCTAACTTTATTTGAATATTTGATTAAGCTCCAACTATTTCCATTCCATAACTGAAGTTATAGTTAGGTTAGCTGGATTTATTTAAAAGCTACGGAGATAAGAAAGCAGTAGAATCCAACGAGAATCTGTTATGTCACTGTCCATCACAACAACGGCTACAAACTTCTTGCGAAAATGACACAGAAAACTGATCTACACAATTTCCTCACTAACACCGAGTGGTTTCCAAAAAATAATGTCTGGATCTATAGGGAACCCAATAGATATGAAAAGACAGCGGATTCAAAACAAAGGGAATCACAATGGGTTCAAAGGGCCTCCCAGTAAAGGGGATGTTGCATACACCCCCTCTGTAACCTAACTTTGCCTAACTTAGATTGACCCCCATACGAATACTGTTAGTTCAGTCCTTCAATGTAAGCTTACATGAGCACAAATAAATTTTTTTGGAATATGATAATTGAGAAGACGACGATTAAAATAAAACTTGGTATTTAACTATCGTTCAGTGAAAACGCACAGCGAGATTAATGAACTACGGGTATCCTTGAACTTCTCTCTCCGTTCCCAGTCAGAGAAACGTTTTTTTTAGTTTTCTCTGCCTCTTATTTAAAAAGACATTGAACTCTTTCTTAAATACCACGTAAATCTAGAGAGATTGTTTATTTTTCAATTGTACTGGTAAAAGTCCAATTTGTTAAAATTGTAAGCCTTCTAACCTCAACAATTATACTTAGTTATGAGATTGTAATTGTTCAACAAATTTACAGCTTAGTTTATTACACCGACTGGAAGCTGGCAAGTCCATTACTACTATTAACTAATCTTCTTTATGGACTTTTAAGCTGTTTTACAGCACATTAAGTAAATACAGTGAAGACATTTAATAGCAATTTTTCAAAACAACAAGAACTTAAACAAGTTTTTAATGCATACAATTACTACGACTCGAACGATTTCACAATATATTAACAGTTATCTAAATCAAAGATTAAGTTATGGGAAGACATTAAATTATTGACGGGAAGTACAGTGGTGAAAAGTGAATTATTCATAATAAAACACATACAATTAGTGGGGAACATAGGAATTCATTTAAGGGGTTGGGACCAGTGGCGCACACTGGATTTCATTTGGGGGGTGCGTACAACTTTAGAGGCGAATAGCATTTGAAACCACATTTTGTACCAGCAAATTTGGTGTTTGGGGGATTTGAACCCCAAAACCCCCTGTGTGTGCCACTGCTCTGTACTTAATTTTTGAGTTCAATATCATTTGAGGCCAAACTTTCACTTATAATTTTGTTTAACAAAAATATATTTGCGGGCGTATCGGTGCTTGAGAATCACCATGTGGATCCCTTTATGTCGCCCTGTTCGTGTTTAGCTATTCGAAGTTCGGCCTTAGTTAATTATCCAAAGACCATATAATTCTATGGTTTCTATGGTCTTTGAATTAGAATCCTTTTTGCTAAGTTATGCGTTGTTTCTTGTAGAATCTTGTGCAAAGGAAACAAGTTAAAGCAAAAGAGTTGCATTCAAATTAAGAAGTGATTACATTTCATGCATTGTACAATTTAATTACTTTTCGAAAACAAACTAATATTTTACACACAGAGGAAATAAATCAAAATAGGAAATACAAAAACAATTTACTAGACTTTTTTTTAATAAATTCTATGAATGCAAAACCAATATGCCAAAACTATAATCTTCGCCACGTACTATCTTCTGTACGTATTCAACGTTCTAGATGACTGATGAGTGTAAATTTACTTTGCAAATAACTCCATAACTCTAATATTAAACTAAATTTGCACTTTCATTTTCATTAAACCTAATTGCCACATATTTTTCGCAGACTTCTCCAATGAAAGAGAGAACTGAAAGGGTAACTAAGAAAATTTATACAGGGTATTCACGGTGTGTTGTATTTGGTCTTGTATTGTGAGTTTCTGGTAAACTTGAGCAAATTTGACAAATTTACCAAAACAAAACAAAGCAGCTCTGAAATGCAAGAAATAAGAGTTCGACCGATTAATCGGCATCGGTATCGGCTAGTACCGGCCACAAAAATTCAATTAAATTGAAGAAACTGAAACTTAAACTTAATGCGATATTTATTAAAAAGCCGTGTTAACGTCAGTATTTTTTCCAACAAGAGGTGTTATTTTGAATCACCCGAAGCTTTTATTCTTTGACATTTGACAAGTAGAAACTGCGCCATTACTAAAAATGGAACGATACACGCTTCAACAACGCATTGAAATTATTAAAATTCACTACAAAAATGGTGAAAATCTTGCAGTCACAGTTCGCAAAACTAAAGCATTTTTGGGTCGTCGTGAAGCACCTTGTCGGACCGCAATACAGAAATTGGTGGAAAAATTCGAGATGTTGGGACAAGTTAGTGATGTGAGAAGCCTCTCCATCCTCAACGTGTGACTGTTTGGTGCGGTTTATGGTCCGGCGGGGTCATTGGACCTTACTTTTTCGAAAATGAGGTTGAATCAACAGTAACGGTGAATGGATTGCGCTATCGAGAGATGATTAATGATTTTTTATGGTCGGAGTTGGATGGTATTGATCTGGACAACGTTTACTTTCAACAAGACGGCGCAACGTGCCACACAAGCAACGAAGCCATTGCTCTTTTACGGGAAAAGTCTCCGGACCGTGTTATCTCTGGAAGAGGTGATCACAATTGGCCACCGAGATCTTGTGATTTAACACCTTGCGACTTCTTCCTTTTGGGCCACGTGAAAGATAAGGTGTAAGCCAACAGCCCAGCGTCGATTCAAGACCATAAAGATAGAATTCGTGCGGATATCGAGGACATAGGGCAGCCATTTTGCGATTTGGTTATGGAAAATTTCATGAAAAGGATATGGTCTTTGTAAAATAAACTGTTTTTGGCCGATTGAATCTGTTCGTTTTGTATTTTCTTATTTTTATATTTTCTATTCTTCTTGGTTAACTTAATTCAAAGTGCCTAAACCAGCTATTTTTCAAAAGCATTAAATTTGATCATTCAAATCATTTTTGAAATTATTCTATAATTTACATGCAGTTTTCACAAATATTTAAAAAAAAATTCTAAAAAGACGTTGCTTGTTAACATCTCACCAAATCGACATTTGGAAAAAAAATCGATAATCTCCAAAAAAAATCGATATCTCTATTAATGTGCATCCCTACCTAACGAAAATGTAAACAGAATCAGCTGATTCATCAAATACAAACAGGGTCGTTCACGAGTTTGAATGCATTGCAGCGTATTTTTGGCACTAAAAAGAAGTTTGTACGCTTGCAAGTCTGTCTGAAAATAAAGAAATATGTATTTGTTGACATGGAAATGTATGCATGTAAATGGTGCTATCTCTTGATCTTAGTCAACAATTGTGACGTCACGCATCATCAATCAGTGATGGTTGTTTTTCACGGTTCCATCAACGTTATGATTAAAAGCCAAATTGGATTTTCTTTATTTGCAACTAGCCGAATGAACGACTTGTAGCTTCTACGAGTCGGCTACGGGGTTAGAAGTCGATTTTTTGTAGTCAGTATAAAAACTTACTGCTCATTCGAGTCGGAATAAACTTCGCAGTTGCCTTCGAGCAGTTCACACGTTAATTATTCAAGTGCTGAAACAGACGTACGATCGAGTTCCAGAATGGGTTTTGCAAGTGTTCGAAATTTGCTATTTGGCGCATGCGTCAGTGTGCTGGTGTCCTACATTGCTGCAGCGTTGCGTAAGTGTTGTACCATGAATGCAGATCCTCCAGATTTTTGGTGCGAAATTAAGTGTTAATTTGTGTTTATAAAAGATGTAAAAAAAATACTTTAAGAAACTAAACTCAGTGTTAACTGCGAGGCCTTTGAGTGAGGAAATTATTATTATGTACATAACACAGGCCGACAAGATTTTAGAACCAGAAACCAGAGTATACTTTTCCGAAGCTCCATCACGTCAGGTTTTCGAGATATCCTAACCTAAAAGTGCGAAAATTGCGGTTTTTGCCTATATTTGAGGTTATGTAGCATAGCTATTTTAACTTTTTTGTAAAATAACTGCTGGTATCTTAAAGTACAAGCCTTTCCCTTTCAAATGCGCCTTAGTTTGCTCAAAAGTCATTTTTCGTCTTTGAGATAGAAAGAAAATACAGGTATTTAAAAATAAAATACAGGTATTTAAAAATAAAAAACCGTAAAAATTGCTGCAATGATCTTTCTAGTGTTAAGACTGCAGAAAAATACTCGTTTCGAAAGACGAATAGAAAAGTTGCGTGCGATCGTGTTAAGTCCTCCTCAGTCATTATAATTATATACCATCTACATAAATATTAAATATTCTAGACCGTATTTCAATATTTAAAACATCAAAGGCTAATTATGAAAAAAATTTACAAAGCCAAACTGACGAATGTATCAAATATTTAACGAAATATTTGAAATATTGACAATCATGTCTAATCTTCTAAAATCTTGTAACAGTCAAAACTAATTCTTTATATCAAAGTCTAACTCTCAACAGACTTTATAAAGTCTAATTGACAAATTGAGCAAATTAATAAGTAGTGGAATATTTAAACAGTAACAATCGTCTAAGATCAAAGATTTAGAGACCATAGCTCTAAGTCGGATTTGGAGCCCCCCAAAATTTAAAAATAAATTGAATTAAAAATGTAAAAATAGTGTTTTTTTGTTTTGAGAAATAGTGTTTTTTTGAAAAAATTTTGATTTTTTCAGATCGATTTTCCTACAAAAAGGAGTTCGAAAACAAACAAATTGATCGTAATAAAAGTTGTTGGAAATTATCTGAACTTTCATAATCTGCAAAAAAAAAATATCGAAGAAAATTCGGAATTTATTAATTAAAAGTTAATTTTAGGCTATTTTTCGACAAAAAATGCCTAATATGTCTACTAAAAATAAAAAAAAATATTGGTATCAATACAGATTCTGAAAGGTGATAAAAATACCTTTCAAACAAGCCCAGATTGAGAAATTTACTATAACTCTATCCGATTTTATGACGAATTTAATTAAATTATTCTATGTATATATTGAAAAATATCTATTTTGAAATTTTGGGGGGCTCCAAATCCGACTTAGATCTATGGTCTCTTGAGCAAAATTTCTCAGAATCACCTATAGATTACGTTTTTGCTATACGCTTCATCAAAAAAAATCGTTCCATACAATTTGACCCGCCCTAATATAGATATATGGACTATATATGCTCGCTATACTGATAAATCAGAAATCCATTAAAAATGTTTATGAACTAACTCTCCCAAAGATTTACTTTGTACCACTGAAATTGACCGAAATTGAGATGCGTGTGATTAATTACCGATTCTCGGCATTTGTCATCGACTGTAACGAATGTCAACAACAAGTTTGGCTGGCGCCACAATTGATATGCAAGAAATCTCATTTACACAATAACGAGACGAATAATGTTTTGTTCCCCACAGGTTACTTTGCGGTCGAAAGTTTTATTCAGTAGCACACTGAGAATTTCATTTGGGAAAAGGTTACACCTTTTATAAACCAATTTTGGAATATATTTACATATTTGACAAAAAGCTTTTAGTTTCTTAATATGGATTTTATTGGGGAGCAGGGGAAAAGAAGAAATCAAGAGCTGGAGTTAAAAATGAATTTAAATAACATACTTTAAAATATAATTACAAAAATTAAAAAAATATATATTTTTTAATAATTTTTATTAACGTAAAAATTAAAATTTTAATTAGTAAAAATTTCTGAAAATTTTTATGACTCCTCACTAAAGTTTTAAAAATTAACCTTTCATACTTTCAAGAAACTCGGCAAACCCCTTTCGCCATCATGCGCCACTGCGCTCATTCAAACATAAAAATATTTTATTTTCACTTAACAACTTTTCCACTTAGCTTTAATTCACAAAAACTAAAGTCTAAAGCAATTGCTAAAAGTAATTTTTAAATGGTAATTATGTTAAAAGTGATAATAAAAAACCTTCTTATTACATAAACAAATAAAATGAACAATCCGAGTAACTGAGTTGGTTGAAGAAAAGCACAAAACGTTCTATTTAATTTTGTTTACGCTGCATGCGATATTTCTTCGTCGTATGTTCTAATGAGTTTAATAGGCCATACAAAGTAATTAAAGAGATATTTGTGACAATCTGTAATTTTCAATCAATAATTCAATCTGATCAGAGTTCCCATACTGTGTTGTAAAGCGGCATTTGTTTATGGTTACCACTCAACTAAAATTCTTTGTACCAAAATTTTCCTAAAAAATGCCACAAATGGGAATGAATGTGTTTTTGAAAGATTAAATTTTAACACAAAAGCACAACATGACTTTTATATCGAAATTTGTACCGATTGCTCTCAAAAAGTGTTTTTGGTTTCCGTACTTTTGTAGAAAAAAGGCGCAAATTACACAAAGCGGCCCCAATTAAATTAAAAAAGCCCACTTTTGGTCCAAATGAATTGTACGAAAAACCGCACAACTGGCATGAATCATGCCTTGAAATAGTATTATATGACTTCTTTCTTAAAAGGCACAACCATTTTTTTTATATCTGATTGTAAAATTTTTTTTGGTTGTCTGCATAAAATCGGAGCAGTAACGGAGTAAGGTTTCTAAAATTGTACATATATTCATATATCACATTGAGAACCGTGTGAAGCGACTGTGCGATCTGCTACACAATGATGTTTGGTCATTTTCTAAAAAATCATAAAACACAGTTAACTCACAATAATGTGAACTAATTTCAATCAACATTTTTTTTAATATCTTAGAATTAAGTTTATATTTTAAAGTAGTAAATTATTACATAGTGTAACAAATTCAAACAAATAGAGGATAGATAGAGGAACTCAGTGGGTAAAAAAGTACCAAGGGATTTTTTCCGGGATGTTCGAGCTTTTTAAACGCAGTTTAATGATGACGGCTGAGTGCCCCTTGCTGAAACTTTTAAAACTACATATCTTTTGACTCAAACGTCAAAAAATAATGTTTACGTCAAATGAAAACTAATGATATGAAGTCAAAGAAAGTATATCGTTTTTTTGTTAATTTTTTGAAAAAGACATAAAGGACATCAACTAAATTAAAAAAAAAATGATATGGTTTCTTTGACTTCAAATCAGTAGCTTTCATTTGACGTAAAATTAGATAATTAGATATGATGTTTTAAAAGTTTCAGTAAGGGCACTAAGCAGCCATCTTTAAACTGCATTAAAAAACAAAAACTTGAACATCCCGGGAAAAATCCCTTCTTCATCTACTGAGGTCCTCTATCGAAAGAGACATGTTTGACCTTGTCTTTTTTTTAGTGTTGCACTATGTTATTAATTATTATTTATTTACATACATATATAAGAATGTTAATATTATTGCTAGTTCACTGTAGATCATTTTTAAAAAATCAAAAGACTGAGCTGCACAATAGTTGTAATTTTTTAAATTGTTAGAATTAAAAAAATCCATTAAAAAAATAAACTTTCATAGAGATAAGAACGAAATTTGTAATTGGTTCTCAAAGAGATACATAATCAGCACCACTTTCCAGGCTCTGATGTACTAATAAGCCTGACCAACTTTAGGCAGCGCACTCGTATAACTTTAGCCAACAAGTCTAAAACAATACGCTGCATACTTCTAGGCAGAGTGGTTATTGAGAATAACTTCTACACTGGGATACGTGGCAATGTTTGTTGTTGAAAGCGCTTTGAATTGATTTCAAAGCGTTCTGCTTGTTTGTTTAGCTTGTCAGATGTCAGCAGATTTCCACATAGAAACATATGTTGTGGAAAAACTCGGCCCAACTAACTTCAAGTTCCAAAAAATTCATTTCATTTTCACATAGAAACATACGAGTAGTTTGAAGTTATTTTTAATTTTTAGTTATATTCCTCAAGAATTTATTTATTATTGGCTTTCATTTTAATTTGTTTAAATTTTTGAAATTTGAATTTTGAAATTGTTTACTATTTTTTTAATCGAAACAATTCACAACGCAAACATTTAAGACAACAAATTTCCTTTTTGACTATTAAGAAGGATTTCTCTAAACAACTTTCTCTCTGTTTAGACATGGAATTTTTTTTCTGTTTCAATCCTAACTTTTCGTAGTGACTCCAAATATAAGAAAGGTTTTCCGAATAGATATTTGTGAGAACTAAAGCAAAAAAATACACAGTTTTCCTGTACCACAAAGCTTGTAAACTAATGATCACAAGTCAGTTTACGTTTTCCTCGTCTTGAGAAAGCACAACTTTTCTGAAGTTCAGCACATTTATTATTTGTTCATTGTAGCCGAGTATGTTGACAAGTGTGCGCCCGGCGATCAGAAGTGCATTGTGAAGAATATCAACACGATTTTCGAGACCAAATATGAGGGCGATGAACATTTCGGCTTGATTCCACTGGATCCGGTGAATATTGGTGCCATTAATCTGGAGGAAAACGCAAACAGTTCGGTCAGTGTTAAACTGGCATTGGCTAACGCGATTGTCTACGGCGCTAAGTATGTGCAAGCGACAAAAGTCAAGTAAGTGCTCAACATTAGGGATGTGTTATAATTTTGCTTCTGCAGATATTTTACAAACGACTTTGCATTCAACGTCTGCCTATGCATAAGTTAACTGCATCTGGCAACTCGTTTTACTTACGGGGTAACACCACTTCAAGGACCAAAAATGGCCTAACTCTGATGATGTATTTCAAGCCTATGCAAAAAGTGTAAAGACTTTCTTTCAAAGTATGTATTGGGCACATATTGTAGTATGAAAAAAAATGTATTTATTATTATTTAAAATGGTGGCGCTTTGAAAAAGTCTTATTTTTTAACTTCCAAACGGGTGGACGGATTTCTCATAAAGTTTAAAACCCGGAACAAAGAACGAAAACATTTTATAATCTAAATCAATTTTTTTAGAAATGATCCTTTTTTGAAAATATAAGTATAAGTTTTGGGTCAAAACTTGACAGTAAGTTTTTTATAACAAAGAAAAATTAAATTAATTAAATTAAACCAAAAAGTGGCTCGTATTACTTTAGTTAATACTCATAAAAATGTCAAAATGTCTCACATAAGCAAAATAACATACGATCCATTAACTTTACACACATTCTCACTTGTTTCCTTCAATTATTTAGGGGCTTTGGTAAATCGCCCGCAGGTCAGCACAACATATTGGTGGAAGCACCCCAGCTGATCATATCGTCCGACTATAAAATCAGCGGCAGGGCGCTCATTCTGCCCATAGTGGGTGAGGGCAAAAGTAACTTCACATTCGGTAAGCACGAACAGTTCTTAAGCTACTCTCCGCTTGCATTTAACACATTTGTTCTTATTTATTTTGTAATTGTTTCAGTAAATGCACAGTTGAAAATCACCATTCGTGGCACAGAGCGAAACGCCGACGGTGTGATTTATATGGATGTAAAAGACGTTGACGTGGACGTGATTCCGCAGCGATTCATAATGCAGCTGGGCAATCTGTCCAGCAATGGATTACCGTTAGGCGACGATTTCAATGAGCTTCTCAATTCGAACTGGCGCATGATCTATGAGGATCTAAAGCCGGGCATCATGAAAGCCATCAAGAAGCCCTTCCTGGAGGGTACCGCAAGCGTTTTCAAGAAAGTTCCCTACTCGGAGCTGTTTGCTATATAAATAAATAACAGTCTTGCAATTAAATATTGCCCAAATAATAATGGAAATGTGTCAAAAGAAGAGGTCACTACTTGATGTTCAAGTTTTAACGTATTAGAAAAAAACAGTGAACGCCGTAAAACAATTAGAACAACGCAAAATGCAGAAGTAAACATTAAATATGTCGAATTACTAAGTGGCCAAAACTTTGAAGACAGTAGAAAGTGTGATTTTGTAATTCAGGAAATGGTTCTAATTTGAATCTTTTACCTCGTGTCCAATGAAACATTAGTGAACAAAATTTGTATACTGAAAAATTTAGATGCTTATTTTCAGGGCTGTAATTTTTTTTATTTTTGGTTTACTATTTTGGAAAGCAAAATCTCTGCATGAAGAGAACATTTTGCATAGTTTTGAAACCATCAAAACATAAACCCTTAAACATAAGGAACTCATTATATTTTGCAACAAAGTAAAGTTTTTAATAAAAACAAAGCATTTCTAAACACAGAATGATTGACATGCCAAAAATATAAGAAAATCTTGTATAAAACAAAATTATTCTTTGGATTGATTGGATTGATTCTTTGGAATGATTCTGATGTTTTTGAAAATCAGCACAGAATCACAAATTGAAAAAGTTGAAGGTCCCAAATTGAAAAAGTTGAAGATCGAGATCCTTTAATCACAAAAATATAGCAAAAAAGTTAAAATTTGTAACTTTTCCAATTTGGGCCCATAATTTTTAATCTTTTTGAAAATCAGCGGAGGATCACAAATTGAAAAAGTCAGAGATCACAAATATAATAAAATGCTTTTGATTCAAAGGGTCGCCTTGCCTACCACCGATAGTAGGTAGATAACTCTCTGCATCCTCCGATACCTGCCCTATATATCTTTATTGACAGGTTGAGCGAAAAGTACATCGAGTCTTCATGGTGCGGGAGAAGGGATTGTAGCACCTTCCGGGCACTATGAGCCTCCCTTTCCTTGAAGAAAACGCGATATGTACTGTCCCTGAGTGGAACCTCTATTAGACAGCTCGTTTGAGTCATCACTGGACACTACGTCATTGCCTCTTGTCCAGTTATATCTGCAGAAGCTGCGGAGATTTAGAAGAAGTAGAAACGATTCAACACTGTCTGTGCCGCTGCCCTGGTGGCAGGAACGCCGATTCTGTACCCTGGCGGCAAGATGCCAAGCAGACCTGGCTTGCGTGGCAAAAGTTGAAATTTCGGATCGGCTTTTCTTTACGTATCAAGAGGTCGAATTGGTCTGGCTTGGTTTTAGACAGATTGATTAGTTCCGGAACCATTTAACAAGGGATTCATAATAAGCCGCTTTGGCCTCCGAGCGGAAGTGCAGTCTTTGTGCCGCACACACCCTTCCATACCTAACCTAACCTGAATCATATTTGAAAGTGTTTACCCTCTACTGTAAAGTAGAGGGTGAACAACAATAATCGAAAAGAAAAATTCACTTTCAAGTCAAAGTATTTTCTACAGAACCGAATATTAAAATAAAATAAATTTTGTGGAATAATTTTGGGTCGAAATACTTTTAATAATATTTTGAAAAACAAACTTGATAAACATAAAAAAGCAAACTTTTATGAGACTGTACCAGTTAAAAACAAATGTGTTTTTTTAATTAGTTTAAAACATTTCTAAGCTCAAGACGTATCGATACGAGTGTTTAAGTTGTCCTTCAGAATGGCCAGTACAGCTGTAGGTCCTTTCATATCATATCGCCTCCACAGCGACTGCGAAATAATATGAAACATGACCTTACTTTCTTTATTGTATAGGGGTTTCCAACAAGAGGTGTTATTTTGGTATTCAAAGAAAAATGCCATTTTTTGAGATACATGATTGGATGTTTATTTCATAATAAAGAGGAAGGTATGCCGTTAATAATAAAAAACAACATCAGCCAAATGGCCACCACGACCACGCTTACAGGACCATATCCTTTTCATGAAATTTTCCATAACCAAATCGCAAAGTGGCTGCCCTATGTCCTCGATAGCCTCACGAATTCTATCTTTGAGGTCTTGAATCGATCTTTCACGTGGCCCCAAAGGAAGAAGTCGCAAGGTGTTAAATCACAAGATCTCGGTGGCCAATTGTGATCACCTCTTCCAGAGATAACACCCAGAGGACCCAATCAGCAAAGACACGACGTTGTTGATGATCGGTCGGCTTAAGTTCTTGTGTTAACTGAACTTTATAAGCCTTAAGACCCAAGTCTTTATGCAAAATACGGTGTAATGACGTTTTTGGAATGCCCAATTCCAAATAACGACGAGGAATCGACAAACCTGGGTTTTCTTCAACACTTTTGGCTACAGCAGCAATATTCTCAGTTGTTCTTGAGAGACGTGCACGGGTTTTATTCTTCACATCACTAACTTGTCCCAACAGCTCGAATTTTTCCACCAATTTCTGTATTGCGGTCCGACAAGGTGCTTCACGACGACCCACAAATGCTTTAGTTTTGCGAACTGTGACTGCAAGATTTTCACCATTTTTGTAGTGAATTTTAATAATTTCAATGCGTTGTTGAAGCGTGTATCGTTCCATTTTTAGCAATGGCGTAGTTTCTACTTGTCAAATGTCAAAGAATAAAAGCTGCAAAAGTGACAGCTACCGAAAAACCGGGTGATTCAAAATAACACCTCTTGTTGGAAAACCCTATACATTAAATTTATTGTAGTTACATATAAATCTATAGAATCCCATGAAGTCTGCCAACTCCGTCTGTAGAGTGCAAAACGTGTAATGACCTTTATTAATGAAATTTACATTTTTATAATCGAAATTTCAATCATAAAATCATCATAAAATTGATCAATTATATTCATACTTATCAGTTATCAATGAGTCTATAGTCTATATCAAATCTGAACACTGATGCCGAGTCTAGTTTAGTCAGATAGCGGACACACTGCCGATTTATGTAGACGCACCAATCGTTTAAAGTCCCAAGGAAAACATGTATCGATCGAACTTTGTTTACCGGGCCTCAGTTATTCTAATGTTAATTAGTGTTGCAATTGGTATGACTAGTGCAGAGTGGCGTAAGTGGTAATATTTGCAACAAAAAAATAGTAAGCCTTTGCTTTTAAAATGCTTTGCAGATTCAATGCTAGCAGCTTTTAGTGACAAATGCTATCAAAATTCTGGTACTGAAAGATTTTTAAAACTTGTTCAACTCGCGCCAAATGAGGAGACAGCAGGTGACCAAAAACAACACAATTTTAACAGTTAAAAAAAAAAAATTAATTAATAATAAATGAGGAATAAATTACCGATTGCAACAAACTTTTTAGAGAGTCAACTGACGTCAACAATAATCAACCCAGCATGCAAAGCTTTAATCTCACCCGATGATGATTTAGTGCAACTTCAAAATTCCACTGAAAAGTTTATTCCATATGCAGAAAGTTGTAAGTTGTTGAATTATAGACTGAAAGGACCTACATACATGCTGACACAGTTCAAAGGATATAGTGGCACAAGTAGTCTGACTAAAGGCAAGTGCTAAACTTTCTACTGGGTAAACACTTGACGTATATATCGCATATATAGTAGAGACACATGCAGCAGCGGAGTGCGACAACTTAAAAGTACAAAACGTCATATTGGGCGCCACTAATGCAAAGACAAATTATACAAAATGGCGCCGAAATGTCTTCACTGCAATTTCAGTCATCTTTTCAATGGGCACAAAGCTCTGGGCAATCATCTGAATACTTATTGTGTTCAATGTGCAATGGAAATCTGTCTGTAACAGGATACGAAGATTTCTCTGAAAAGCTAAACAAACTGCAACTGACAGCTGTGGTGTTTGCTTACATTGCAGGAATATTAATTTGTATTTACTGGAAATTCAACTATCATAAGCTTTTATTAAAAAGTAGAAAATAAAGAAAGAATTGGCAAAAAAGGCAAATAAGAAGTAAACAAAAACTTGCCACAATTTGTCATGTCAGTTTCTGCTTTAAGTCATTTAGTTAAGCTTAACAACAAGAAAATCAATGAAAGTGATTTGAAAACATTGTTTATCTTAATAACAATAAAAAGTAATAAAACTGATTTGAAAATATAGCAACAACTCAATAGGTAACTGGCCATAACAACCCGTTACTGGGTTACGGCCTGTCGCAAAAGTTCTCTGCCGGCCCCTTTTCACTATTCAATTAAACTTGGTAGAAGTACTAATCACTCAATTAATTCTGTACTGTAGTAACGAGTAAAACTTTACTCTGTATATATGTATATATGCATATATATTTACATACAGGTAATGCAAATGTAATTAACCTCATGCGAAGATTTGATTAATTGATATAATTGTCAGTGATTATAATCATTGTCGGAATAAAACTCATTAACCTAATAAATTTCTAAAGAATGAATGCTGGGCATTCGTGGAATGGAGCCACTTTACTAGGGATTGCAATCCCGAAACTGGGATTTTTCGGAATTGAATATAATAAATAAATTGTTAAGGTGTTTAATTAGACGTGCTTATCAATGAAATTTGATTACATTTCACTTTACAACCTTTTTTTATAATTTGATAATTTTATAATTTTACAAATAGTGAAAGTCACTTAAGGCAGGTTCTCACATTGTGGGGGAAAAAAACAACAATTTTTTTTTTGCCTTATCGTGTAGATATATGTTTCAAAAATGTGCTCCACAAATTTCAGATCAAAATCTGAAAAATTACAAAAGTTACAGGCCGTTACATAGAGCAGTGTAGAGCACCGGCCAAGCGCGCTTTAAACTTTAAACGCGTTTTTCTCAGAACCACGTTTTCGGACCTTACGGAAGTGATTGAAGGCAAGTGATTGATGCGAAAATCTTAATTTTTTTTTCACAACCTCATAACTTTTGTAATTTTGATTTTTTTTTTCATGATCTTGGTTCATTCAATATATAATACGGTACACATTAAGAATGTGTTCGATTTTTGTGTTTCCGATCACGGGTTTTGACGGAATCACTTCCGGTAGCGGGACACCTCCTCGCCGACATGCCGCCACTGATGGACGCCCCCTCCCCCCTTTTTTTAATCATTCAATTTGAAAAATTGTATTCTCTAAATAAATGTGTGTTCATATTCAGAAACAATTTTCAGCGTTGTATCTTTAACCGTTTTCTCAAAAAAAATTCCTAAAAAAAGTGCACTTTTTCGGATCCACAAGGTGAGAACCTGCCTTAAGTAGAGTCACTTTTTTCACAAAGCATGCAAACACCTTAATATACTGACTTCTACTCCACTTTGACTTTTCTAGTACTAAGTATTTTGTACTTAGTACTTAGTACTAGTCCTCTATTGTTGCACTCAGACTCAAAATAAAGTGTTTTCAAATAATGTTTAGTTTAAAATAAAAATTGAGTTTTTCAAAATTAATGTATTGATGGTATTCTTTTGTTTCAACCCTGTGATTAGTTTTTGTCAATCCCGGGATTTTAAGGAACTAAAATCTTTCGTTATTGAATTGTTGCAGTCATCACACTTTCCTCATTGAATTTTTATTTCTTTATATTTTTCAAACAAAACGTTAAATATTATTCTTAATAGCCACATCACAACATGACTTTGCTAACCACATGGAGTCTAATACCATATTTGCATCTCATCGTTTCTGGCTGCCACTAAAGTCGATTTAACCCTTTCGCTGCAGGTTTTAACAGGGGAAAGTTAAACATTTTAATTTATCGATTAAGTCTTTTGTGAGGTTATATCAACAACATTCCAAAATATTTTTTTAAATTAATTTTATTTTTTAGCGAACCCTGTTTTTTTTAGAATGTTGTCATATGACAGCAACCATATCGTTCTGGCTATAATAATTTAAAAACATAATTAAAAATCTAATATTTTTACATTTACTTTACAAAATAATTTTAAATTAAATTAAAATTATTTAAAAAATTTTTTAAAAAATGTACTTGAATTGAAGTAAAAAATCAAATTAAAAATGTCTCCTCTTTTATCTGCTTCTCCTTTTGTAACTATGTCCAGATAGTGCAATTTAAAAACACGCATATACTAATTTTTTAAAACTTAAATATTTAGTTTATTAATTTTGAGTTATATATAAAACTTCAAACTATATACTAAAGACCAACAAATGAATATATTCATTAATTAATGAAGAGTTCAGACGACCATAAATTAGCATGTTGCCATAAGGCAACAAAATAGCAAAAGGGTTAATGGCATTTAGCGTTGTGTGCCTACTGTTGTTTATATTCGCGTCTTTATGAGAACAATTAGCAAGAACATAACGATAAACCAACAACATCAAGACGCAGCTGCATTTATCCGTTGAAGCCATACTGGGCCAGTTTACTTGTATTTCTAGCTATTAAAAATTTATAGACAATTTATTTCCAGTTACTTTCTTAAATTATGGACTTTAGAGCCACAGATAACCGGCTCGAAAACCCCTGAGAGACAAAGACATACTTAATTTGCGTTGTTCCTGTCAAAATGTATCGTTAACGGAGAAAAGCAATCTATGAAATCTTTATGCCAATTCCCACTGACTGGTAAACGATTTGTTTTTTATATTTGTTTCGGCTACGACGGGACGGGACGACGGGAGTTTGAAGTTGAGATGCTGAAGTTGAGCTTCGCTTGAGTTTTGTTTTCCAAGGCATTCACAAGCTGCATCGTGACGCCAACTAGAAACCTACGAGTATCAACAATTTGTACCTATCTTACAAAAATTTATTGTTCATTTAGTGATTCGTTTTTTTTTTAATGTAGCAACACTAGCACCAACAATATTCATAAATCCGACCCACTGTATCTATAAGTGCGCCATTCAGTATTGTTGTTCTTTAAATCGCCACAACTAATTGCTGTCATAAACCATAAAAACTACTCAAATGAGCATTAAGAAGTCTGTAATCTGTTCGAGGGTTAATATGTCATCAATGGCGGATTCAGGAGATGGTTTTGAGGGTTGAAAATCCGTCGACTTTAAAACTACATACAAATTAAAAGGCATTTACGTAAACATTTATGAATATTTAAGAATTACTTTTTCAAACCCCCAAAACATTTTTCTGAATCCGTCCCTGTATGTCACACTTTGTTTTCACTGTCAGTGTCATTACAGAATCAATGCGAATGTGTTGCAAAAAAATCTCACTTTACAATAACAACAAAACCAACAATAAATACTAATAAACACACACTCAACAAATTGCCAATTACTCCGGTTTACCTTCAGAGATTTGAAATTTCCACAATTGTGTAGAAAAACCGTTAAATGCCCGATTAAGTGTTGCCAGCCGTCTGCCAAAAGGCAGCGAAACGGAGAGAAGCACAAATTAACGCGTGCAGCGCTGCTGTCAGTTTGAATTAGCCGTAAATTTCACAAGAGCGCCACAACAAATCGGTCGACTTTTCAAGATCAAGTAAATCTGGTGTGTTTACTTGATTGTGTTGTTCTCATACTCACTCGAATTGCTAGCAAATTGTTTGTACAGTGATCATGTTGTAGGACATTTTAATTGCTGCAGTCCAAAGTGTTAAAATAAGCACACGTAAGTAAAAATGTTTTGCTTACAAGTTTGTAATTAGTTAGTAATTTAATTAATTAAGAACACATTTGTTCACTTAAGGGCGCAACTTTGCAAACAGTTTGTTGCCTGTGGCGGCATAAATTAAGTTCAGCTTTAATTGCAATAGCCGCACTTAACACTGTATGTTTGTTTATTCGAAGCACTGTGATCTTCTTCCACGAAATCGCGCCATATTACAAAGGCTGGTACGCGTTGAGATTATTAATGAATTTTCGTGTCTCAATGCATTTCATGTTTTAATTCATTGTTATCCGCGGCATTGCACACATGAATTTTATATACTTGCTGGAATAATCTTTGAACCATTAAGATTTTATACTGCAATTTCTAAAGTACAAAAACCACACAAATATTATTCAACTCAGAAATTCTTTATAGACTAACTACTTTGCACAAAGGGTAGGCCGAATTTTCGAAATGTTCAAAATCACTACGCAAAGCTATAAGCACGTACTTTGAGAACACTTTTGCACCATTTTAACAAATTTTAATAACTTAACACTATTGACAATTTAGTAGCTCTAGAATAAGAAATCGCTGGTAGCACATCACCGATCAAAGGTCTGTTTGGCAGAGAATAATTTGTACGAATTTGTACAAATTTGTACAAATTTTTACTGGATCCTGTTTGTTGACGCCAAATCTCCAGTAACGCGAGAGAAACTGAGAGAGTAAAGTGACAGTTCATTTCGTGAGAACTTGCAAGTTTTTACTGGAGAAATTTTGTCCAGTAACTTTTTGCCAGTAAGAAAAAGAACAAGAAAAACATATGACTGGCTGCCATATGATCGACTGCAAAGAAACATAAATTTTGAAAACATTTGGAGGCAAATGGAAACAGCAAAGAAATTGTGCGTTCGCAAGTCTGCTGAACCACAACCGTCTTGCTCAGCTTTACCCGCTGAAGCTCAAAGGGAAGAAGTGCAGATTGAGCGCAACGAACTATTTGCATTTTGCATTAAAAGTCTGATTTAACTTAAGTTTCCCTACCACTTCAAACCTCAAATGAAACTTTTAGATCAGCAGTTTCGTTCTTTAACCCTCCTGTTTACACCCTTTTTACTGTGTAGTGTGAGTGAGCCAAGTCCCAGTGGTGTAACCAAAAGTTAAAACTTGCAAATTCTTACAAATTGCTGTTTGTTCACTTTTTTGCATAGTTTCATTTTTGGGAGCGTAAGCTCGCTTACTCTCCTGATATTTTTTACTAGAAATCTGGCCAAACAGACCTAAATTCTTTGTAGTTTTCCGAAACCTCGTCAACGCCACTGAGGTCATGTTCAGAACTACATCCAAAACTCCTTCGTTCTATTTTTTTATTTTTTCTATGCAGATGGATTTATTGCTGTCGATTTTTTTTTAAGTATCTGATTTATATTGAAAACTTCATTACAGTCCTGACATTTTTGCAACATTTCCGAAAAAATACTGATGGCGCAGTGCCCCGTTAAGACCCCCGTGAGAATACGAAATGTTGCTTTGCTAAACCGTAAGAGTTGCAGAGTTCTCTCTTGGTCCAGTTTCAGGACACAGCGCGCGTGAGAACCTGCAGTCAGGCTGAAGGCTCCTTTGATCATTGGTGCGTTGTATTGCCTTCCTATCAAGATCAGTGCAGAAGTCTTGAAGTGGCGGGTAGATTCCTGCTACCATGCTCGCATCCATAAGCTCCGATCCTTTCCAAGCCAGCTCATCCGATCTTTCATTGCCAGGAATGCCTTTGTGACCAGGCAGCCAGCAGAGTGTGATATTGTGGTCCCTGGTACCATACAGAGACTTACGACATTCCATTACTGTCTTTGATTTTATAGTGTGAGAGGTAAGTGCTTAGATTGCCGCCTGGGTGTCTACACAGATAATCAGGTTAGATGGAGGCAAGTCCAGCACTCCGATCATGCGTGCAGCCTGGTTTATGGCCTAAAAAACACTGCACCAATCAGGTAGTTTAAATGATCTGCTTAGTGACAGTGCATGCGAAAAAACCCCCGTACCTGTCCCGCACAAACCTACGGCAGTGTTAGTATCCCAATCCTCTTCTTCCTTTAATATGTGAAGATATACCATTAACAAAGTTTATACTTTTCTTCTTTAAACTTAATATTCGTATTCGTATTTTTCCTAAAACTTCGAACTATACTAAGGACCAATAAAAAAATATATTCCTGGAACCATAGAGGGTTCAGACGTCCACAAAGTAGCTTGTTGCCATATGACAACAAACTAGCGAAAGGGTTAACGTAGGTCTACGGTTAATTCATACTTATATCACATTAACCTTTTTTCCGACCCTATTAGAAGCTGAATTTGTTAAAACTGTGTATAAATAAAAGTAGTGAAACTAATTGTATTGCAGATTGAATGACAGGGCAGAGTGTGTTTGTTTTTAATTGCTACAAAAAACCGCAGTTAGTTTCACAAGTGTCAGGGATAATAAATGTCTATTAGCTTTATGAAAGTGATTGATACTTAAATTGACCGATTGTATTTAGTAATTAAGGTGTGTGTGGTTTTCACTTCATACAATTTGCAAGTAGTTATTACTGTTTACGTTCTGAATTCAAAGTGCACTACTTTAAAGCAGAGAACTGTGTGATCAGCAACTCAATTAGCTACTCAAGTAATTGCCACTCCACTTTAGACAAAGCTCCCTGGACATTACTATAAATGTGCTCATTACACTTTGATGGCAACCTTGATTAAAAGTGGGTAAAGTTCATAGTTCCGAATTTCTGAATTGCATCTCGATATCTTCACGCCTTGAAGAGAAATCAGAATCAGCCGGTCGGATAAACCGACATCGCTAGATCTATTCTCTGGTGATACTGATCAGGTATGAACATACTTTGGAATACCAGCACCACTTCCTTTTGTAGATATCAGTGTAGATTAGATATAATGTAAATTTGTACTGACTTCTTATTTCTTTCGTTCATCTCAGCGGGAAGTGGCCAATTTTTTTTAGAATTGAGTGTCCATGGAAAATATTTTAAGTCGCTTTCTTCGTTACAACTTTTGTCGAATGCTAAGTTTCAGAATTGGTAATAAATTGAGGTAGAGTTGGGAGTTCAGGCGTCTAGTCACACTCAATGACTTCATTCAGTTTTTATTTTATTATTTTACCCTCTGAAAGACTTTTAAAACGTTATTAATTGTTTACAAAATGCAACCGTTTAGAGGTCATATCTATTCATACTAAAAACTACTAGCACATCAATAATATTTATGGGTACTTAGACTTAAAGGTCGCTCATGTATGGTCTGTTCCGTTAGTCAAGTGAGTTTAGCACATTTATAGAATTTCTATAAGACGTGAAAATCTTTCAAAGAAGCGTTTTAAAATGTTTATTTGCCTACAATTTTTATATTTGAATAAGCCATGCTCAGAACGCACACTTCGCATATTTAATCGTTATCTTAAGTGTTAACATTAATCGTTTTTACTCAAAGCAAACTGTATCATTTAATTTGCATTTTTATTTGAGACAGACTATTCCTATTCATTTTGGTTTTTTTTTATAAAATTATCGTCAATAACTCGTCCAGTACTGTTTTGAAACCCATACACAAACTTCAGTTACACTCAACGAACAATGAACTGAGTAAAAACATTGGCAAATGCACTCACTCAAACTCAAATGGAATCTCGCGCTTCGAATCAATGCGATAAATGTGTCGACTATGACCCGCATCGGATCGCCTTATCGAATGAGATTGGCAACTCTGGTTTCCGCAGCATTCTGCAGAAGCAGCAGTCAGTTAGTTGCGTCTCATAGTGCCACCACAAACTATTCTCGTACGAATATACGTTTACGAGCATTGCATAATCGTTTATAAGTTGTTTTCCAATTTCGTTTTCGAAAACCGATCGTTCATATAAAAACGTATGCTGCCTAGAACGGTTGGTTAGTTCATTTGATATTCGCGCGGAGCTCGAAGCAAAGCAAGAAAATAGTTTGTCAGATCAGCAACAGCAAAACATTTACAAACGGTTACGAGCACAATTCGAGACGAATTTAATTGAGATGTTGCGTTCATTTGTATTACTGGCCGCCTTTTTGGGCCTATTGAGTGGTTCGGCGAATGCGAAATTTCGTAAGTGATGTGCAAGTGAAAAATGCATTCAGACCGAAAGTGTGATAAAAGAACTGCAACAATTAATTTGAAAAAAAGTTATTGGAACGTAGGCCTTTTAAAATATTTAATTGTTTGTGCAGAGTATCAGAGAATTTGAGTAAATTAGTTGCCATTATTTATATCACATGCGGCCTGATTTTTGACTCAACCACGGAACTCTTCTCTGACATTTTATTCCAATCTATAATTCAAATTTGAAAAACGTGTGCGTTCTTTGTTATAAGAAGAGCCGAATCTATCGATGGCCTAGAAAAATTTCTTTCCTAAAAGTTTGTACTTGTAAATAAATGTAACTTGTAAACTTGTGATGTAAATAAAAAATAATGTAAATGAAGAAATTTAATATTGTTTAAAAATACGAAGAGAGAAAAAATACGAATACGAAAATTAACTAAAGAAGAAACTTGTCGCAAAGTACTAATACTTGAATTTTAAGCTCTAGACTTCGAGTAATCAGATCCAATTATTTTTTTACATTTTCCAGTCCGTTTGAGTATGTCTGCAGATGTGATACAAAAAAAAGGACGCAAATGTTTTCCAAAGTGATAAAACCCCTTACATCAAACGGATCAGACTGACTTACTATCAGTCTGTGTATAAATTACTCACACATCACTCATCTTAACCTAACCCAGTCTTACTTAGATCAACTCTAACCACCTCGAATATGACCTAAAAACCTAAAACGATCTCAATACCCACGTAACAACCTGTTTTGCTGTTAATCTGTATAATTTATATAAACAACACTTATCTTAATTTAACTCAGTTTTGCTTTTGAATCAACTCAACTTAGTTAGGTCAACTCAACTTAATTCCAATCATATACTTCGACATACCGTCCGTCTTTATTTAACCTAAACTATACTGACTTAAACTACACTTACTATATAATTTGTACTATACTTAGCTGAACCCACACGTAACAGCCTAATTTACTGTCCTTCTATATACTTCTGTTCGTCTTTATTAAACCTAAACTAAACTCATCCCCAAATTAAAGTTTAGTTGGAATAAAACTAACTTGAATTCTTACTTCCTTATTGAACTCGTCTTAAGAACCCGTTACCAGGCTACGTAAAAGTTCTCTCCTCGCGTCTCTGCTTTGCACGCGCCTTCTCCAGTTGGTTACCCCAAAAAATGATAGGGCGTCCTTGGTCCTTCCACCGGAGACACGGTCTACCTCTCACTTTCACCCCCTTCCCCCTTACATCAAATCAAGCTCAACCAATGGCCTTAATTTAGTCTCAATTAATTTCGGCCTTTATAATTCTTAACTAAACCCGACTCATCTTAACCAATTCCAAACCAATCCAATAATCCAGGTTAAGTTAGACTAAATATAAATACAAACTACTAACTATGAATAGAAATTCTAAATCAGCTCATCAAAATATTTGTTATGGAAATTAAAGGCAATTAAGAATGTCGATAACGTCTTAATATTTTTAATGCACAATCGCGATTTACATTTAATCCAGTTTTGTGCGAACGTAAACAATCGCTTTTATGACCTTGAATTAGTGTGCCATACTTATACAAAATAGATTCGAATGAGATAAATTCAATGAATTTGAAGTTAGTTCTGTAGAGATTAAAATTAAGTTTCTAGGAAGTTACAAATACTTAGTTCGTATTAAACTAACTTACGAAAAACTTTACATTGACCATAAAAACAAAGACTTATATTACTATCAGGTGTACAACTTTGCTTCCGCCGTTTTCCGATAGGTGGCTGTACCGGCTGAGGCTGGTTGAAATACATAGATGGTAATGCCTTTAACCCATTAAAACCTGACCCCAGAAGGGCTTGTGCGATTTCCATAAAATTTTGCACAATCTTAGTAATTGACCTAATCAAGAAAAAAAATCAAGAAAATAATTCATACCCCCACCCCCTGAACCAGGAGGGTACGTTGCGCAAACGCAATTTGGGCCTTAGTCACATACAAAACATAAAATTAAAAAAAAAAAAAATTTTTTTAAACTTATTTTTAAATAGTTTAGCATTACAAAATGCAGCCCACAAAGGGATTTTGATAGGTTTGAAGAATAAGTATTTTTAATTGAATTTCCCCAAAAAAAACCTTTGACTTTGGATCGAAAAAAAGATATGAATATTTAAAAAATTTTGAAATTTCGGTATGGCAGAATCTAAAACGATCAATTCTAATCCAATTCTACCCATTTTCAAGTCTTATATCTTTATGAATTACTTAATGTAGCGAAATTCCCAAACGTTGCGCAAACGCAACGCTCAGGGCTTAATGGGTTAAAGTGAGTGTGGACAGTGCCTAACGAATTGTCATCGCCGTTTCAGTGACAGTTGTTCTTGTTTTCGTATTATTCACGCTCGAAAATGTCCGTTTATGTGCCCAATTCTCGCCAGTTGCGGGAAGTTTTACTTTTCTGTTACAATTCGAAAAAAAATGCAGCTGAAGCGCATCGAATGCTCTCAGAAACTTACGGTGATGCTGCTCTGAGTGAATGAACGTGTCGGGAGTGGTTTCAACGTTTTAAAAATGGTGATTTCGATGTCGAAGACAAACATGGTGGTGGAGGAGAAAAAACCTTCAAAGATGAACAACTAGAAGCATTGCTTGATGAAGATTCGTGCCAAACCCAAGAAGAGCTTGCCGAATCGTTGGGAGTGAGTCAGCAAGCCATTTCAAAACGTCTCAAGCGGTCACAATATCAAGAGCGACATGACTAAGTCATCCTCCAACACGACAATGCTCGGCCTCACGTCGCAAAAGTGGTCAAAAAGTACCTGGAAACGCTGAAATGGGAAGTCTTGCCCCACCCGCCGTATTCCCCAGATGTCGCCCCTTCTGACTTCCACCTATTCCGTTCGATGGCACACGGCCTGGCAGATCAACATTTTCAATCCTTCGAAGAATTGGAAAAATGGATTGCTTCATGGATAGCGTCAAAAGAGGACTCCTTTTTTCGAGCCGGGATCCGAAAATTGCCGGAAAGATGGGAGAAAGTTGTCGCTAGCGACGGACAATACTTTGAATAATACATCTGTAAGCACTTTTTCGCAATAAAGCTTTTAATTTTGGAAAAAAAACGGCGGAAGCAAAGTTGTACACCTGATATTAATATGGATTTTTCAAAATTCAATTTGACAAAATATTCTAAGATTAGAAAAACCCAAATAAGAACAAATGAAATAAATATAAATTAAATCTTAAGTCATGAAATCATTAATTTGAACATTATTAAACTGTTTTTACAGCCGATGATCCCAAACCTTGCAAATACGAGGACTCCGAATGTATTAAAAATCTTATGAACTACTTATTTAACGAGAAGAGCGATGGTAAGCCAGATGTTTGTTTTGCTTGTCCATTTTTATTATAAGCAAAGTAAAATCTAAACATTTTACTTTTCTACAGGTGTCAGCTCACTGAATTTTGTTAAAATTGATCCATTAACTGTGTCAAAAATCAACATCAAACAAGGCGCAGACAGTCCCGTTAACATCGATCTGACCTTCACCAACAATGATATCGTTGGCTTGAAAAAAACCAAAACAGTTGTAATCAAGTAAGTTCAAATTGATAGCCGATAGAGTGGGCTGAGCTGGCGATACAACTTTTTTGATCAATGGGCATTTAGACGTCTTCCAAAGATTTAAAGTGTTTTTTACATTCACAAACCATTCAACCAAATTACAAATCTCGGTACCAGTCTTTAATTGGCTCAGAAATATAGTACATATACCCGAATCATTAGAGATATATTAAGATAATTTTCTACTACTCTGAGATGTTATTTTGTGTACAAAACAACAACCAACAAATATTGAGTCCGTTCGTCTCTTTAATGTGTTTGATGAGCTATTTGATAAAATTATTATTGTCTTTAATTCGTTGGAAATAGTAACGTTCAGTTTGATATAAAATGAATTATTGCTGGATAAAATAAGTAATTTTACAATATCATAAAAAATTATATTGTGTGAATATGTTCGAAAGAAAACATTTAGTTGAGTGCGCGTTTCATTAACGTGTTTGATGAGCTATTTGATAAAATTATTATTGTCTTTAATTCGTTGGAAATAGTAACGTTCAGTTTGATATAAATGAATCATTGCTGGACAAATAATAATGGAGTAATTTATTTTTTTGATGAGCGAAACGATAAAGTTACGTTTTTTTTACTTCGCTGGAAGCAATTACTGCCAGTTTCATACTTATAATCATTTAAATACATTGTCCATAAAGTAGTACGTGATATTTGTTTTGTCATGGTGATGGATTTGGTTTTTCAGATCTTAACCAGAATATTCTCTGAGCTTTTAAATGCTTAAAGTTTTAAAAAATTTCAATTTTGACGTGCAACAAAAGAAGTAACTAAGTATTTTTACTGTAATTTAAATATGCAGTCGAAACGAAAACACAATTTTGAAATGAAAATGTAAATATTTAGTGTTGTTCAACTGAAAAAGTATTTAAAGCGTTCAAGGAAAATTCATTGAGGGAATGTTTGATATTCCAATTTGTCTATCGATCATTCTAGTCAGCTGATGATTGCAACGTTTTGAAAGAAAATTATTACCCTCTCAAACATACCGAAAAGAGATAATTGTCCAACATACCGCAGCTACCACAATGGGCCATACAGCGGTGAAGTTTGTCCTGCGGCATGGTTAACCCCAACCCAACCTTAGATATCAAATCATAATCAAATACAATCATCCTACCACATCGGCACTAAGCCCAGTTTAGCACGTTTTCACTGAACTATAACCAAACATTGAGGAAAAACCTAATGTGTTTTTTTATGTTACTCTCACAGGGGTTTCGGCAAGGATTTGACAATGAAACACGAAGTGCAAATGACAGCGCCCGAAGTAGGTCTGGTTGGTGACTACTCAATTAAGGGGCGTGTGCTGGTGCTACCCATCAGCGGCACCGGCAAAAGCAACATCACCATGTGTAAGTACCAAACATTGTCGTCATACGGCATTCTACATGACGTATGTGACGTGTTGTTGTTGCCAATGTATTGCAGATAACCCCAAGATGATCATAAAATTTACTGGCAAGCCGGTGGAAAAGGATGGTGCCACCTACATGAAAGTGCACAACATGAAACTGCAAGTGGAACCGGAGCGCATACACTTCGATTTCGGAAATCTGTTCAATGGCGACAAGGCGTTGGGCGACAATATGAATTTGTTTCTGAATGAGAACTGGAAGGATATCTTCAACGAGGTGCGCAGTTCGTACATCGAAGCGTTCTCAAAGATCTTCACCAGTGTTATCGATAATGTATTCTCCAAACATCCTTATGAAAAACTTTTTGCCGAATAATTGGCTCGTAAATGGTGCTGTGATGTATTCAATATTGCTATTGTTGTTTTTTGTTGCTTTAAAGAGTTAACAATTTAACTGATACGTGACTCAATCAAGTCAGTTGTCATGCCTGTAAATAGTTTTGTTTTTTCATACTTCTGACATAAGAACTGCATATAGGATCATTGAATTTATATACCATTGTTGCAAATTTCATGTTTGTCTCGAAAACTTTTAAGCAATTTGTTGGACACAGAAATAAGTTGAACTTTAAAATGTACTTAAACATAATTATGTTAAAATTATTGAGATTTTAATAAAATATTTGCATATAAAAATAGTTTTGGACTATGTTATTTAATTTAATTTTAATTTAAAGAGCACTCAGTGATTTTTTTCAATAAATTCGGGGGCGTGCCCCCAAAAGAATGTGTTTTATGATATTGTGTTGTTTTATTGAAAACAAATAAGACTAAAAATAGATTAGGAGCTCCAAGGAGGTCCAAAGTCTAGTAACTTAAAATGTTTTGTGAAAACTATATACAGTGGTAAGGATCCTAACTCAACCTAACTGTCGACGATGGTAGGTTGTATAAATACGGAACTATTCGTACGAGTTTGTAATAATGTCTTTTTGCTTTCTTTTCTTCTTCCTTGTTTTTTTGTTGGTTCTACAAAAATATAATAAAATACATAAAATAGAAAAAATTGATTAAGATGACATGAGATGCCGAGTTGACTCTTGAGGAACAATCACTTAAAAGACAGGAGGGTTATAGGGTTAAGCTAACGTCAAACACTTTCTCCCACGTGAGTTACTAAGCTTCATTAGGTCGGTGGGACTAGGGGACGTTCTCTAAAGTTGTAGGGGCCCAATAGATCAGCTTTGGTCTCAGTGCACTTTTCCCCTTTCAAATCTATCTATCTGTGGGGTTAAGCTGTGACGGAGCCATCCTATTTCGTTTTACAATAGGTTTTACAGGCTCAAGTATACCACACCACTCAACCAAACTGAACCTTCGAAGTGCTTCTTATGAGTAGCAACTTTCCTGGCTAATACATCTGCACAGCGATTACTCATATTTTCATTATATTCAAAGACAAACGAGAATAGAGATTAGTTTTGGTCAACCAATTGGATTGGCTGCTGAATACGGTGCACTAAAACTAGCTAACCTGATCCTATATGCATCAAGTGCCAGCAAAGCAATACTATTGTTAGAGAGTATAATAGAAGAATAGGTAATATACTTAGATCAGAGAGAAAGCCAGATTTTAAATGGAATCCTTGTGGTTTCTAGCGTCATAAAGGGAAAGTTGCGTCATTAGCCCGTAGAACCAGAATCGGCCATATGTTTGTTCTTAAGTGAGCTTGTTTCAGGAGAAGGCTAAAACTCAAATCTAACTAAGCTTAATTTCCTCAGAGAATTTTTTTCATAGTCGACTGTAAAACACTTATATTATATAAAATATGGAATTATATTATATTTGGAAGAGAACGCAATGACGTTACTCTTCCCGAATTTAAACTTGTCTGAGTTATGAAAGGTTCTAGATGGCTGGATATGGTCTCGATAGGGCAGATTACGTAGATGTGAAGTAATTAAGGTAGGAATTCTTCTAACCAGAAAGTTGTAAACTTATACAAGCCTTATGAAAGAAATTTAATACAGAATGAGGGGGAGTAATACAGGTTCTATTGCTCGCTAAATCTGCCCAACTCTTAAGGCAGGTTCTTACCTTGTGGAAAAAAAACAATTTTTTTGCCTTATCGTGTAGATATATGTTTCAAAAATGTGCTCCAGAAATTTCAGATCAAAATCTGAAAAATTACAAAAGTTACAGGCCGTTACATAGAGCAGTGTAGAGCACCGGCCAAGCGCGCTTTAAACTTTAAACGCGTTTTTCTCAGAACCACATTTTCGGACCTTACGGAAGTGATTGAAGGCGCTGGAATGAACCAATCGTCACCAAATTTTTTCCAAATGTTCCTTAGGGTTTTTTCTAATAAACGAACCACGAGCAGCCAAACATATATAGAAATTGTTTATTTAAAAAAATAATTAGTGAACAAAAAAATGCGAAAATCTTAATTTTTTTTTCAAAACCTCATAACTTTTGTAATTTTGATTTTTTTTTCATGATCTTGGTTCATTCAATAGATAATACGGTACACATTAAGAATGTGTTCGGTTTTTGTGTTTCCGATCACGGGTTTTGACGGAATCACTTCCGGTAGCGGGACACCTCCTCGCCGACATGCCGCCACTGATGGACGCCCCCTCCCCCCCTTTTTTTGATTCATTCAATTTGAAAAATTGTATTCTCTAAATAAATGTGTGTTCATATCCAGAAACAGCGTTGTATCTTTAACCGTTTTCTCAAAAAAAATTCCTAAAAAAAGTGCACTTTTTCGGATCCACAAGGTGAGAACCTGCCTTAACCTCCGTCTCACCTTGGACAATTTTAGGGATATTGCCGATAAAACATAATGTTAACCTAACGTTAGTGCTTAATATTAATATTAATTGTAATTTTAACTAATAAAAATAATAAAAATAACTTAATAGATTAGATGGCTGCGCCTTGTAAAACATTGATTTTTGCGATTCCTCAAAAGACTGTTTCTGAATAAAATTCTCATTCGATTGCCATAAAGAAAGAGTTCGTATGAAAGTGATTTTTTAAGCCAATAAATTAAACATTAATTAAAATTTTGTTTCTCACATTGAAACTTCAGAAACCAACGTCATTCTTATTCGATTGCCATAAAGAAATAGTTCGTGAAAGTGATATTTTAGGGCATTAAATTTAATAATAATTGAAATTTTGTTTCTCACATGGAACCTTGAGAAACGAGCGTCAGTGAAATTCTTATTCGATTATCATAAAGAACGAGTAAATTCAGGGGCGGATTCAGCAAAATATTTCGGGGGGCTTCAAAAAGTAATTTTTAATATTCATAAAATGCGAAAAGATTCCTTTTAATTTGTATGTAGTTTTAAAGTCGATTCTAATATTTCGGAGAGGGTTTCAACCCCCAAAACCCCCTACATCGGCCACTGAGTAAATTGAATATTAATTGAAATTTTGTTTCTCATATGAAAACTTGAATTTTATACATGAACACCTGTTTTTTTATGTATAAAACGACAGTTAATATATGAGCACAACTTTTTACTTTTACGAGGCATTTTGCTGTTTTGGCTAATTGGCTATTATTGCCATAAATAAAACAATGTCGGGCGCCATCAGGTGGAAATATAAATGTATATATATACATATATATCATATTTCATTACATTAATATTGAACTCACTCAAAAATCCATGATTTTATGTAGTTTTGCTCAATCTCCATTTTTCTCAAATCGCTGCAGCCGGGATTGTCGCATTTCCGCTGTCAGTGACACTCTCCTTGCAATAACTGTATGTTACTGTTCGTACAGTTATTTTACTTAATTCATCTGATGTCCCTTAAATGACTCACTTAAAACCGCAATATTTCAGGCTGAAACTTATTAAAAGCGTTGACCACTTTCTTATCTGTTTTGCTGTCAACTTGTTGCTAAACGAAGTACTTGTTTTAATTGCCAAATATCGCACAACACAAACATGACTGCAAAAACAAGTCAACACAACAACAACATTAACACAGTTCTTTTCAATTATTCGCAAAGTCTAAGCAAAACCGAATGAAATTCTGGTTTCGGCAGAGGCGCGGGACTGGCACAAGCGCCTCAATCCTATAAAAATGAAGTGAAATGAAGCGCTGCTCATTCACAGATTAAATACGCCTGCGATCGGACAGTTTTTACATTTTAGCGACGGCATTGGCACATTCAAATCTAATTCGATTCTAACACAAAATGTTCCGGCTTGCAGCGGTGCTTGTGGTGTTGGCGTGCGGCAGCGGCAGCGGCGTCTCCGCGGAATTGTGTAAGTGCGCTGTCTGGTACGAATGGTTACACTTCATTCGCCCATTTCAACCGGTCTTCTTCGCACTTTAGCGCTGGAGTTCGAGAAGTGCCACTACGGCGACGCGGCCTGCGCAACCAATGTGGCCAAATTGATGCTGGGCAACTACGGAAAAACGGGTGTCCGCTCGATCAACCTGTTGCCATTCGACCCGCTGCACGTGAACTCCATCAAATTGCCAGCGGATCCCAAGAGTGCAATCAGTGTGTCGTTCAATTTTAACAACAACGACATTTACGGGGTAAGCGGCATGCAAGATGTGTCCGTCAGGTATGTGTTTACTGAACCTGAGTGCACCTTACCGTCACTTAACTGTGAAATCATTGATGTTCCTCTCGTAGCGGCTTCACGCGTGACGTCAAGGACCGCATTGTCATGAAGGGCAAATTA
This sequence comes from Melieria omissa, assembly GCA_963971225.1. NCBI lineage: Eukaryota > Metazoa > Arthropoda > Insecta > Diptera > Ulidiidae > Melieria > Melieria omissa. The sequence goes on along the minus strand of OZ020267.1, from coordinate 54,618,591 downwards.
CCAACCGTCAAATTGACAGGACCCTACGCCCTGTCGGGCTCTGTGCTGGGGTTGGCGTTGAAGGGCAAAGGCGACTGCGAAATCTCGCTGAGTAAGTTGACATATAATCGTTTTCAAAGTACTGAAAAATGTTAATGTGATTTGTGTATTGGTAGAAAATGTGGCTCTCACGGCGACAGTCGACGCCAAATTGGTAAAGAAGGGTAACGATGAATTCCTGGACATAAAGGATGTCTCAATTGAAATTTCCAAGCCCCAGGAAGTGTCCTTTTACTTCACGGGTCTGTTCGATGGCAACAAGGAGCTGGGCGACTCTACGAATGCGTTTCTCAACGAGAACTGGCAGGAGATCTTCAATGAAATACGACCGAACCTGACGAAGGCGTACGCTTTGATCTTTAAGGGCATCTTGAAGGGTGTTTTCGATAAGCATCCCTATACCGACTTATTCTTGGACTAGATTCGTGGCAATAAATAATGCGCTGTAAATTGTGACAAAAAACAAACAAAACGTGAATAAAAAGACTGCTTCAGCTTGTGTGAAATAACATTTGAAACAGTATTAAATTTGAAACAGAATGGTTAGTGTTGAGTTGGAGGGTGTAGTACTTTTTATTGAAATTGATTAAAATTTTATGAAAATAAATAAAATTAATTGATATACTTCAGGTGTCACTGAAACAGAAATGAATTTTCTTTCAACATTAAAATTCTTTAAATTAAAAAGTCAAAGAAAGTTAAATAATTCGTTACAAATTGAATCGTACTGCTTTCTTCTGCAGCTTTGAACAAGTTTGAGTTAAAGTTGAATAGTTAACATTGTGTTGAAAGATGTGTGTGAATTGGTGTGTTTTTTATTTGATTTGCAGACTTTTTTTTTAAGCATTTGATTTTGTACTCATTTCAGTTTCTTTTTTTAAATCGTGCCAGTGAGACGTAAACAGTCGATTTTGTACTCTTTTCAGTTTCTTTTTTTAAATCGTGCCAGTGAGACGTTGTCTTTTCAATAGGCTATTTAAATTGAGCCTTGTAAGGTTTTTAATAATTTTCTTAAACTACGAGTTTTTGTAAATCAGTTTAGTTACTTCTCTTCGGAACAAGTTTCAATTTGATTTTTTTTCTTCAATCGTTTTTGAATGACTTTTCGTCTCGCAAGGTATAATTTAAGTTCATATGGCGCAAATTGAATGCTCAGCCTCAAATTCAAAGCGTTTCTTTTACAATTTTATAACTAGGAAAATAAAAAGTTAAGTTAGTTTTAAAACTCTGTTGCCTCTGTGCTTAATTGACACTGATTCGGCATTGAAATATTTGAATGATCGCTCATCAGACACAGATTATTAAAAACTATTTCAATTAAATAGTACTTAAATTTAAATAAAATAGTACTAAAAACAAGTGCACAAATTTACAATTACAACCAATTTAAAATAAAGGTTTGTTCGATAACAATTAAAATCATAAATTTTATATTATAAACTTATTATGGAAATAGTAGAACTTTAAAAATAACTAATATAATAATAATTTGAATCGGTAAATATAGGAATATGCTACAATTAAATTATTAAATTCTATGAAAATAAATATTTAACAAAAATTACGCTGCCAAGTAAAATTAAAGTAGTTTAGGAAATAATTTGATGGCAGTCGTATAATTAAAATTGAATGGCGAATGGCAAAACATAAATATAAAATCTATATTGTGTATAATTAAATTAATAATTAGTTAATAATTAAATTATAATTTAAAATTGAAGCTAAAAAAGTATAAAACGAATTGTGGTACTAAAACTAGCAACAAACTTTAAAATAAAATCTAAGTGAAATCTATGAAAATATTTACAATCTTATTGCAACTAAGCGATAGCTAAAAAAAAGTGTCATTGTAGACAAGCAGCGACAACAAAAAACTAAAAGTATTGACATTTCTCGGCACCTCCGCTTCATTTGTAGCCAATGTAGCGCGTCGACTGGCGATCCACGTCCACGTCAGTGTCTGCGCTCATGCGTTCGTTCAGCCCAATACCCAGCGCCACGTTTGTCATGGCACTAGCACCGGGAAGGCCACTGGCAGCAGCTGCAGCCTCAGTGGTAACAACCTCAGCAGCGGCGGACAAATCAAAGTGCTGCTGGTTTCCTGGCATTGTCAGGGCCGTGTTGTACAGACGATCGTCAGTTGTGCTTTTCGCCTGCTCACTTTGTAGCTGCTGCTGTTGCTGTTGCTGTTGTTGTGGATATTGTGGCTGTAATTTGCTGAGAAGCTTGCGCTGCACAGCCCAGTTGAAGATGTGCACATAAAAGTGCGACTCACGTATCTGATCGTTGAGTTGCTGTACAACTGTCTCCAGGCATTCGGCTTGAGCTGTTTTTGCCAAAAGCAGCCAATATGCAAATATATGAAATACAAAGAAATTAGCAAATTAATATTTAAATTCTTTTTCAACAAATATTTTGGCTTATCGTGCTCGACGTGCAATCAGCAGCAAAAACATGTTTGGTCGGCAGTTGCTATCGGCTTGACAATGCAAATTGTTATAAATTTTGTAGAGTTTAATTTCAAATTGCCTCATTGGCTATTAAAAATGGGTATAATGACTTCAGCGGCCAAGCAGTTTGGATGCTTGAATTGCGTCGCATTTATTTTTACTATCTTTAATATCTCTATTGACTCCTCTGTATTTTATTAATCAAAATAACATAGCTGCATTTTAACGAAGCAGTCTCATTAAGTACGGGAGCAGACAAAACATGATTGAATTTAACAAACTTGCATATATATTATTTAAATATTGAGATTTGTTTTTTTAGGGTTAGAACGAAATGTTTTTTAGCACTTTTCGAGGCCACTAGTGTGTACCAGCTGGTTGGTGGCACGAACGAACAGACGGACATAGCAAAATGGATTTTCCTAGTTAACTGGAAGCACTCTTCCTGCAACTCAATGCCGAGTCTATGAAAAGAAAAGTGTGTGGGCATGTCGACTTGATGAAAATATTATCAACAAGTCCATCAAGAGTAGTATTTTCCACTCAGCACTCACCGCGCGCCTCCTCCGTCACAAACTGGCCACGCTTATGCTCCAACTCGATGCGTTTGAATACCTCGAACTGTGCGAGCAACTTGCGCAGCATATTCAGCGACTGCTCACACTCCAGATACAATTCGCGGCTGTACATCTTGTTGGCGTTGACGATGCGCTGCATGTCGCACAGAAAGATGGTGCACTTGCGAGCAGCTTGCTTCACCTGATACTGCACGTTCATGGTGCAGGGCATCGATGGCTTGGTGGAGCCGCTGACGTTGGCGCCGTTGCCATTGCTGATACCAGCGTGTGCCGATTCACCTGTGGCGGCGCTCGCAACATCGCCGCCAGCCCATGGCGATGGGAAGACATCGTTCAGGTAATAGTGCATCAGGCGAAAGAGCGCAAACAATCGCAGCACAGGGTTGCGCTCGACACTGATTGAAAAAGTACCGATTAGGGCAAACCAACATTTCAGGCTCGTAATTCACTTACTTGTCCTCAGATAGTCCCAGCACCGACAAGTCCACCACAACTTTGTCGTAGTCCACCGCCTCTTCGGGCATAGTATCTGACTGTTTCTGGAACCTGCGGTAGCCATTGCCGGCCGGAATGCCACGGCGGCCGCTGCCAAAGTGCTGCTCCTGCGCGCCATTTTTGGCGCTGGAAAGCAACGGCATTGCATTCGACGCTGTGGGATGTGACATGCTTAGTGACTGGCAGCGTAGAAAATGAAACTCGAACTTGGGCGACGACGATAACGAGCACTCGGCTGCAGTCGACTCGGCAGTTGGCTGCTTGACTTCCGAACGCAGCTGCACGGACAGCGGTGGCACACTGGCGTAGGTGCCACTGCCGGTGTTGGCATTCATGGGACACAGCAGCGCCGATTCGCGATTGGTGACACTTTGAGCCGGTGCTCCGACGGCAGTCTGCATTGCAGCGCTGTTGGCATTGTAGAGTTGCTGGTGCAGCTGCTGCTGTTGTTGGTAGTAGTAGTACTGGCGATAGAGCTGCGCCATCTCCGTCTCCTTGGTGTTCAGTGCAGTGGGAGCGGCAGCAGCCGAGGTGGCACATGCGCTCGTACCGCCAACAATGCCGCGACCGAGACCTGTCGCACCAGACGTCACTGTCGACTGGCCAGTCGTAGCTGCCATCGCGCCACCACCACCGGCCACAGCTGAAACGTCCAACTCGTTTCCAATCAGCAAAGCGCTCAGCTCATTCGAAATGTTCTCCATGTTAAAGTTGAGTAGTTCACTGGCAAATTCGCTGCCCGGTTGCAGATTTGAGGACATTGCGGTGCACAATTGGCTGAGAAGTGTGAGAATCGAACAGAGCAAAATGTCGGTTATTTTCGAATTTGCTGCGGGGCCGATTGGGCTGCATTTTTACAAATAAACGAGTATTCGAAATTTAGTCAGATTTTAATGCCGTTTTATGTAAAGCGGCAGAGTTTTGTTATTTTTGTTGTTATTTCTGCTTACCTCTTTGTGTAATTGGATTTAAAATGAAAACTTCTAGCAAGAACGCCAATCAACGATTAACGATCGTTGACGCCAATTCGACTGTTTGGCTTCTTGCTGTGACAAATTCGATTTGAGTGGTCGACCGACAGGAAACCGTTTCGTCATTTTTGAATCGGAGAGTTGCCAATTAGAACAGTTGCACGTAGCGTTGCAATTACGCGTACGAGTTCAGTAGAGGGTGACTCAAATGTATTAGTTTTGAAAAAGTTTAATAAATGTATTTTTGTTTTAATTAAAATTAAATTATCATAGAATCAAAATAGTTTACTGGCCGACTAAGCTGACCTATAAATAAATAAAAGACAAGTTGTTAGAATTCTAAACTTTTTATGGTGCACAGGAAAGAATGAATAAAGAGAATGACACAAGCTAAAGCAAAAGTTGGATTCTTCCAGGCAATGCATTGAACTAAAATTAACTTATTCTATTCCAACTACTCGACCGATAATCTCTATAAAATATTAATTTGTTCAGAAAGGAACTTGGGTACTTTATTCAAACTAATTGGTGGATCTTGATTCAATTCATGGACATTCACTCTTTATAGCTTTTATGTAGAAATTTCAAAGATCATATTTCTATATTGAAATATTTATTGACAACTCGTTTGACCCAAAAATACTGCTTCTGAAACTTGTATCTCTGAACGATGTGCGAGAAAATACTTACAGTCGTGTCTGAGTATAGTGACCACCTCGATATAGTGAACACCCAAATTTAGACATCGAGCCTCTAAATATAGAAACAAAAGCAAAAAACGAAAAGCGTATTTTGACCAAATAAACGAGTTTTTGACCAAAAATGTTAACCTTGATATAGTGAACAACCTCAATACAGTGAACAGGCCTTGCAATAATTAGTTCACTATATCCAGACACCACTGTATCTGTAATTTTTTTTCGTTTTTCTTCTAACTACCACCGAACTTGTAAGCAGATATAACTTTTTTACTAAAAAAGTTCTTAAAACTCGAAATATTTTTGCATTTAAAATAGAAAAACAATAGTACTGAACCCAAACATATTCCATATACACATCGGTCTAAGAATAAACTGAATACAACACAAAGCGTGGTCACATATTTAAAATAGGTACAACACGCTTAATTATTGCGTCACAAAATTTTTAATAAATTCAAGTTTCTTGTTTCAAATATTTTTGCCCAACACTCACAATTTTTTTAAAACACTTTTCATGCATATTGTGCCATTCTATAGAATTATTTGTATTTAATTTGTTAACTGCTAATTAAAATATATCAAATGAATTTTTTCGTATGGTCACTTAATTTTTTGTTTGTAGGCAAAACTTTGCAGTGATTGCTTTTGCACGCAATTTCGTGTAAACACGAAATCACTCCAATATTTCGCAGTATAGCCAATTATCCCGTTTTGTATTGCACCATCTTCGGTAAACCGTTGTCGCGTTATTGCGAAATTTGAAAGATTAAATTTTCTGTTTCTGGATTTCCCCAATAACCCCCACTCCGCTTTCTATTTTCTTTCGCTCCCGCGCTATTACACCCAACACTATCTCTGACACAAATGAATCCAATCGTAGGCGGTTTAAAAGAAAACAATTGTGTATTTTACAGAAATACCAGATATCTCATATTTGTGGTTGACTTGTCGATTTGACAGCTTCTTGTTCTTACAAAAACAATTCACGCTTTACTTAAAGTGTTTTCGCCGTCTTTTGCCGGAATTCAAACATGCACAGGCCATTCCAATGCAGCGGGAGCAAGTCACACTTCCAAGTCAACTGAAAAACGACGCTTGCTCTCTTCTGGATGAAAGGTTTTCTATTTTATTGGTTTTCTTTCGTTCTTTCTGTTAAAAAAGGTAATAATTGCGTGGACAACTAAATCTACTGGGGCTTCCTTCTGAATGAACAACCTGCAAGCGGAGAAAACAAAAATGTCATTAGGGGAAACACACAACGGATATACAAGTCATTGACGTACCCTCAGTGAGTTTGGCGCGTCCTCCAGTGGGCTGGCACAACATTGTGGCACATCCCATGCACACCACAACGCCTTGAGCGTGACTGAAGACTGTGGTGATTCTGTAGCAGCCGGGGCACTTGACATCCATGAAGTAGGAGTTGGGGTGCTGCACCAAACGCTTCAGCTTGTGCTTCCGCTTCTCTTCAGCGGGCAAAGGGTGTAGTAGATCTTTTGCTAGCTGCAATAAAACATTAAGTCATTAGTTTTACGAAACTATTATGTGCTTTAGCATAGTAAACCATTTCCAGCGTCAAGGCGCTGACTAACAAAGCAACCAATTGCAAATGCCAACTTTTAGGTTATGTATGTTTTGACTGTGCACAGGAATTGGGAGCGAACTTTATCTATATTCTCTTGAACATTTAAATTTTCACTAATTAGTGCTTCAACATTTTGCAATGCACGCAAATATCTTGGCTATGCACTTCTCCATGTCTGCTGTGGCCATGTGTACACGGCGCACACACACACGCACTGCATTTTCGATAGCTCGATGCAGCTGTCAAAACTTTCCAACATCAGTTTCTTTCACTTTGCAGCATAATTTCACGCTAAAACCACAGTTGGTATTTAGACCAGGCATTCCACTCTCATTCCATTCGCAATTTGTTTTGGCATTTGCAATTTTTCACTTGTAAATGATTTTTTTTCGTTGAATTTGACACCCACCGGCATGTTTCTTCTTTCACAGCTAACACGGAAAAGGAAGCAGATCCAATGTACGCGAAGTTAGCAGCGGTTGCGTTATGTAGCCATTACGATTTTCGAAAGTGTACAGGGCTACCAATACTCTGGACTAAAATAGCATTTTTACAAAAATATATTCTTAGTTTGAACATAGCTACCTATAAATACGCGAAATATTCATATTTATAAATCTCAAAATGTTTTACATACTCTACGTATGTATTGTTTTATTACAGAGTATTGTAATGCCGCGTCTGCCATGCAAATCGGACGACCACAATTTACATGTTTACATGTTAGCAGTTTTAGAGCTTGGCAACACTGGTATTTCGAATACCATCGAACAAACGAACGAATGAACTACGAAGGAGAAGCGAAACGCCGCCACTTGCGAAATTCTTCTGATGAACGAGCGCGCTGAAAACGTTGAAGAATTTTGTGAAAAAAGTACAATAAAAGGAAAACGCATTTAAAAAGTGAGCAAACGCTTCGTGAAACATCAATTCGGAAAAGAATACACGTCAATTGCGTTATAGGATATAAAACAAAATTGCAAAGATAAATTTGTAAGTGGAATAGGACAAACGGGAAGGAAAAGTGGAAGACAAAATTTGCATAGCGCTCCAAATTGAAGGAAAGGAAACCTTCCTTCCTAAACAAGTTAACTAGTAATCAAGAGTGAAACGTAATTTCTGGAAATACCAAACGTAAAATGTACAAGACCAAGAAGGAGGTGGATGCTCATGTGCGGAGCGCATTGTCCAAAGCCCGCTCAGAGACGGAGGTGAGTGGTGCCAGGCACTGGCTGGTGGCCCTGAAGTGGTCGTGTGTCGCTGGTGTCGACTGTGTGTTTATCTTATATAATAAGAAATTCCGAACGTGTATGTAACAACAAAAAAGAATCCTTGCAAGCTACAGCGTGCTACCGACGGGGTGCTTGTTTGTTGTTGGCACGGCCGCCATCGCTTGTTAATTTGCTGCATATCTTGCTTGTTCTTTTCAATAGTTGATTTTGATTGCGTACATTTGTACGTTATTAATGAGTAACATGAAATGCTTTTTACCAGTTGTATGCTTTTTTTGTGCGAAATAACTGAATTAAAAACTGACTCTAAAAGAGTGAGGTTATGAACGTTTTCATTTTTTGTGGTGGTGATTTTTCGCCGCGGTCGTCGGCAGCAGCCGATGAGACAGCCGTTGCTAACTTCAAAACAGATGCAGCGTTGCATTTTGTTGATTGCTATTAGGCCTTTGGGGACTAAAATTGGCTGGAAATGCAACTCTGCAGCGATTAACGAATAATTGAAGCGCCATTCTGGCAGGCAGATGTTTCGATTGTTTGAATTGGCTTTGTTGATGGCTTCTGATGGGAAGAACCTATTTTTTGGTTTGTTTGGAAATGCGGTACTTATAGATACCATGCAACTGTTTGTGCTAAGCTATGTTGAGGAATGATAATTTCAAATCAGCCCAACTTCTATAACACCAGAAAGATCATTGCGGTAATTTTGAGGTTTTTTCATTTTTAACTATCTGTATTTTATTTAGTATTTCTATGAACATTTGCTTCGATGACTTGTTTTTTGTTATCGGGTTCTACAATTAGTTTCACAATTACAATTAGCCAAACCCGATGTGTACTTTTCAAGATATCAGCGCATATAATATGTAGTCTTTGTAGGTATGGAAAATTTGCGGGCTTTCTAGTGTTAAAGCGTAAAAATAATAAAACCTAAAATATTGTTTGTGTAAACTGGATGCATTTATGATTATTTAATTTGAATTTGCAAACTGATTTCGTTTAACTAATCGTTAATCCAAGTTTTGAAGTTAAAATATCCCTTATACAAAAAAATATATTACTTCTTCCAATGCAGCGTCAACTGCGAAGCTTCACCATCGCCAAACTGTATTACAAAATCAATGAGTTCGCCTCTGCCGAGCAATATCTGACGTCCTACCTGACTGTCAAAGAGGACAACGATCAGGCCCATAAGCTCCTCGGTCAGTGTTTTCAGCGTCTGAAAAAACCTGACAAGGCATTGCAGTCGTATCAGCGTTCACTGCAACTGAATCCCAAACAACCGGACGTGCTGACCGAGGTGTGCCAGTTGCTTCTGGAGGACAAGAACCTGAACCCAAACAAAGCCAAGTACTGGTGTGACCTCGCTGAGTCGGAGAAAGTGCAGCATGATGCCGTCTTCTCGCTGCGCCTCAAGCTAATGAACAAGGACAACTTGGAAACGAATCAGGTGGAGGATATGATTCAGAAGGAGATCAGCGCCCGGCCCAACGATGTGCAGCTGCGTGTGCGTCTCATGCGCAACTACATCGAGCAGAACAAGATACTGGAAGCCTTCAAGTACATCTACAACCTGGAGATGAGTCTTAATGACCACTTCACCAGCAGCAGCGAGTGGTATAACATCGTCTGGCTGGTGCTGAGCAAGTACGAGCAAATGCCGAACACCAAGAAGGACTGGGAATTCTGGCTGTTGCTGGTCATCTGCCTGGAGCGTCAGGTGTATATCAGCTTCTCGTTGGCCGTGGGTTCTGCCACGGGGGGAGTGACCGAAACGGCGAATTTGCTCTTCAACCTGGACCAGTATCTGTTTAAGATAACACAGCTGTCGGATAAGCTGTCTACGCAGCGCGAACTGGTCTCGCTCTTTCTGGACCACTATCGCGGCCAAGTGTTGCTGCACGCGGCGTCGTTGATTTTCAAGCGAGAGCTGCTGCAGAACAAGAACAAGTGGAAGGAGACTGTGAAGGCAGTGCTGCCGTTATTGTTGTTGGCATTCCAAATCGAGGCGCCTGACAACAAGGAGCCCTGGATGAAGCACTGCGATGAACAGGGCAAACAGCTGATTCAGCTATGGAATCGCGAGGGTTCATTCCGTTGTGCACAGGTAGGAAACTTACACTCAAAATATCCTATTAGCATTTTTTGTATAATTGCTTACACAAATAATATTTTATTTATTTATTAACATTTTAGGCTGGTCGCACGCTGCTCACCTGCATCGCTGACGAGACGACCGAGCAGGAGAACGCAACTCTTCAAATCAACAACATGCTCGGCAATCAACCGCAACTGTGGAGCAACTGCGACGAGCTGCTGGCACAAATTCGCCAAACCTGTTCGGACCGCCAGTGGCGACGCAATGTGTTCGCGCTGCTTTTCTGCAACAGCGATCAGAAGGTCAAGGAACAGAGCTCGCTGCTGATTAAGAGCCCCAAGTTGGCCGAACCCGAGTTTGAGTTGCCCACCTACGCGGATGTGGAACGCTATGAAGAGGCGGCCCAGTACTTGAAACCACAGTCATTACAGCACATGGTCTACCTCTGCCTGGGTAACGACAACCTTTCATATGTACGGGCCAAGTACTTTAGCGGCTTGAACTTCTCCACGCACAACTTGGCCTTCTGCGGCGCCGAGTCCCTGAACCAGCTGGACGTGGACACGTTCTTGTACGCGGCCACCATTCAGGCCAAGCGCATGTTGCAGGTGGAGCGCGAAGCCTTCGATAATTACAACTCTGGCAATCGCAGCGCTGCCGGCAAGCCACGCGTTCTCCCCTTTGTGAACTTGCACGAACAACTGTGTACTGAGGAGCAGGCCAACTGGTGGCTGGCCGCCTACCAGGTGTACAAGAACTTGAGCAGCGATAACTTGGCTGAGTTGCGCGCCAATCTGCAATATGGCATTGAGGCAGTGCGCGGCATAAACGGTCCCAAAATCGACATGGTGATTGTTTTCAAGTTGGGCCAGATATTCGTGGCTCGCGCACAGGACATTGTGAAACCGGTGGAGAAGGCGTTCCTAGAAGCGCGCGCCGAGAGCGTATACAAATACGGTCTCAATATGGTGAAGATGAACAACAAAGGTGTGCTGGAACCGTTCCGGAAGTACTTTAAATACGCCAAGGCGAACACGTCGGCCGTGGAACGTGTGGTGGCTAATGCTGCTGAGGACGCCGTCTCGTATCTGGCCACACGTTACTTCAAGAAAGCCGAGTACGAAGACCTCATAGAAGAGCTGGCGGGCATTCAGTTGCCATTTGCAACTTACTTGCAGGCTGAAGCCTACCGCAAGCTGGATGAGGCTAACAAAACGCCAAAGAAGGCGAAGCGTATGTATTTGGATCGTGCGAGCGAGTGTCTGAACCAGACGCTGATGTTGTTGAAGAATACTGAAACCGACCCGAACCACCCACTCAACTCGATCATACATACTGAGCTGAAGCGGCTGCAGCAGGCTTCGGTGAAGTTTGGCAATGACAACTATGGCAGCCCCATTGGCGGCCACAACAATTCCAGCACCTACGAAGATGCCGAGACTGACTTCTTTCCTGACATGGTACCCACCAACATTAGCATTAATCGTTCGCGACGCGAAGCAGCTGCCGCAGCACTGATTGCCTCGCCGCGAAACACAGAGATCGATAATCTGGTGAAGCAAATGGCCAACACACTCAGTTTTGTGAAGGAGGAACTTGTGGATACCATCAAACCCGAAATGCTCTCCATGCGCAAAGAAATCACATCGCTAAAGGACAAAATCGCCAATCTAGAGGAGGCGGTGAAGCGCACGCGCATAGCATCGAATCCGCCATCACGCGACGATGCCTCTCACGTGCTGGACGATCTGTACATGATCGAGGATGCACTCCAGAATCAACTGTACCAGCAAGGTCCCCATTCGCACTTGCCACCGGCGAATAGCATGTTCCCGCCTGTGGCGAATGGCCCCACGGCTGGTCCCTTCGCCCATACACAGCAACAGCAGCGCAACACCATGCAAATGCAGCAGAATGCCATGGCCGCTGCCGCGTACAATAGTCCCATGTTCAATCCGAATTACTACTACACACAGCAGTACATGATGAACTCGCAGTCCAATGCGGCCGGTGCCGGAGCATTATTGGGTATGTATTGCAGAGAAATGTAGGCTGCAGTATACAATTAATTAAAGTACACCGTTTGACAATCCCAAGCTTACTTTATTTTTTATTTTGCAATGAAATTTTAAATTATATTCCTTTATTTTTTTGCAGGACAACGAAATGCTCTTCCTTTGCCCTACATGGACGCCGGCGCAGGCATGAACTTTACAATGCCACAATCCACCCCCTTGCTGCCAGCACCAACGCCCGACGGTCGCCCGAGTAATTTGTATGGTCTGCTAACGCAACCGCAGCAGCAGATTGCTGCGCCGACACCTGTACCACAGCTCTCGGCGCCCATGACGATCCCACACCTGGTGCCGCCCACCGCAAGCATTGCGCCCATTGCTGTTCCGCCAATGGGTGGCTCCATTCCACCACCTATGGTACAGCCGCCCGCACCGGTTGTGCCCGTGCAGTTCAACAAGGCGCTCAACAATCAGCCTGTGGAGAAAGGTCCACCCGCTAACGTAGTGATTACCACTTCGGATCCATTACCGAATCCCAACAGCGCCACTCTACACAGTCAGCAGCCAACACTGAGTGTCACCATACCATCCCACCACATCAAACCGAGCCTCGTGCAGACACCCGACACCGCATCGCAGTCACAGCCGCAACCAGCACCGACCGCAGTTGCACCTGGTGTCATGTCGACCGCTTCAACCGGCGGTGGTTTTGCGGGCTTTGGACTGGGAGGCAGTGCAATCAGCACCTCCACGGCTAGTCCATTTGCCGGATTTGGCTGCAGTTTGGCGACGCCCGCTTCATCGGCCACGTCGATATTCAGCGGTAGCAGTGGCGGCAACAAGGCAGCAGTGGCGCCAGCGACATCTATCAGCAGTACCACCTTCAGCTTCAAGCCGCAGATAGAGCAGGCGCAGTCACTGGCCGCAGCGGCGAGCGCAAGCGAGTCTGCGGAAAGTGTGTCCAGCGACTTTAATCGCAGCGGCACTGAACCCGAGTTGGAGTATGACCCGCGTCCCGACTTCAAGCCAATCATACCGCTGCCCGACGAGGTGGTGGTGAAGACGGGTGAGGAAGACGAGGAGATTATGTTCTGCTGCCGCGCCAAGTTGTTCCGCTTCGCTGACAAGGACTGGAAAGAGCGCGGCATTGGCGATATTAAAATCTTAAAGAACAAGGATGGGTACTCGCGCATTTTAATGCGTCGCTATCAGACGCACAAAATCTGTGCCAATCACAAAATCACAAAGGAACTAATGCTGACCACGCCGAAGAATGATAAAGGCCACATCTGGATAGCGAACGATTTTGCCGACGAAGAGCTGAAAGTGGAGCGATTCTTTGTGCGTTTTAAACTGCTAGAGTCATCGCAGCAGTTCTATGATGCTTTCAAAAAGGCGCAGAAGGAAGCTGAAGAACTAGACGCAAAGAAAAGCAACACTACAGTACTCGCGCCGACTGCTAAGATGGCTGAGCCGAAAGGCAAAACGGACACAGATCGTAAACCAGCAGGTTTGCAGCAATTTGAACTAGCAAAGAGCGCCGTGACCAACTTCGCCACTAGCACTCCCGCCTCCAAGGGTTCTGCTGCTACAGGAGGAGTGCCGGCCAGCGTTGCTTCAATACACGTTATAACACCAATCGCAACTGCAGCGGGTAGCAGTGGAGCTCCTACCCCGGCCACCAACACCACTACCACATCCAAGACGCTCTTCGGTGGCTTCAGTATGGCTGCGAACAATGTCGTCGACACTCCGCCCACCAGCAAGGCAGCGGACTCTGCAAAACCCATCGCCTCGCCATTTGCAAATTTCTCATTCGACAAGGCGGGCAATGCGGCGGTAACAAGCACACCTGCGCCCAACACTGCGCCACCGAGCACCGCCTCGCCGTTCTCGAACATATTCGGCAATATGGGCAAGACAACCACTCCCTCGCAATCGCCGTTTAGCGCGATAAATTTGCCCGCCTTCCAGTCGCCATTCAGCATCCGCTCTACTGCAGATGCAGCACCGAATGCGGAAGTTAGCGCCGCCACGCCGCCCGCAACGGTGGCAGCGGATTCCACATCGTCAGCGCTGAACAAGTCGAACGTCTCCGAAACGGACGATGACTACGTGTCCACCGCCACATTCAATCCCGTCATACCGTTGCCTGACCTTGTGGAGGTAAACACCGGCGAGGAGAACGAGATCGTGTTGTTCGAACATCGCGCGAAACTGCTGCGTTTCGACAAGGAGGCGGGCGAGTGGAAGGAGCGCGGTCTGGGCAACATCAAGCTGCTTCAGGACAAGGACGACGTGAACAAGGTGCGACTGCTGATGCGGCGCGAGCAGGTGCACAAGCTGTGCTGCAACCAGCGCCTGTACAAGGACACCACCTTCAAGTACGCCAAGAACTCGCAAACAGCACTCAGCTGGGCCGGCCAGGACTACTCGGAAAATGAGCTGATCACGGAAATGCTGACAGTGCGCTTCAAGGCGCCCGAAACGTGCCAGCAGTTCCACGAGGCCGTGCTCAAGGCGCAGGCCAATATGTCTGCTGCAGCGGAAGAGGGCAATGTGAAGGCGCAGGCAGCCGAGGACAAACAGAGGCAGAAGGAGCGGAATGCGGAGGACAAAGAGACTGAGGAGATAGGCAAGGAAATACCGAAAGGATTCGGAGATGCTTTCAAGCCAAAGGTGGGTTCGTGGAGCTGTTCCGCCTGCTACATTTCCAACGCAGCCGACAAATTGTACTGCATAGCTTGCGATTCCCCTAAAGACGACACGGTGCCAAAGAAGGAGGCGACCAATTCACTGCTCTCGAATGCACCAAAGAGCACCTTCTCATTTGGTTTTGCGGCCGCAGGCGCTGTCGGCTCGACGGAGAACGCAACCGCTGCCAAGTCGACATTCAGCTTTGGAATGCCCTCGAGTGTGGGCACAACAACCACAAACACTCAGCCATCTGCTGCGGCGCCAGCAATTGTAGCGCCCAAACCCAGTGCCACCGGCTTTGGCGACCAATTCAAGCCGAAGGTGGGCTCTTGGTCCTGTCAGGCGTGCTACCTGAGTAATACCGCCGACGCGAACTACTGCAAGGCTTGTGATGCACCCAAGGACGACACTGTGGCCAAAAAGGAGGACACCAATAGCGTGCTTGCGCTGTCGAATCCCTCGCAGAAATTCACTTTTGGCTTTGCTGCTGCCGCCGCCAATGGCAGCGATGCACCCAAACCGGTTGCACCCGCTCCAGCGAGCTTTACTTTCGGTGCGCCCACCACCACGCAGTCAGATTCTGGCAAACTCGTGTTTGGATCCCTAGCGCCGAATAGTAACACTACCGATGGCACGAAGTCGTTCAGCTTTGCACCGCCTGCAGCCAATGCCACCGCTACTGCGCTGACCAAGCCCGAGCCCAAGCCGTTTTCCTTCAACATGCAGTCGAAGGGAAGTGCCCCTGCTGGAGGTGGCGGCGAATCAGTCGCCGCGCCATTTTCACTGGACAAGAAGGAGTTTAATTTCACGCTGAAGCCGAAGAGCCCCGGCAAGGTTGGCAAGAGTCCGCTGAAGTTTGGTGGTGGCGGAGGTGATGCTGATGGCGCTGGTGACGAGGGCGACGATGGTGACTACCACGAGGAGGAGGAGAACAACACGTACTTTACGCCCGCCATACCATTGCCAGATAAGGTAAGCTTGAATGAATTCTAAACATTCTGAATCCGACCGACCTGGCCCAGACCAAATGTGTCAGTTTGAAAATTTGGCAACCATAAATTTCTAATATATTTTGATGCTTGCACAGATTGACGTGAAGACCGGCGAGGAGAACGAGGAAACGTTGTACGTGCACCGAGCGAAATTATATCGGTTTTGCGATGGCGAGTGGAAGGAACGCGGTGTGGGCGATCTGAAGATCTTGCGGCATAAGGAAACACAGAAGCTGCGTGTTGTGATGCGCCGCGACCAGGTGCTGAAGATATGTCTCAATCATGCACTAAACGACGATGTGGAGTACAAGTATAAGGATGACAAGTCGTGGCTGTTTGTGGTGAACGATTTCAGTGAGGGCTCTGTGGAACTGGAGAAGTTCTCGCTGCGGTTCAAGAGCAAAGAAATTGCGTTGGGTTTCATGGACGCAGTGAGTGAAGCGCTTGCCGGCACTTCTGTGCCTATTGAAAATGCTGGTGGCAATGCGAGCGCAAACAACGCTTTGCTAGCTACGCCCACAAAAGCGCCGCAAACGCCAGAACCCGAACTGTCGGAGCTTGAAAAGAAGACCGCCGATAAATTGCAGCTACCCTACGAGTTCTTTACCCCGAAACCCGCCTGTCCAGGCTGTCGTGGCTGTGATCCTGACGCATTTGTATTCCCCACACCGAAACTTGATGAAGTGTATGCCGACCAGCAGGAAAGCCAGACTCCTCTGGGCCCAATGGAATTGCCCGCACTCCCGACACCACGTCGCAGTATTTGCACGCCTAGCGCTACCAACACAACTACTTCACAGTCGGCTGGCGCCGTGGGAACGCCTGTCGCCCCAGTGACCCCCACCACTGCGCCCAGCAGTGGTAGCCGTTCACTGTTGAAGCAGAGCGCCCTGTCCCCGGCCGTGGCTTCAACGACCTCCAGCACACCCACCACAGCAGGCAACGTCGCAAAGCCGAGTGAAACAACGAATATTTTTTCGGGCTTTGGTGGAGCCAATTCAACCGCTTTTGGCACCGTTGGCACGGGCGAGAAGACGGCAAGTGCGTTCTCATTCACGGCTGCGCTAAACAGTTCGAACAAGCCGGATGAACCCAAAATGGGCGGCACTGGTGGTTTTGTGTTTGGCAACAGTGGTGGTGGCGGAGTTAGCGGTACTTCTCTCTTCGGAGGCGGCGCCGGCGGTAAGTTTGATTAGTTGTTACATTTCCTTTTATGACATTAATATTGTTTTCTTTAACGCAGACAAAAAACCAATCTTTGGGCAGACACCCTCAATTTTCGGCAATGCTAGTGCCGCGCTGAAGGCATGCGATGCCAACGCTGGCGGCGACAAGCCTCAATCCATTTTCGGCGGCAATGTTACCGGCGCCAGCAGTGGTTCAATTTTCGGCGGCAAGCCAATCTTTGGCGGTGGTCCCTCGCTTTTCGATAGCAAGACGAATGCAGCAGCTAATGACACCGGCAAGTCGTTATTTGGCGGCATGGGTAATTTGGCGCAGAGCAACAACAACGGCTTTGGCAATAGCGCCAACACCGGCAGCTCAATATTCGGTTCGACTTTCGCTGGTTTTGGTAATGCCGCCAACACACAATCCTCCATGTTCGGTGGCGGCAATACGAACACCAGCGGCGCCCTATTCGCCAATATTGCCAAGGAACAGACGACACCATCCGCTGGGGCGCCCAGTTTCGCTGATCTTTCAACCAAGGCGGGTGCTGTTGACTTTGCCAGCTTAGCGGCCAAAGCAACTGTTGGATCTACAACGACGCAGCCGGGTGAGAAACCTCCAGGCGGTTTCATTGGCCTGACGGACCAGGATGCGTTTGCTAGTTTCCGCAAGGCAAGCAACAACAGTAATTCGCACAACGTCTCTAAATCAAAGGATGACGCTGGCAACGATTCGACTCAAAATGCCGATGAGGATGAGAACTACGACCCGCATTTTGAGCCGATAATAGCGTTGCCCAACGAGATTGTGGTCAGTACCGGCGAAGAGGAAGAGACGAAGCTGTTTGGCGAACGAGCAACGCTCTACCGTTGGGATGCAAACACCAAAGAGTGGAAGGAGCGCGGTGCGTAGATAGTGCGAGTTGCCTTGTTTTGTTTTTATTAATAACGATCGATTTTTTTATTGTGCAACAGGCGTTGGTGAACTTAAGATACTTCTGCACCCCGCCCAACAGACGTTCCGCATATTGATGCGCCGCGAGCAAATTCACAAGCTGGTATTGAATCATGCGGTCGGCGCCGACTTCAGCTTCAGTAACATGAACAACAATCCGAAGAGTTTCCTGTGGGCGACGCTAAATTATGCCGAATCGTCGCAGGGCGAACTCGAGAAGTTGGCGGTGCGCTTCAAGAACGCCGATCTGGCGATGCAATTCAGCAAGACACTGAAGGAGTGTATTGAGACGGCTAAGCAGCGTCTGGCACAGCAACAAGACTAAATCATACAAATTTAATAAATATTAATACAAATATAATTATTGATAAAATTGTAGCCTGTCAAATAGAACAGTCGCAGAAACAGAAAAAACAATTCAAATTGTTGCATTCCTCATGATTTTCTCTCTTCATTTGTATTTTTTGTATTTTTTTTATACATTTCACAATTTTCATTTCTTTGTGAAAGTGATTTCCCATATTTTTTGTTTATATGCGTTTTTGGAATGAGATGTAGCCGGAGCTTGCGCCACAGATTAAAAAAAACAAAAACTTGCTATTGCGGTAAAAAGGAAAAAACAGGAAAAATTTCTCATATATCGTACTTGATAAGCGCTTGATTATTATTATTTTTCCGTAAATTACAAATTTTTAATTTATAAATGCGAGAAAAATCTAAGTTAAACATTACAAAATACATTAAATAAGCTAATGTCAAATAAAAAGTGGGTTTTATTTTCGAGACGGAGGTACAGCGGATTGAATCGAGTACGAATATGGAACAAATTAACGCATGGTACAATCAGAGACAATTGTCTCTGGTACAATAACAATTTTTTTTCCATGATTGAACGTGAATGTTTGAAGTTTGTAGGACACAGTCAAAATATAAAATGTGAAGGGAATTTTTTGCTTCGACTTAATTTTTATTTGACTTTCTGAAGCAACAACGAAAATAGTGAAACAACGAAATTAGTGAAATTATTAAAATAAAATTGTTCAGTTATGAGAACCTATTGCTAATTTCTGATTTACCGCGTCTAGATCACATAATCAGCTTTAAAACTACAATGCTTGGCATTTTTTTACTTACAACCATGATACCATTCTTACATCTGTTCACGTCAGTTTTCAAATGTTTTCATCCATACGTTATGGACACTAATTTGAATTATTCTGCCGGTTTTGTTCTGCAACGCTCCATTCCAAAAGCAGGTTTCCAGAAACTTGGCAGCACTCGGCAAACACCTGGCATTTCTGACATTTCGTTTCGTGCCGTCGCCTGGAAGGAGTGAAAATTTGACATTTGAGTTTTGATTGCGAGGTTTCGTGCGTCGAGCGTGTCGCATATTCGCTGCCAAAAGAAACGATAGAAGTTTCACCCAGAACTCGTGTGAAAAGAAGAAAGTGTGCATCAAAATCATAAATTTTCCTGCAGTGGAATTCGGGTTTTGTGCATTGCGTGCGTAATAAGAACGAAGGTATGCCGAGACGGGCATTGATGTTAATGGGTGCTCTGCGCGTTGCTCCACTGGTCCTCGTCTTGCGTGAATTGGACAGCTCGTCTTCCGTGCGCACGGTTCGTGTTGCTGCTGCTGTCGTTAGTGGTCGTTGTGTAGTTCAGTCGCAGTCGACGCAGACAGTGCAGTCGTAGTCGCGTCGCCGCCGTCAGCCAATTGAGGCCGTCGAGCCCCACAACTAATTAAAGAATGGGCATTCAGTGCGATTTTAATGCCATTCGCAAGTGTCGAAAATCATTGCTTCAACTAACAATGCTCACATCAATTGTGGCCGCAGCCGCTTTTAGTAACATTGCTGCCGCCCAAGAAGCGGACCCGCTCAAAGTGCCACCTGTATTAACTCCACAGCGACGTGCCATTCCCTACTGCGACGACGATGATAACAGCGAACGCACCATTGGACGAAGGTAAGCAGCGATTTTTGTGGCCGCCAAGGCATCTACTTGCAACGCTGTTTGCTGATTGTGGAATGTTCTCGATTCTTCGGACGGCCAGCTGTGGTGGCGGTTGCAGTTGCAGCGCTGCTGTGACATCCGGCCGTTTTGGCTAGTTTAGGCCGAAGCCAGTGCACGTGCTGGGCTGAGTGTCTGCTCGAATTGGCAGTGGTTGTTGCTGCAAATTTTCACTAAGCCACTAGTAGTTGTAATTTGTTGTTGTTTTGATTTCTTATCAACCGCACTGTGACGACAACATCGTCGCACGAGCCACTGAATGCAACACGCATCAGCTGTTGTGTGTTGCTGATTCATGCTCACTAGCACAACTTGCCTCCAACACTTAAAATTTTTAACATACAGGCCTTTTTGTTTTTGTTTACTTTATAACAGGTGGTTGCTTCGGTTTGTAAGATCGTATTTGTGCTCTACGGTTAGTAAAAGTAATACAGGGTCTTTTAAAATGAGGTGCCATTTTAAATTTTATGTCATTTTCAACCCTCAGAAGCATTTAAAAGGTTTTTTAAATGCAAATTCTTATCAAAGACAAAAATGTCTATTACATGCTATCAATAATACTTTGGTTTTAGTTGAAATTTCTAAAAAATATAACTGAAGATATGCACATATACTACATGTTTTTCCGCCATAAGACCAACTCAAAACTTTTATGGGCTTGTTACTGTGATTACGATATTTTTATAAATTTAAAATTAATCAAAACAACACAAAGAAGGTTATCACCCTAAAAAAACGATTAAATTGCCAGTGCTGTAGGGGGTTTTTACTGCGTAATAGATAACTACGACAATAATTCTGTGGTCAAAAGCAATAACCGCCTAAGTCGTAAATTGCTGTTCCGAGTAATCTCGCTTTAAAGTTTTAGCGCGTAGTGTATTCGCTATGGGAATGCGAATAGGTTTTTATTAATAACTTTTTTTATTTTAAAGTTAGAAGCTCCCCGATTTTACACAAAGGTAGAGCACAGTCAAGGGAACGTGGTGGCATCCATAACTCAATTTCTTCTTAAGTCGACTTAAGCGGTTAGTGCTTTTGACCACAGAATTGTAGTTTTCTGCTGTTTTCTTGTACAGTACAAACCGGCTAAGTAACTCACCTATAAATTAAAGTTTTTAAAGTACTTAAGCGGGTTGTGTACTTAAGCACAAAGCGTACTTAGCGCAAAGTGTCTACATATTATGATTTGTTAATCGGCGTGGGTACTAAAAAAGGAAGGTAAACTAAAGTAGTCCGACCGATTAATCGGCATCGGCTAGTATCGGCCAATAAAATTGGTCTCAAATCGCATCGGCCAACAAATTTGGTATGGGTCGGACTCTAGTACTCAACCCAAATTGTAAAGCTGTATTAAATATAATTATAATGGATCTTATAATCCTAAAGATTCCTTGAGTGTAAAAACATGTACTCTATAAAAAACCGCGACCTATGCCGAGTCATTTATCGGATGCGATGTTACATAACTCAGACCATTCTTTGTGATGTATTGTGTTATATAACAGCAGGCAATAAATATTTTCTTTTAATTGTTCTGATGACTGGTTCAGTTAAACGAGTTGTAAAACGTAGCGGTTATCGGGTGGTGGAGGTTCGACTCATTGTTTTGAAACCGTGATTAAATGGTGATGTTCTGCCATTAATGGACTTTGATTTTAATTTACTTATGGATTGAACAGCGTTAAATATCAAAGACGATAATATCATTATATGATATATTACTTTATTTATATACATACATGTATTAGAACTTCTTTAAAAAGCTGTTTTGAGTAAACAAATTATGTTTTGGTTTCAACACTTTTTGACTTTTAAAGGCCTTCGTAGTGAACCGAAAAACTGAAAGTTGCAATTTCACAAGCGCTGTCAGCGTCCTGCGCTGACGCCGACTGCAATGGTGGCTGCAGCGGTGGCACCACCACCACTAGCAGCAACAACAACACTCTTCTTACTGCTTGTTGCTGGTTTGCTTTGCGAGTTGCTTCGTGTTTACTTTTTCTATTTACCTTCGGCTGCTTCCAGTGCTCTCGGCAAACAGCTGAGTCTGACGGCAACGCTTACACTCCTGTCTGCCCCTCCAATGTTCTCCATGTGCTGCTCTTGGCATGGCCCATTCGTTGTCGCTGATGTGTTCTTTTTCGATTTGCAAATGTTTGTTGTGATGACGCGCAAACCACATTCCCCTTCAGCCGATCCGACAGCAATGGAGAGAAAGATTGGCTAACGCGAAGCTGGATGTGCGAGAGCGCACAAATTTGGCGCGCTTATTTTGTTTTGCCGGCATTTGATGTTCTATGGAAGAGGAAGGGGTGTTATGAGCAGATGGCGTTGGGTGTCAACGCAAGGAGCAGCTTTCAGTGAAAATTGCTGATGCAATTTGGCCCTCTTTTACAGTTTAGAAACAGCCATAATTTGGTCTTATTTGGATGTTGGCTTAAACTTGTTTGTCTAAAATCAGCACAGCGAGGCATAAAGAAAGCAGTGAGTAATAAACGTTTTCGCGCAATATTCGTTCTTATCAAATTGCGGCCGCCTGCTGCCTAACGTAACGAGTTGTATTAGCGTCACGAATTCAAAGCTGATAAGCACAACAGAAATAAATTCAAAACATGGGTGAATCTGGGGTCAGGGAAAATGCGCCGAGTGAGAACCAGTCAAATCAAATGTAGCTGACGGTCAAGGTTGCCGCCTACTTAAACCGTACGCTCCCTTGCGATTGTAACGCTGCTCTCCTTCCCACAATGCACACCCACTTTTCACGGCGAACGACAGCGCGCCTTATCGTCAGAACACACTAAATCAAAAGCAAACACCAGTATGAACGTTGTGATTCATAGACAAGGTAGAGGCAGAAGTGAATGCCGCTTTTGAATGTTGATAAACAATTCGACATGGCGAACATTCAACGCAAATGTTTTATAAAACGTAATTGCTGTTCCAAAGTAATCTTTTAGTTGTTCTTGCTCTTTATCGTGTCGCTGGTAAGACCAGGTGTCGGCAATGACATGATAGCCAAATTTGGCAATATCGAGTGAACTATACTAACAGGGTGCAGAACTCTCGAACTGTTGAGAATAATATTCGTTGAACGAAAATAACGTCTTTATCCTTTATGCAGATTAACCTTTAAAATTAGAGATGAATTTAATATTAAACCAAAAAGTGTTTGGTAGTTTGAAATTTGGCTATATTCGACCCTTTTTTAAGTCATGCGGGTGGATACCATTAAGATTTTA
The DNA here is from genome assembly GCA_963971225.1 of Melieria omissa. Lineage (NCBI taxonomy): Eukaryota > Metazoa > Arthropoda > Insecta > Diptera > Ulidiidae > Melieria > Melieria omissa. The sequence goes on along the minus strand of OZ020267.1, from coordinate 54,595,368 downwards.
GTGAAGTGCGGTTATTGCTACCTGAAAACTTTTATCGATAATGGCTCGAGTTAGAAAACAGCACTGGAGAATATTAATTACGAGTATGCAAATATGGCAAATGTAGCTTGTGCTTTCAAGTTTTTTTTTTAAATTACGTGTTATAGTGCAAAGTTTGACACCCTCAAATGTCTATCGTAAATGTAAGAGCCACTATCTTCAATTCAAACGTGATAGATACAGTAATTCAACGCAGTATCGAGATAATTTATTGCCTTATTATATATTCCCACTTCTAATGGAGATGTGGGGAATAGTGTGGAAAAGAAGCCAGAGGCCGCCGAACTGCCAGAATCATACTAAGATCATTCAACCGCAGATTTGCAAAGTCATCGGATTGCCTCGTTTAGCCCGAACGTGTCGGAGTTGTTTTTCTCTTTCAAATTTTGCCAAAACATTTTTTGATCGGTTTAATATGAAATATAACTGAAAATAATAATTAGCCACGCTAGGCACCATCGGGTTAGACGACAGAACCATTACAGGCCCTGGATGTATTTGACAGATAGCGTAGGGTACAAGAAATGGGCGTAGCACAGCGAATTAACATCCAGCGGCTGCGCTGGTTTGACCTTGTCTGCCGCATGTATGATGAAGCTCGGAAGAAAAATGTGTATGACGCGGTAGTTGCAGATCGCAGGCGAGAAGAGAGGCCGTAGCTCCGGTGGAAGGACCAAGGTGCGAACGTCGTATCATCTCATGGTGTGACCAACTGGAGAAGGCTCATTTTTATATGATCACTACTACAATTCGTGAACGGATCTCTATTTGGTATCGTTCAGAACCCATTAGGGGTCTACATGTGGTCAGTTATATTTACCTACCTACCTAACCTAACTTAAATAATATAACAACAAAGGTGTGTCAAACAAGTTGAAACGTTTTACAGTTGTCATTTGATATTATCAGAACCGCAGACATCGGACACAACTGAGCCACCCTCTAAATTAGTATATTTAGTATTAGTATATTAGGCTTTGTTTTTGCATATTCTGCGTGGTGGGAATATCTTCAAGAAATTTAAGAAAGCAATTGATGTGCACCGCTGTATGAAAATATTTGTACCTCTAACTAAAGAATTACCTTATCGCACATTTGTACTTTTAACACGTGCTACCCGGCGTGGACCACCGGTGGTCCACGGGCAAATTCATTTATCTGGCGGCGCGGACCACTGGTGGTCCACAAATGTTTATAGTTTTATTTCAAAAACCTACTAACTAACATTCTGCTGCCTGCCAACAATAACGAAAACAATTACGCAGTAAAAAAGTGCCGCTATACGAACAACTTGTCATCTCGTGCACGCAATGCGTAGAAACATCGAAAAAGTGCGCCGGGTAGAACGTGTTAATATTGATTGATTTCTTTTGCTGTCTTCCTCGTCTTCGAGACTTGAACTGAAAGCTTAAATCGATCGTATTTGTGTGCAACATGGAAAAAAACATGGTCAAAGGAGACAAACGCTCGATGCCGAAACTAATCTGCCAGAGAGTTGCTGATTACGACGAGCATAAATTTGCTGTTCTACATGTAATATATCCACCAATTGTCGACTTTAAAAATCATGTAATAAAGAGTTCTAAAGAGTTCAATGACCATAAAATTTCACCAAATGCGTTGAATTTTGATGATTACGTTAATTATTTTGCTCAAAAGAATTACGCAAGTGTGCTTAAAAAAAAAACACTTGTGTGTTGTTCATAAGCAGAGTCGTTATTTTTTCATATATACTTATGTATATCCACGTGCTTGAAGATTTTGGCGTCGCATTTATTCTTTTTTGGTCCCATTTCTATTTATAAGAGTCTCTTTGCTATCGTATTTATTAGTTTTCTGTTTTTTTATTATTTATTTTTGTTTTGGTGCTTTGCAAAAGTTATACGTTATACACTTTGTCGAAAAAAGTACACAAAATTAAAATTTTTGCTTTCCAGAGTTATAAGACTGTTTAACCTTCATCCGTTCCTCATTTCATTATCCTCATTTGCCCCTAGAGTGTCCATTTGACACTACATGAAAACAGTGTATAAAAATCAATTATTTTTTTTGTAATAGTGTAAATTGCAATTTTAGTTTATTTTTCGTGAGCAAGTAGACATTTTAACGCATGATTTGCAAATATTGTAATGATGAACGATACATACGTATTTTCAGCATTTGTCACAACGAGTGCTATGAATGTTGGCATTGCGTTGGTATTCACATTTATAACAGCGAGCTCGTTTTCGAGTTGGAGAACTATGCGACAATCGAATAGAATCATTGTTACTACTTGATGGTTGGGGTTTCCCTTGAATATCGTTAACGATGGCGAAAGCATTTGCTGCTGCCCAAAGTAAACATTTTCGTTTGGCAATATATGGACGAACTAAGTGATGTCCTAGTTCAATCAGAAACAATCGACGCCGAAACTTTTTTTGCTATCATTCCACATCGTATTTAATGTTATGTAAATGACGAATGCATTATATGCAGAAACGTCTAACATATTGGAAAAGACAGCTAACGGCCATCGATTTGTTTTTCGTTTACAACGATAAGTTGCAATCAATTTGTCGAAAGAATCGACTCCACCTTTGGTTTGATTGTAAAAGTTTATAATTTCCGGTTTTTTCGTAGCATCATTGCTTATTTCTTTTTTTGTATGCATTGTTCTAAGTAAAGTGACAAATCTTTTCTTTATTGGAACATATGAAACAAGTGTGCATCGTAATTTATGGTCAAAAACGAATTCGGAGTAATTAGTTGGTTTGTTTTTTATTGTCAGAAGTAAAGGTGGAATTTCTTTTCGATTTTTTCTGCAAACCTGTCAGATGAAGAACTACTCTGTGACCTTGGTTCCTTTCCACATGGAAATTTCCATGTTATATGCGTAGAATGTTGTAGAATGAGTCACAAACTGTCCATCCTTTTATCCCATATTTGTCTGGTTTTGACGGTATGTATTGGGTGAAAGGGCATCGCTCCTGCTGGAGGTGGAGAGTCCTTACAATATTGAATTGTTTTATCTTTTGACAAAATCGAATTGTTCTCATCACAAACCACATCTTCAAGCATTTGCAAATGTTTATCGTCGGTGTCGGAATATTCAACGTCACTTGGCTCACTACATTCTTCAGGTTATTCACTTGGCGGTCATCATCACTGCTCACATCAAATTCGTCACTTTCCCGGCCTTCTTCCGCACCGATTGCATTTAGTTCAAACCATTCATCCATATTTTGGAAGCAATATTTCACAAAATGATTTTTAGTAAAGGAAATTGCGTAATAAAGAAAGGAATGACGGCTTTTTTGGTAGTAGTGTCAATTTGACACTGTAGGGACTTATTTGCAACTTTTTGCACTGAGAGTGTTGCATGAATACAACGGTATCTATGGGTACATGGTTGTATTTATGACAAAAAATAAGCTTAAGTTGCAAAATTTCATTTCAATATTACTGTTAATAAAAAAGTTATACGAATTTAAAGACAAAAGTAGTGTCAATTCGACACTAAGGACGGATGAAGGTTAAGAGGTGAGTTTATTCTGGAATACTAATCGTACTTTTCATCACATGTTCGCAGAATTATTGGAATTGATTAGTCACTTATCATTGATTTATCTGGGTGCTGCTCACTTATTTACTTATCTGGCTATAAAAATCCCTATCGCATTTCTATTATTATTATTTACCACAGCGACCAATATAAATCTTTCGTAATAGCCTTGTTTCAACGCTCCAAGTTGAGGCTTTTTAAAAGTTTTACCACTTTCTGGACTACTAAATTTCAGATTTTTCTCAGGGGCTAATTTTGCAGTCAATAAGTGAAGAAATTTTGTTCTTCAACATTTATGAATGTTTTTTGTTTTTGATTGCATTATCTACATACATTCGAAGATGAAATACCCATTTTATTGGAAAGGCAGTGTTAAATTTTTACTAAATTACTTATTATTAATAAATTATTACTTATTCTTAGGTACAAATCGTCGTTACAAATTGTTGGTTGGTTGGTTGGTTTAAGTGGCGATGCTCCAGCATCCAATTAGCGCGTTAGCGCCGTTTTGATACCACTATTCCGGTAGGTACCCTAAGGTATATTGTGTGGTGTCATCTGGACTTATATGTATTTATCCGTACATATCTTTATATCCAGTCCGAGAGGTTAATGAACGAGAGTAGTGAGTTTAGGCTGCACTTCGCTATCTCTTCGAAACTTTGAAATATCGGTTTTCCCAGAGTTTTCCATCTCCTTCTTGCTAAGGCCGGACAGGCGCAGAGGAAATGGTGAACGGTTTCTTTCTCATCCGGGTTTTCACAGCTGTGGCAGCTGGTGTTGTATGGGATCCCCATTTTTGCCGCGTGCTCTCCAATGGGCCAGTGGCCAGTGATGACTGCCGTCAGTCTTGCCACATCCCGTCGGCCTTTGTTCAAGAGCTCCGCGGTCCTATTCTTATCGTATGTTGGCCACAGTGATCTGCTGATCTTGTAGGATTCCGTCCTCTGCCCTCTAGTGTTGGCTTTGGCGAGGAAGTCCTTCGAGACCCCGTTCTTGATAGAGCCCATTGGGGCGTGAACCGTCAGCGCCTCGCTCTCATCAATAGCGGAGCCTCTTCGAGCCAGCTCATCGGCTCTTTCGTTCCCGTCAATGTTGTTGTGCCCTGGCACCCATATCAGGGTAACTCTGAACCACTGAGCTAGCTCTATCAGGAGATTCCTGCATTCCCGCACTAGTTTTGACGATAGAGTCGACGATTCCAGTGCCTTGACCGTAGCTAGGCTGTTGGTAAGTATTGTTATGTGACTTTTGTAAGATGTGTCCATCAATGCCATCCTGCACGCTTCTCTAATAGCGAGCACTTCCGCCTGGAAAACGCTACAAATTGTGACTTCGGAATATTAAAAGATTTCAGCAACCACTAGTCAAATTTTTGAAAAGTTTGGTTTTATTTAACATCTATTTTATGTGGATTTTAGAATTTATTAGAAAAAAATTATAATACATTTTCAAGTGTGAAGTGTTTCTAACTTTTTCTGGAATACCACTCATTTCTTTCATTGTTCCTTTGTTAATTTTATCGTTTTATCATTTGATCATTACCATTTTATCATTAAACTCAATCAATGCTCTAAATGGGCAAACAATATTCAATGACAGAGTTTTCATGGCTCACCTGATCAAAGACAGTTTAATTTGAATTGTTATTGTTTGTTGAAGAAGTTATTAGAAAAATTGCAAGTCACAATTTTTAACGCACTCCTTATGTAGGGAGACTAGTAGAATAAGCACCCTGTAACGTGCAAGAGATGGGTAGGTATATCGGAAACATATCCGATAGACCAGCACATGATATCCTGGTACACAGATGGCTCCTTAACGGAGGAAGGCACCGGGATAGGAGTATATGGGCCGAGGATAAGATACTCGGAACCGATGGGAAAGCACACCACTATCTTCCAGGCGGAAATATACGCCATTGAAAGGTGTGCTCACTTCAATCTGGTGAAGAACTACCGGAACCGGAAGATTGCCATCCTTTCTGACAGCCAAGCGGCTATCAAGGCTCTTAGATCCTATCAGGTGTCCTCGAAACTGGTATTGGATTGCCTTGAGAAGCTAAACGAACTTGGCCGTTACAATAAGGTCTGGGTACTTTGGGTTCCGGGCCATACCGGCATTGAAGGGAACGAACGGGCTGACGAGCTGGCAAAAAGACACCCTTCGTCGGCCCGGAACCTTTTTGTGGGTTGGGAAAAGGAGCCTCCTCCATCTTACTGAGAAAGGACGAGATAACCAGAAGAAATCAATACTGGGAAAATCAACCAGGTCTAGAGCATTCGAAGCTGGTTATCGGATCCTATAATAGGAAACGATTCGAGGAATGTATGACTTTATCAAAAAATAATCTTAGGATTATCACGGGAATGCTTACAGGGCATTGTAGATTGAACTATCATCTAACTAAACTAGGAATCCGTGAAAACGGGTATTGCAGGTTCTGCTTGCAGGAAGACGAGACTGCGATACATATACTAGGAAAATGCCCTGTACTCATGCATAAGAGAAAGAAGCACCTGGGGGATCATCTCATACCGGTTGCGGACTGGGTATCCAGAGGTTTAGGAAACATACTAAAATTCCTCTTGGATACTGGACTCACTGATAGTCTTTGAGGTCCAAGAAGGGGGCACAATAGATCTACTAGGTCGCAGTGCATTATCCCCACCAATAATAATAATAATAACGTGCAATGTTGCCAATGATCATTGCATCCTTTATGCTTACGCTAGAATGTTTAGAATAGGTTTAGGCCATCACTGATTTTCCAAAGATCGACCTCAATGAAATACTAATAATATGAATACTAATATGAAATATGATACATGAAATATGAATAATATGAAATACTAATAAATGAAGCTTTATACACAATTAAAGTTAGTGTTAGGCCTTCAAAACGCCAACAGATAGGGAAGGCAAACACATTCGACCCAATGGGGATCTTCGAAAGCACACATTTCTTCTATAATCTAAACAACTTTTGGATATCTGGAATCATAGATGAGAATAGATTCTTGGGCTATTACAACGCACCAAATTGGCTGCCTTGTGTCTTTTATAATTTAATTTCGCTAAAATATAAATCCATAAAATAGTAAAGATAACACAGCTTATTGCTGTGAACCAAACTCTCTCACGACTTGCTCTCGCTTAATTTATTCCCAATGAAGACTTATAATCAAATACGAGTATCTATTAATTTAGTTTCGGCTGGCAGCCAACGATTCGTTTCATTTATAGTAAATGCGTTGTTATCTCTTCGTTTGTTTGTTATGAATGCGCTTCGCATTTACTGAAATTACCACTGAATTGTTGCCATTTGCGTTTATCGCTCGACTGTGTCTGAGCATATCAAAACGTTTGCGCGATTACAAGCCTCTTCCTGTTTTTTAGGTATATTCGCTACAGTATTTTCCTAAATTTTCTGCCATATCATGGAACTTTGTTCTTTTGGAATGTTTGTTTGTATTGCCAATGAGCCATTCGGGGTTCTCACTAGCATTCGGTGTGCTTTGGTGCTGCCTAAACGCTTTTGTCCACCGACAAAGTGGCAGCGGGATCGCGACACGCTGCTTTTGCTAGTTATTTATATTTGTACAAATGTCCCACGAATGCGTGCAAGTTTCGGCTTCACAATTAAATAAACAAGTAAACAAATAGCAACTGTGTGTATGTACTCGTATACAGATCGCGTATTTTCTACTTTATGTTTTGCTTTTGCCATTTCTATATATTTTTTGTTATCTCAGAATGGCATAATTCATGAAGCAAAATTTGAGTAACTAGATAGAATAAACATTTGCGAAAAGCAACGGCAACGGAAAGTTTCAATTAAAGTTGGAAATTTTAATATTCTCTGAATACGTTCGCTGAACTAACCGGACTTTTCTAGATTTATCTAGATTTTTCTAGACTAATGTAAATGGCTGTTGCCAGAGTTTAAATAGTTGGTCGAAGCATTTTGAGTTCAAAATTCGACTTGTCACCATTGCACAGTGATTCGACTCCATACAACCGTGCGACAAAATTAGAAGGAGTGGTCCGTTCTTCATAAAATTTGGTATACTAGTTAATCATGGCCTGCTGAATTGAAATCTCTATTTTTTCTTAAACTGTTGTAGTTTGGCAATGCCTGAGACTTAAATTTGCACATGTCGTAATTTTTGGAGAGCTATAGCACCAAGTGTGTCGGCTAGAGTTTTCAGATTTTACATTTAATCGATAACGTCAACATTGATAATTACAAAGAGTAACAGAAATTGTCTTAGGACCCTTTGGTTTTGCAATAAAAACAATAGTGATATATGTATGTTTTGCTTTTGCGCAAATTTTTACATTTTTCATGCTGATTGCATACTTTTAGGCATAAATAAAATAAATTTTGTCGAAAAATACGTGTTTAGACCACTTTTCAAATTGAATTATTTTCTGAGATCGGAAGATATCGGAGGATGTAATTACATTATCCGACAAAGAACGAATGCTTCTTAAAATTAAAAAAAAATTCAGGAACATACTTTCACATACTTTTTACATATTTTCCTCTAAGTTTTGCCAATTTTCAAATTTTTAATTTAGCAAAATGTTTTGAATTAAAGGTGAAGTAAAAGCCTCAGAATTGCAAATTTGGAGAAAAAATTAAAAGCGAAAATGGCCACATTATTTCTTAATCTATATTGAAAGTTTTAGCAACTTATTGGTAACCATTTGTTTTTAAAATTTTTTTTACTCAATAGACTAAAAAACCGAAAATATGTCTTTAAATTTTTTTGTGAAAAAAGTTTCAACTTTGAGCCGCTTTTGCACAGACACTAATAATTTTTTTACACAGATTTTTTTAAGGTTTTCTTAGTTGGAGTTTTACCTTTCAAATGACATCAAAATCGTTAAATTCTGACACTATATTTTTGGAATATTGTCTATGGAACAAATCACTGTGCATTGGCAAGAAAATTGAAACTTTTCACTAGCAGAATTCCGCTCGATATTCCACTTCAAGCTTTCTCAAGCTGTTTAACTTCTTAAATCTGATGTTCATAACAACTTGTATTACAAATTTCTTATAATTACTCATACAATCAATTATAATTTTCCTTTAAAATATCAAGATTCAATGTTTGGTTATTAATTGAAAAATATAATAAATAAATAAATAAATAAATGCTTATGACATATTTTCACATCCACTATTCTCTCGTTTTAGACTTTTGTACGTATCAACTCTAGACGGACGTCTGACCGCTTTGGATGCTAGCAAAAGCGGCAAAGTGCGCTGGAGCATACCGACTGGTCCGGGTCCGCTCATTTCCTCCAGCATACATCGCCTGGAACTCACCAACAATGGTCAGTTTGTACGCATGATTCCATCGCTTAGTGGCGGCATTTACAAATTCGACGGCGAGTCCATCGATCCGATTCCAATAACCACCGAACATTTGCTCAGCTCATCGGCGAAATTCTCTGATGATCTGGTCATTTCGGGTGGAAAGGAGACGCGCACGTACGGTGTGTCTGCGCGCACCGGTCAGTTGCTGTACGAATGCTCCATGCACGGCTGCGTGAATGCAACAGAACGCGCCGATGCAGAGCGCAGAACAGCTGCAGGTGGCGATAGCAATGAAGAGAGCAGACAGGGCGCCAGCCAAGGAAACAATTATTTTCGCGAACACGATCCACTGTTGGACGATGTGATTGTGGTGCGTCGTCAGACGCAGACGGTGCGCGCTGTGGAGTCGCGCTCGGGCGTCGAACGTTGGAATTTCAGTGTGGGACAGCACGAACTGGATCTGATCAAGTCGAACGAGTGTCACGATCGCTCGTTCAGTGATATGGACATGGCCATGCTGGATTTGGATATTAAGGTGATCGTGCCCGATGGTTTGATCTATGCATTCAGCAAGGCTGAACCGAATGTACTGTTGTGGAAGTACAAGGTATGTGTAGATTCTGTAAAGTTCTGCACAAGAAGAAGTTTTGTTAATATTTCGTTTTCTTGCAGTTCGATCATCCCATTGTCAGTGGTTGGAGAATAAATGTGGGCGATGAGCTGGAGGCCATTGACATGTTCGGTTCGGCACAGTGGTTGTGGGATCAGGATGAGAACATCTTCGATTCGCCCTTTCCTTCCATTACGCCCTCCATCTATCTAGGCATGTACGATAAACAACTGTACATACAGGTATGCCCCCATATTCCATTGGCTATCCATTAGTGACTAAATTTTAAATTTTCTGCAGGAATCAGTAACTTTGCGTCGAGAGATTGTGGACAAGTCCAATCTGTACACGCACCTGACTACCGACTCGCACATGCCGATCATACCCTGGCGACCCATACCAGCCAGCAGCAATTCGCTAGTAGTTATTCAGAATGAACAAACAATCGGCGGTATGGCCAACGGCGCTTCGACCATACAACCCAACTCGCAGGAAGTCATTCAAGGCAATGAGCTGATGCCGTACGATGAGGATAACTTTGCACTGTCCGCCCAATCGGTGCTCAATGGTTCGGAATATGTGAACGGCAATGGTTTCTATTTGTATAGGCGCGAAGACCTGAATGGCGAAGCCGTTGCCTTATGTGACAATGATGATGAAGAGGATAAAGGATCCGCCAGTGGCGAAGAAAATGGCGATGGTCGCAGTAATTCAAACGAAACCAGTAATAAAACCGTTTCCGATGATTTGGGCTTCAGTCTTGATGACATCGATGCACCGGTAAAGGTTGTCATACTCTCGCTATGGTTCTGGTGGAAAGAGGTTGCTGTGATTGCCCTTACCTCCGCTGTGCTCTTGAATTTGTTTATCGGCCAGCGACAACGTCAAGAAGTTTTGGTGATTGAGCGTCATGTGCCTGTGCCGACTGCTATGGAAGCCACCGAGGCATCGACGGTAGCGCTGCTGGGACCCACCAACGGCTCGTCAAAGAGCAATAGTAATGGCTTCTCGAATGGCCATCGAACGCTCTCCGAGTCGACATCATGTTCGGGCGATCATTTTACTTCACGCTTTCAGAGCGATTTTGATTTGGTACGCTGCCTCGGACGCGGCGGATTCGGCGTCGTCTTTGAGGCAAAGAATAAGCTGGATGACTGCAAGTACGCTTTAAAGCGCATAACACTGCCCAATAAGAAAGAGTCGCGCGAACGCGTGATGCGCGAAGTAAAGACGCTGGCTAATTGCGAGCACCAGAACATTGTGCGATACTTTCAGGTCAGTGATGAGTATGTCAGCCATTGTTGGAATGTAACATATTAAAGATTTCTGTCTTTGTCAGGCTTGGGTTGAAACACCACCGCCCGGTTGGCAGGAGGAGGAGGATAGCAAGTGGCTGGCGCACGAGATGTCCACTTCCATACAAATCGAGACACCCGACGGTACCACACTGCCCACCTTTGAGAACGGTTGGGCGCGCTCCAATCCACCTAAACATCACATGCAAGTCGAGCGCAAAAAGCAGCTGCTCTCTTGGGTGTCGAGCGTCACCAGCACTGCCTGTAGCTCTGATCATGAGGACAACAATTGCATCAACGAGGTAGACGATGAAGATGATGACTCGTGCATTGTGTTCCGTACCGAGTCTGAGTCGTTGGCTCTGAGGGAGGAGGACGAAGATAGTGATGCGAGTGAGGAATTGGTATCGGCCGCATGCACTGCCGGCAAAAGTAAATGTGGCACACAAGTAAACGGCAAAAGGCCACACACAAATTCCATTTCTATTGACATTCATTCCAAGTCGTTCGACTTGGGACTGCATCCGAATGGGAAAAACATTGACTACACGCAGCTGTCCGACTCATTTCAAATTGAGTTTGTGCGCTCTGCCAATGGCGAAGATGGCCACAATAATGGTGGTAAGGAAGCAGATGTTTGGACTGAGAACGATGTAGAAAAATCCCAAGAGAACAAGACAAACTCGAAGACCCGACGCCGTCCGCAATCTTTGGAAATAAACAAAGAGTACAACAACAACGATTGCAGAGATCTGCTGCCCGCAACAGCGCTCATGCAATTTACGCCCAAGCCGCAGCAGAACAAAGTCTACCTGTACATCCAGATGCAGTTGTGTCGCAAGGAGAGTTTGCGCGACTGGTTGCGTGAGAACCGGCGTGAGGATCGTGAGAATCACATTGCCAGCATTTTCCATCAGATTGTGGATGCGGTGGACTATGTGCACCTGAAGGGCCTGATCCATCGCGACCTGAAGCCCAGCAACATTTTCTTCTCGCAAGATGGTCAGATCAAAATCGGTGACTTTGGTTTGGTCACCGACATGTCGGACATACCAAATTTGGTTACGCAGTGTGGCGACAACTCGGGCCTGCCGTCGTGCGCCCGCCACACGCAACAGGTGGGCACCCATTTGTACATGTCGCCGGAACAGTTGCGGGGCCAGCACTATGACTTCAAGGTGGATATTTATTCGCTGGGTCTGATCTTCTTCGAGCTGCTCGTCTACTTCTGTACCGAAATGGAGCGCATCGTAACGCTTCGTGATCTCAGGGACGGACACTATCCGAAGGAGTTTCCGGGCGAGTATCCGCGAGAGCACGAGCTGCTCGCGTTGATGCTGTCGCAGAAGCCGGAGGAGCGTCCCGCCACATCCGAATTGAAACTGCGCTTGATCGACATACTGAAACTGCCGGATTTGATTGTGGGCGACACGGATGCGGCCGCAGTGGTGGCGGCGGTGAGGCGTCTAAGTCGCAGTCGAACCTTTAGCAGCAGCGAGTAGTACATGGCGGCACGTTGGTGCTGTTTATTTGTTTAGTTTATAGTTAATGTATTTGATGAGTAGGTTAAGAAAAAGTTCGCAACGATTTATTTTACGATTACGATAAGGTTTAGCATTGTAGTTAGCGTGCGGAGAAAGCGGCTGCCTTAAAGGTTTTAAGACTTGAAATTGATTGCAAATCGAAGTTTAAATTTATAATGGTCGTGCTTGGCGGAATTGAGATTGCAAATGCCAATTAGTCAAGGCCCTGCCGGTGCCATTGATACTATGTATAAGTTTCATTTAACTGTTTGCACCACTTTCAACGTAGAACACAAATACTTGAGCTACTTATACGAATACATTTAAATGTGAATGGAGCACAGTAACGTCGCTATACTCCAACGGATCGGTTCATATTTATGTTTAAGGTTGTTGAATAGTGCAGTGAGATACACGATTACTTTTGCTATTTAATGTGTAGTTAGTTTTATAACGCAAATCGTTTTAAGTGTATTTATTAGTCGCAGCGTTTATTTTTAGGGAAGTCATCAGCACTCAGCTATCATATGTGTAAAATGTAAGAAGTACGAGTATTAATGATATCTAATTACTACACATGTTGTAGGCCAAAATGTGCTAAACGATGTGTGAACGAGAACATACAACCAATTAATTATAGATTTTTTTAAATTTAATTTGATTTATTTTCATAACATTTTCATTCGATCAGTTTACTGCTGTCATTTTTTATTCGCTGCAGAAAATGCCTAACAGGCCGCAAAAGTTTTCATCATACGAATAAATTTAATCAAGTGACAATAAATAGTAGTTTTACTATAATCGTTGGTGGGGCTGAGTGTCAATTGACGAAGAAATCAAAGCTAATTATTGCCTAAATATGATGCTTTAAGCCAGGAAAGTCACAATCGATTATTTCTATTCTGTATCGTTTATACAAATGAAGACCTTGAATGAGGTCTATTTCATTGCATTTATATTGCGAGATTTTCGAGTTGCAGCGCTTATCAGCACCGAGAATTCACAATTAAAATGTTGAATAGATTTGTAAAAATCACCAGTTGGGCCACAAACGCGATGTTGAGCTGTTGAAAATCGTAGAAGTTGAGCAAAACGCAAGCACGATGCATCAAATTGTCATAGCTCGTCTAATAGTGTCGCTAGTGACCACAGCGACATTTGGTGCTTGTGTTGACGATGTGCCCAGCATAGGCAGGGAGGTTGCCACATTGTATTCGGAGCATCTGGTTCCAATGTCACACATACTGGACGAGGACGCCGATCCGTGTGAGGACTTTTTTGCGCACGCCTGCGGCTACTACACTGAGTACATCAAAGGTGTGTCTCTGACTATCGGCGGCGAAGATTTCGTTGTTGTGGAGTCCGACACGGACACGAAAGTGCCGCCGTTTCTGTTTAACCACGAGGACCGCATGCATTTTTTCGCTGCCAACAAGGAGCATTTCGCCACGCAGCCAGGCAACATACTTCGCAATCTGTACAACGACTGCAAGGATCGCTATCGGTACGATGTGCTGCACGATCGGCCGCAGCCGCAGTGGCCACGCATGTTGCGCGAAATACCTTTTCTGGGGAACGCCGACTGGCCGCTGCTGCACTACCAGTGGCTGAAGCTGGAGATGCAGGGTGCCACGCCCGATTGGGTGCAGCTGGCGGCACAGTTTGCCGCGCACGGCGTGAACAGCTTCCTGAAGATTTACTTTGCTGAGGGCACAATTTTTGTGGCGCCGGTGGATGGGCATTGCCACAATTGGGCGGCCATCAAACGAAGACTGCAGCCTTTGATGGCTCAACAATCGTCGCAGGCGGCCGAAGTGATTGCGCGCGAATTGTGGACGTTCTGTCGCGAGTTAAGGGGACAGCTGCCGCCGGCAGCTGCCGATGAGCGGACCGAGGAAGCAACGGACATATTTGTGGACGATACCATTGTTTCGTATTTTGAGTGGTATTTTGGCATTTTGAATTTCACCGTCGCCGAAGTGGAGCAGGCGCGCAAGCTGCCCACCGACGTGCCGCGCCTGAGCGCCACGCTGACGCTGATGCGCACCACTCATCCGCGCATTCTATTCAATTACATTGTCTGGCAGGCGTACGAGCAGCTGCGCTACGACGACTGCTTCCTGCTGACCGAGGAATTCGAGGATTTTCTGCTCGCGGAGTACTGGCACTGGCGCGTTTTCGAGGCGCATTTCAGTCGCGATGTGGCCTTGGCCACCTACCTCTACCACAGCACCCGCTTCCAGAAGCATCGCAAAGCAGTGCTAATGGGCGAGTACTGGGATCGGTTTCTGTATGCGCGTCTGCAGCGCAGCGACTTCAATCTGCCGCGCCTGCTCGGCCAGTACGCCAACACATTTCTGCATCCGACCAATCTCACGCAGATTTACGACACTGCACCACTGGTCGATGGCGCTTTCTATTGGAACTTACTCACGCTGCGACGGCAGCGATTGCGCCACACATTCGCTGCTCCATTCATTGACCCCGAAGACTACAACCATCCGTTGTATTTTCTGCGCCACTTTTTGCATTTTACCATACTGACGCTGCGGCGTCCGCTGTTTCACTACTTTGCCACGCAGGGCTTCGATTTGTGGAGCGTGCCGGACTTGCTCTACAGCTCGGATGGCTTCTATACGGCACTCGACTGTCTGGAGCGCCAGTCGCTGCTGCACTTTGACGACGCGCCCATCTTCCAGGTGCCCAGCGAGCCGCAGGTGGCCGCAGTGTTTCGCTTTTATCGTGCATTCATGGAGTCGTATCGCGACTACCGTTTCTGGCTGGCGGGCGAGTCGTTCGCCTTCGCCGAGGACTTTGTGCTGGAGTACTTCCAAATGAACTCGCAGCGCGTGATGTTCTACGCGGTGGCACAGCAGTATTGCGGCCGCAACGATGCGCTCTACGGGCCGCGCATCAATCGCAGCTTCATGAACATGCCGCGCTTCGCGGAGGCCTTCCAGTGCGACGCAGACGCGCCCATGAACCCGCCGGTCAAGTGCATGATCAACAAGTGCGACGATTAGAAGGAGCGAACTGATAAGGCGAATGCGCACGCCGAAAGCTTCTGAACGTGTGACGTGCAACAAGAAGATTAGTAGAAATCTGAAGGTGATATTGTTAATTCTGGACTTTGGAAAAGAATTTACAAAAACTTGTTTTTAAATAGTTAATTTTAAATAAAAAACAATTTGTGTAGAATAAAATATTTATTATATGTAAGTTGGAGTAATCAAAATCCTGTAAATGGTATTTCAGTCATTTTAAAGCCAATTATTCGGAAGTAACTTATTTGTTAAGGTTATGTAACTATTCGTATAACCTACGCTCTCTCAGACTTAACAGTGTTTTCTGTTTTTCTAGATAGTGGACAGTATGAAAAATCATACTCGAATTTTAAAACACCCACTCAAAATATGGATTAAGGAAGCAAACAATTTTGTATATATCGGGTAATTTTTTTTTTTGAAAAAAAAAACATAAAATTTAGAGATATATTTGAAATCTTTATTTGAGTCGATAGAATGATCTATATAATTCAATGTTTAAAGATGATTTACTTACGCTAGAGATAAAACAGAACATAACCGAGTAACTTTATATAACTTTAAAGAGAAAACTCCAAAAAATAAAATTGCACAATCTTGGCTGCCACTTGACATCTCCGAAGCGAGAAATATTGTTGTTAGGCTCTTCTTGGTGCAATCTTTTTGAAAAACATGTTGCCCTCTTCTGTTTCATTTAATTAAGGCCACAAAAAGTCGCTCCTAATTGATGATAAGTGCCTGGCCCGTGGCCAATGTTGACCTGCTTCAATATGCAATCCTCAAATGCATTTAGCAGAAGATGGTTATTTGGCTGGAGTTCCTGTGCCAGTTGGATCTAATGCGGTTTCTTGCGAAATCTTTGCTTAACAATTCACCAGGTGGAGTCTACCAAATCAAGTGTTCAGTATATAAAGTACTAGTAGGGCCCTGCGGCTTTGCACGCAAGTTTGAAGTCAATGGGCCCAATAAATCAAGTTTATTCATACTACACTCTATGAGCGGTGCCACGCCTATTTTATGTTATGCCCAATCCATTCCTCCAGTCGAATGGTGTGACCCGGTTTCAATGATATTTTTTCAATATTTTTCAATATATATTCAATATTTCCAATGTTACAGTCGCAAAAAATTTAGTCGCAAAAAATATACCGTTAGTAGAATGACACATCTATGGGACGATGGTATACAAAACTTCAAAGCTTTTCAGCTTATTGTTTCGAAGCTATTCCACAATAAAAATTTGGGTTGTATGGACGATGCCATGTCCCTCGTCCAATACCCACCCTACTCTCCCTGTCGAAGGGCACGTCGAAATCGTAAGTATGTGCCAAATATCTTGATGTGTGATTTTCAGTTCCAAAGTTATTGAAAATAATAAGGTCGCGTAAAAAGTACCACGCCCCTTGTCCAACGCCCATACAATTTAACCACTTGAACGACACGTCTAAGCCATGATGCTATATCAAATTTCAATGCTTGCCGACTTATAATTCCGAAGATATTTCATATTAAAAACTTGGTTTCTATGGGCAGTGTCAGGCCCCTCGTCCGATACACACCCCATCCCTATGACGAATGTCACATCTAAATCGTAAGTTTGTGTCAAATCTCTTATCTGTGTGATTTGTAGTTCCAAAGCTATTCAAAACATTTGAGTTGCTTAAAAAGTATCACGCCCCTTGTCCAACGCTCACAAAATTTTACCAGTGAAACGAAACATCAAACGGTGGCACCGCACCAAATTTTAATGCTGCCTGATTTCTCATTCCGAAGATATTCCATATTGAAAATTTAAGTTGTATGGGCGGTGCTACGCCCCCTTATCAAAAACCCACCCCATTCCCCCTATCGAATCGCTAAATCGTTTGACACCCATATTGCTGTGACATATATATCATGGCTGATTTGTTATTATAGTGATCGTGGCGAGAAGGCGTATTAGGTGGGCGTGGTCAATCTTCTATATCCTATGTTAACATCAACAAAACTCGAAATCATTTGGTATTAATACTGATTTGCCGACATGTACCGAAGCTTCGTTTTGTTAGTTTAGTTGCCGTGGAAAATGGGCACGGAAAGTGGGCATGACCGATTATATTATAGCCTATGTTTGCCGCAATGAACGGCTGAATGGTTTGATACTCATATTGCTAAAACAAATATACCTTGGCTGATTTGTTATTATAGTGGGCGTGGTGAAAAGACATATCAGGTGGGCGTGGTCAATCTTATATATCCTATGTTAACATCAATGAAACACGGAATCATTTGGTATTAATACTGATTTACCAACATGTACCGTAGCTTCGTTTTGTTAGTTTAGTGGGCACGGAAAGTGGGCATGACCGTTTATATTATAGCCTATGTTTGCCGCAATAATACGCTGAATCGTTTGATACCCATATTGCCTTACAAAAGCATACCATAGATGAGTTTTGTTACCATAGTGGGCGTAAGAAGGGGGCGTGGTCATTCTCATATAGCCTATGTACCATTCCCACAGATAAAAAATGTTTGGTGCTTATTTCATCTAAATCGGTTCAGTGGTTTTTGCCTGATTGTGGCTCAAAAAACGTCACACTTGCTTTTATATAATAGTATAGATGAAGTTATAACGTTTGCATAAAGTTTTTACTGAGGAAAAACTAGTTTGTGGTAAAATGTTCTGAAAATGTGATGAAATTGTGAACAGTTCATATAGCATGAAAAAAGTTTTTCTCGTTTTAGTTCTTTTCCCCTATTGCCTGTTGTTCCAGTGACATTTGTCAAATTTTCTATTATTGATTCGTATTGTACGCCAAATCTACATGGAAAGATATATCGTGGACCAAAGTGTGCAAACGCTCAAATTTTATGATCCAAATCACTGGTCTGTTCAAGAAACGTTCTGTACGCACAGAAACGCACAGTACAGGGTTTTTTTTATAATTTTTTTATAATGGGCGAGGCCCATTTTTGCATAAATGGATATTTGAACATGCAAAGTTGTTGGATTTGGGACAATGCCTCCCGTAAGAGTCACTGTTTGGTACGGATTTTGGTTTTGCCGAATCACTTCTATTGATCGAAAAAGTTATAAACATAATTTGTCTACTAATGTCTTTATAATAACTCAAAAGTGAATGAGTAATATCAGTAGCTGTGGAGATGAGCAGTAAATAGAAACAGTCAGTGGCAATGGGTCATTGGGTCATCATGTTTTTTTTTTACCCCCGCGTAGAAAGTGCGGTTGTACTACGCGCTTCTTTGCAATCGAACCTAGGTAGGTAAGTAAATTTTTTGGAAATCCATTGTTATTTATTTGACTGAGTGTCTGAAAAAGAAATTCGTAGGTATTTCGAACTTGCCATCCCAACCTCACTGATCAACTGTCTTCGCTCTTTGCTCATTCGAACAATATTTCTAGTAGTAGATACCTATATACATGAATGAAAGGGACCCATAGTATTGTGTGCATTTTGAATATTAAATTGGAACTTACTCTCAGAGGTTTGCCATTTCCTGATCTTTGTTTTTAGTTACTTACTTAGTTAACTGGCCATAACAACTCGTTACCGGGTTACGGCCTGCCGCCAAAGTCTCAACTTGGTCCTTTCATCTAAGACACGATCTCCATTTCACTGTTTACCTTCAACTACCGCGTTGAATAAATTTTTCGCCTGAGCTTCATCGTCCATTTTATTATATTATCAGGTGTACAACTTTGCTTCCGCCGTTTTCCGATAGGTGGCTGTACCGGCTGAGGCTGGTTGAAATACATAGATGGTAATGCCTTTAAAGTGAGTGTGGACAGTGCCTAACGAATTGTCATCGCCGTTTCAGTGACAGTTGTTCTTGTTTTCGTATTATTCACGCTCGAAAATGTCCGTTTATGTGCCCAATTCTCGCCATTTGCGGGAAGTTTTACTTTTCTGTTACAATTCGAAAAAAATGCAGCTGAAGCGCATCGAATGCTCTCAGAAACTTACGGTGATGCTGCTCTGAGTGAAAGAACGTGTCGGGAGTGGTTTCAACGTTTTAAAAATGGAAGAGCGACATGACAAAGTCATCCTCCAACACGACAATGCTCGGCCTCACGTCGCAAAAGTGGTCAAAAAGTACCTGGAAACGCTGAAATGGGAAGTCTTGCCCCACCCGCCGTATTCCCCAGATGTCGCCCCTTCTGACTTCCACCTATTCCGTTCGATGGCACACGGCCTGGCAGATCAACATTTTCAATCCTTCGAAGAATTGGAAAAATGGATTGCTTCATGGATAGCGTCAAAAGAGGACTCCTTTTTTCGAGCCGGGATCCGAAAATTGCCGGAAAGATGGGAGAAAGTTTTCGCTAGCGACGGACAATACTTTGAATAATACATCTGTAAGCACTTTTTCGCAATAAAGCTTTTAATTTTGGAAAAAAACGGCGGAAGCAAAGTTGTACACCTGATATAATTATTATTGTTTAACCTTTTCGACCCCAAAGTTGCCTGACAGCAACTTTACCTATTTGCCATTTTATAGCAAAATCTACGTTTGATTTATGGGTTTAATTTGAGCAGACACCAACAAATTAATATTTTTAGAAGTAAATTGAAAGCAAATTACAACAATTTTACTGTTATCCCCAAAATAATTTCTAATAATTTGCAGCGATATCAGAGAAAGTTTGTGTTCTAATTGAAGTCTACGAATTGGACGCGTTTGATCAAAACCCTGTTTTTTTAATAACGGTTAAATAAAATCAAAAAGTGATAATTTTGTATTTTTCCAAAAATATTAAATACATTTTCTGTTATTAAAAAATATCCATATACAATTTATTTAACCCGTTTTAAGCTAAAATTTTTCAAAAGTAAACTTGTTCTAGAACTCTAACAGAGAGGCGTGGCAAATTCAAATGTCATGTGTACACTTTTTAGGTAATTGTTTCATTATTTAAATAGAAAAAAGTAATATAGAGACACAGGGTAAAATTCGGGGGTCGAAAGGGTTAATATTAATAAACCAGAAACCTGACTCCTCGGACCACAATCAATACATTTTTTCAATCACTATTACAAACTACAACATCACAGCTATAAACAAAGCCTAAGTGGCTCTTAATCCTAAATAAGAACTTCTCGTTTTATTTAGAATGAGGGCATCAAAGATTGATTCTATAACTCGTTCCCAATGCGGACAGAGCCAAAGATTTTGCAAATCTTAAATAACATAGAAGGTAACTGCGTAGTTATTGCGCTGGCAAGGGGCAACACCGAACCATATTGCAGAAACATCAAAGAAGTGAAATTACCACTCCACCAGAGTAGTTCCATATCATTTATTCAATTGAACGACCCATTTCAGATATTAATCTGATGGTGATTGAGATCTTCAGTGGCAACTGACTCATTGGTCAACACGCCAAGGGGTTTTAATGATCAAAAGATTGGCGCAGAAGCTGCAGAGATTAAGACTGCAAGTTGAGGACATCTTCTCTGTAAATGCTCAGGACACAATTTCGCTGAAATGGGCAACACTTCTTAAGTTGTATGATTGTCTGGAACTGAAAAAATTTCGCTAATATAAACTATCGACATTCCGAACAGCCCCCAATTGATTTTAGAATATGGCAAGTGACTAGAAAGGCAACTGCGACTAGTAACAAAATAGGTCACTTCGATGATGTCCTCAAGAGGACCATTTAACCTTCCGCTTTCCGCTTTGAATGCCTCAAAATCCATTGAAACGTTTTGTAATTTGTTTCAAGTTTATTTATTAATTCTTGTTGTTGTAATTTTTTAAGTAATTTATCACTTTATTTCTTATTACTCGTTTTTCATCTGACTTATTTAAATCATCCTTCACAATTGCATTATTATTAATCTAGAGTTGTTGCTGCTGCTTATTGTTGTCTTTTTTTCTGTTAATTCTTGTTAATTTTTCAATTTTGTTCGTGGTTTAACTTTTGAAGCCTACACTATATAATTTCATGCAGTGTGCATTGCATTTTCTCATTTCAAATACTTTTGCACAATTTGCTGTGTTTGCTGTCTGCCATCGTTTCTTAGTGCCAACAAATGTTTGCAGACCTGTGCAGGCGACGAAGTTAGCCTGCGCGTGTTTTTGTGTGTGTGTGTGTGTTTGTGTGTATGGGTGTGTGAGTCTGTTGAGCATTTGCGGCGTTTCGTTTCGTGTGCATATGGCGTGCACTAACTTAATGCAATTTCCTTAAATAAATTCAACTAAAGTGAACAGCAGTAAAAAATCCATAAAGCCTTAAAAGCTGGAATATTGCTGACATTGTTTGTTGTTTCTAATTTTTTCATAGATTTTTTTGCATTTAAAGTTATGTTTGAATTGGTATTGATTTGTTGTTGATTTTTTTTTTATAAATTTTTGTTTTATTGTAACAGCGCTTTTAACAAACATGAAGCAACATTTCGGCGTTAGCAATCAGCATTTTAATATTTTTCGCTGCTCTTCAAAACGTTTTCAATATCTTTAATATAGTTTATATAAACTTTCATTTCTGTGTAATCCTTACTTAGGTTTACTTATTCAATGCAGGCATTTCCTTTATTCATTCAATATATAATGTATGTATATATATATTTTTAAAATTATTTTTGTATTTTCTGTTTCGCTACAGTAATTTAACAATTTATGCTCTTAGTGTAGGTTTGTATGTTGAATTTGTTTTGTTTTGTTGTTGTTTTCATGTTTAGCATATTTGGAAATTAACAGCCATTTTGACGAATTCTTCAAATATTTTCAAATAATACAATTTGTAAAAATTTAACACAATCATCTAATAGTAATAATTCTATAACAATAACACATGCTCCGTCTTCGCTGATGCATCTTTCATTTGATGCAAAGTTGGTTTTTATTGTTAAGCTTAATTTTCTATATATTTTTTTTTCGAAAAAGCAACATTTAAGCTCAGCTTTTACATAGGTCTACAAAAAGTTTTAGCTTAGCACATTTAAATTTATTTTCAATGTTTGTTTGTTTTGTTCAATTGAAGAAGAAGAAAAGCACAAATTTTCGTTTTCATCATTTCACTTACACAACTTATTTACAATAGAGTGAAAAAATTATTTTCTTTTAATAGGGGGGCAGTTAATTTGAATATATTTTAACTGTTTTAGTGAAAATGAGAAACTATGAACGAAAGTTTTGAACGCATGAAACATACGAAAACATAAAATTTTTTTATTAAATTAGGTTATTATAATTTTGATAACATTTAATAAAAATGATTACAAAAATTTGTTAGTTCAAAATTAATAAATATTTAATTTAATTAAATGATTAACTAGTTATTTGTTAATAACTTTAATAAATGATTTTTAATATTTTTATTTTAACAAATAGTTTTCAAATTAATATAAATTAATAAAATTATGTTATTATATATTATTGAAATTTTAAAATTAAGAAATTAATTTTTTTCATTTTTTAATGATTCGAGCAATTAGACTATTTATGAAATTATTATGAGTGTAAAAATAAAACTGTCACTAAGACTTGAGCAAAGAATCAGGAATTCAGAACACTGGTCTACGCGTTTAGATAATAGAAAATCTTTATCAAAAGTTATAACTAGAAATTAGAAATGCCTCAGACTGAGAAAGAATCAGCTTAGACAAATCAGCGGTCTCCTAACTGGAGACAGGTTAACAGCTTAACGCCTGTAGACTCTGCGGAACAGTAGAGAAGACTTCCGAACACATTATACTGCACTACCAAGCGGCATGTCATAGCAGGATGCGTTACTTGGGCCAGTTCCGGCTTGCTGAGAGAACATCGAGCACCTAAAACCCCGTGAGTTACTAAGCTTCATTAGGCCGCTGCGTCTAGAATCACTTCTGTTCTCAGTGCAACAAACTCCATTAATCTATTCTATTCTATCTCGTGAACACATTTATAATACTGATGGAGTTTCAGCACAGATTGAGTAGTTGTCGAGTTGTTGAACCAAGGTTACCTAGTGATCTTACTGGGCTTTTCTAGAACCCATATTCCTACGTTTTTATTACCAGTCTTGCTAGTAAATCGGTCGGTAATGCCACTGGGATCTGGTACTCGAAATTCTGCCAGGGTGAATGATTAGTGTGTCGTTAGTGCTCGGAAAGGTTCTATATTTTGCAACTCTTATGTTACTGAAGGTGCAGGGGACAGCAATGTCTACGTGCCTTTGCCCAACAATATGTAGCACTTTTCCAACAATAAATAAATTAATAATTATGGGAAACACATCTGCTCACATATGGTATGAGATTATTGGCTACTCTGTGGCAGGAAAATAATTGCCGAGACATTATAATAGTTGTCTGTGAACCCGGTTCTATGTGTTGACATTAGTTATTCAATTTCTGTCGTATTTGAATTTAATGTTAAGAGGCAATTTTTATTTTTATCAATCATTAAAAATTAAGTTTGTCCTTTTCGTGAAGCTTAGCTGTAGTTAGTGAGGCCTGAAGTTGACAAAGTTGGAATCGGCAGCTCTTGATGTTCTGGGCATGTCCATTAAGAACGATCTTCGTTGGAACGATCATATTTTTGGCGTGTCGAAAGAAGCAGCCTAAAGCGGTGCAAAAAATATTTCACTCCGTCTGATCTCCGCATTATTTACACTACCTATATCCGACCTAAAATGGAGTTTAACTCGCACCTATGGGCGGGGGCTTCAAAAACCCATTTGGAGCTCCTGGACCGGGTGCAAAACCGTGCGATTAAACTTATAGGGGACAGTAGCGCATCCAGCTCTATTGACTCCTTAGAACATCGTCGAAACGTGGCGTGTGTGGTGTTGTTTTACCGATACTTTTTCGGCAATTGTTCAGTGGAGATGAGCAGATTGATGCCATCACTCCGGGTATTCCCACGGGCAACCCATTTGAACACTGGCGCCCATGCATTCCACGTTGAAACGATGTTCCAGCGCACTACGCATTACAGATAAAGTTCGTTTCTGGCCCGCACAGCGCAGCTGTGGAATGGTCTCCCTGCGGATATCTTCCCCAGCACTTATGATCTCGATGGGTTCAAGGCAAGAGTCCATAACCACTTCACTCTTAACCCTATCTCCTAACCTTTATATCCTTCCTGAACCAACGCAATGCCTCGCATTAATAGGGGTCATCCCCTGCGCGTTTGTTCGAGTTTAAAAAAAAAAAAAAAAAAACTGGGCTCATATGTTAGGTTAGGTAAGACAGGCGGCTTGCTGGTTCTCAGCAGGTACACTCGGAGGCCCCAAAGGCCCATTGTGATGCCCGATATCTAAACTCTTGGGCTCATATCTAAACTCTTTTTTTCTGGACTCTTTTTTTCTGGACTCTTTTTTTCTAAACTCTTTTTTCGTTTTTGTTTTTGCTAACCTCAAACTTATTTTAAGTAATTTTAGAGAAACGATTTTCACAACAATAAATTATGCGAAAACTGTTTTAAAACCCATAATGTTACCATAAACCAAGAAAATTATAAACAAAATGATAAGAAACAAAAAAACTTTATCCATTAAATTTAACTCAATTTTAACATGTTTCACAAAGAATAATTGTCATATAATTTGAGTATATATGTAACTTTGTAACTGT
The DNA here is from genome assembly GCA_963971225.1 of Melieria omissa. Classification (NCBI taxonomy): domain Eukaryota; kingdom Metazoa; phylum Arthropoda; class Insecta; order Diptera; family Ulidiidae; genus Melieria; species Melieria omissa. Next base: position 54,570,415 of record OZ020267.1, on the reverse strand, counting down.
ATATCTATAGGTACCATAAATATAAATTAGACAATGAATTTCTTCTTAACATTTTATATTTAATAATAAAAATTTGTTAAAAACTTTACTTACATTGCATTCAATACAAAAGGACAAACGCATGAAACAGAAATATTTACAAAACAAATTGAAGAGCTTTGAAGGTTTTGTAAGAGCTTAGATTAAGTTCGAAATGTGGCAGTATTGTTAAAATTTTAAAGTATTGTATTGTTATGTATTCAAATGAGATGAAGAATTTACAGAAATGTTGTTAACACTTGGAATCAAAACACAGCGTGGTAGTATTGAAAAGTATATTTAAAAAGTATTTCACACAAAATACTTTAGAATACTTTTTACTTAATACTTATAAAGAGAGGAAAAAGCAATTGCGTGCCTATGAACCGGATGGAAGGAATTACAGAGTGTCTGGGGACTAAGAGAACCATCTGGGGATCACAATCTCTGTAGTTGGTACTTAAGATATTATCTTCCATGTTGAACACTCACCGTTGATCGTATGGATCATTAGTGGGTGCGGTATGAAATTCTTTCCTTTACTCTAATCTAGGCCAACACTCAGGAGATGTCACGGAGATGTTGCGCGTGTGTGTATGTTCTTGATGGGCAGAAAGATTATGGAAGGAGGGTAATAGAACGTTGAAGTAGAATCTTGTGAGCGCCTTGCATGAACCAATGGAGATTACAAGAATCTGAAAAAAGTCTGCTTAACCCTTTCGGGACTACTGGGATAATACGTCCCAGCAAGTTTTTAATGCCCCTCAAAACAATTATTCAAATCGTACGACCCACGTAAAATATTCTTTCGATTACAGTGATCTCGGATAAAAGGATGATTTCAGAATTTGTGAGCATCCAATATAATTTTCCAACCCCAACTTCCTAGAATGAGAATATTTTTTCTGAGAGTATTTTGGATTTCAAAATTAAACTCTGTCCCGAAAGGGTTAAAGCAAATTCCATAATCGCATGGTACGAATGACAGTTCTATCAGCGTCTAAGGTCAAGTTACCCTCATGAATTGACCGAAGGAACGGAATTATTACACTGTGCGACAAAAATTAAACCAAATTAAAAAGAGACCAAACATAGAAAAACTGCGTTTTTAATTTCTACATCCTTTGTCCTTTTAAAAGGACTTCAAAATTTTGAAGGGGATAAAAAATAAAAGAAAATATAAATAATGCTTAACCTCCTTAGAGATATGTATATCAAATGAAAAAGGAAAGGCTCAAGAATTTCAATAAAATTATTTTTTATCTACTTGGAAAAAAAGAATATGAAAAAGGTCCTTGGACAATTTTCATCCTTTATATCCTAGAAACTGTATATAGAACTTTCTTGAAAAGTAAGTATGTTAAAACCCAAAATCTCCTTGATCACGTGTCAAATTTCATTATTCTCGCTTCATTGATAATGTGTCTTTTTATTATTTAAAATACTGATACAAATAAATTAAAATTTCAAATGCCCGAAATTATATCTGTGGAATTTTGACAAAAGCACTTAAGTCGACTTAAGTCAAGTTTCAAATTTTTTTAATCATAAATAAACAATTTAAAGACGCTTCTTTTGGTGTAATCGGTTTGTTTCTATGACATTTAGTTACAGAGATATGACGTATATAATTTCAATTTATATTGAGTTTTGTATGAGATTTGGTCTGCACCTCATCAGTTTTCTCGCTCTCCTGAACATTTTGAAAATTAGACTTAGGTTGTTTTGTCAAAATGCCACAGATATGATTGCAGGATGTTTATCGGTCGTTTAGTGAATTTGAGTCAAGTTGCTCAAGTTGGCTTCAGTTTTGGACTGATTGCGAAAGACAGGCTGAATGTTGCAGTATTGAAATGTAATTTATCGTTCGTTTAGTAATGAAGATTTCATTCGGAATTTAAACTCACTACCCTCTGCTTGCAGTCCAACCCACTAAACGCTGAGTCAGTTGGCAAAGTTGCTCAAGTTGGCTTTAATTTTGGGCTGATTGTGAAAGACAGTTCAACACTGTGATCTAAATTTTCAAATATTTAGTGAAATTATTTGATCAACGAACTCACTATACTCTTGTTGCAGTCTAACTCACTAAATGCCGAGTCAGTTGGCCAAGTTGGTTATTTAAGTTGGCTTTCGTTTTATGCTAATTTCGAACCCACAACATTAGAATTTGATGTACATCTTCAAATAAATGAAATTAAATGTTTGATTCTGGGACATTTATCTTTCGTTTGTTCAGAATTTAAACCAACCATCCTCTGCTTCTTGTAGTCCAACCCACTAAGCGCTGAGTCAAGTTGGCTGTCTTACTTTGAACTCTGATTTGAAATTCACTGTTAAATGAAATAATCTGCAAAAACTAAAGCTGTGTTTGATTCGCTTTAAAGATTTAAAGCCAAACCTGAACAGCTTTAAAAGGTTTTTGTCGATCTTTAACTTTGAAAGGAGAAATTTGTGGAGTCTTAAACTTTTCGAAATATTCTATGGTACTAAGTATGACTTCTCTGACTACTTCAAAGCGTAAAATTGCTATAGAAGCGAACAGCTTATATACGATTCAGTGTGTTTATATATATTTAATGTAACAGCTATCAAAATTTGCGAAAGTATATGAAAAGGCACAACAGACAACCGACAGCAAGAAATAGTAGTGAACCCACTGAATACTTAAGTGAAGTCGAAAGTATTTGCAACTGAAATTCAACATTTTTAACAGTTTCGACGCAAAGCAAACCCAAGTCAAGCGCAGTGCAGCCAAGTTTCGGCTTTAAGCGGCGTAAATCCTTAATCGAGTCAAATGCTTTTCCTACGAACACTTTTGACCAACATTCTCGACTATATTTAAGTGTACAATAATTTTTCTCATTACTGTTATTGCTATTCCGATACGCATGCGACTTGTTCAATCGTATTCGTTACACACTAATCTATTTACTAATTTCTTGCAATTGGCAGATTAGACAATTTCGTGGTAAAGACATACAAAGTTTTCATTCTAGGGTTTTCTGTTGTATTCTGCATAAGTACAACAATTTTGTTGTCACTTCGTTATGTGCTTATTGTTGTTTTTGTCCAACTTGTTCATATACTAATGCTAAGTACATACTAAATATACATATATATATATATATATACAAAGTCAGCCTTAATGCGTTTACAATTATTTACTAATATTTTACCTGTTGTGTATTAGGCCGAGTACCGGTTAATATAAAATAAATACATTTGTCGCTGACTGGTGTCAGTGTACATACATCGCACTTAAAGATTATTGTTAGAAGATGCGCTTGTTTTGTGGTTGTTGTTGTTTTTGTTGTTGCTGTGCTGTTTTGTTGTGTTGTGCTTTGTACAGTGGGATGTGTACGCGAATTCGTGTTGAATTCCATGACTTGCATTTAAATTAGTTATTGTTTTATGTGTAACTAATTTTTTACTTAACCCTACTCGTCGCTCTGGCACACTTTGCATATTCGTTTCGTTTCTATTTATTGTTTATATTTTTTCCATATAATTTATTTTGTTACAATATTTTACGTTCAGCCTACATTTGCGTTTTGAGTATTATGTTTAACAGTTAAGTATCTGTTTGTTTGTTGTTGTTTTGTTTTGTAAATGTCGGCTCTATAATAATAATAACACCATTTTTGTGCGTTGTGATTTTATTTCACTAAATTTTTTCCGCCTAAATTTCTTTGCGTTCATTTTTTCATATCGAGTTTTTCAATACATTCAATATTTCAAAATTTTCTTTTTTTATTTTTATAAATACATTACTCTAAATATTTCTGCTCGGGCGCCACATTTAAATTCAGCCAACTCTATTCACTACCATCGACTGTACGCGTCGGCTACGCTACTTTGCTGGGCTACTCGTAGTTTTAACACTAAATCTAATTCTTGAAATGATCACAACTTCAAAGTATTCACTTGCATACAATTTTTCGTACTATTTCTACTTTTCCACGCGGAAAATCGTTTATATTCTAAAAAATAATTTGGCTTTTCCTACAACTCGTCGTGTTCGCTCTCAGTTAAATCATCGAAAATTTCAATATTGTAAAATATGGTGGGATATATTTTCGGTTCATTTACGTATTTCTAAAAAATAATAAACATTTTCAAAGTCGAGTGAATTCGATTTTATTTAAGAAGAAGAAGTTTACTTTTTATGGAATTCACTAAAAATGCAACGATAGCTGACGATCTGCGGGAGATGAAAATGTCTCTAGGGAAATCAGATTTATTGCAAAAATAACAAAAATTTAACTTATTACAAATATTTGCAGTTTTTTGCATTTTCATATGAATCTTTTTTGATCGTGAATACCCGTAATATGTGTACCTGTATGCGTGAGAAACTGAAATGCAGATTTTTGTAGCATATGACAGGAAAATGATGATGAAGTGGATGGTTGAAATGGTTGAAGACTAAAATATGGGTTAGGTTTTGTTAAAAAAGTTGCAAACGAAAAAAAATATATGAAATAAAAATGAAGAAAAAAATGGAAATTAAAATTGAAATGCAAATGAAAAGAAAAACATTAATGCAAAAAAAAATAAAAAAAAAATAATCAATGCTTAAATTTGGCAAATATATCAGCAACTGTCAGAATCCTAGCATTCTTTCTAGCTGGCTGTCTCGACTTGGTAAACTTAGGATTACGGCGCTAGCTGGATCTAGGTTAGGTTAGTTTAAAGTGGCTGCCTGGGCATGGGACTTGTGCAGAAAGTGTCCATTGTGATACCACAAGGAAAAAGTGATCTCACTCACTGCAAGTTGGAGAGCCTATACGAGCCAATTTGCATTGTGGATAAAATCTAGCAAGTCCCTTATGTTGACTGGTCTGAGGTCCTCCATGTTGTCGAAGAAAAGAAAACATAGGAATTTCCATCTTTGTATAGAGAAAGCCGGGCAGTGAGAGAAAAGGTGACTTATAGATTCTTCCTCCTCACCCAACTGAATCTAATGCATAACAGCATCAGGATACAATTTTTGTCCCTGAATGGGCATAATCTGATCAAAAGATTCTATGAAACTCACAATTCAGATGACTTTCTGAACAGTGCGAGGAGCGTTACAGATCTATCGGTAATGAATGGCAGTCGACCGAATGGTCTTACAATACTTCCATAGCGAATAACCTTCTAAACAGTGCGAGGATCATTATAGATGATTTCTAACGAATCGCAGATGCCAGAATCTTAAGAAGTAGACATAAGCATTTGAACAAATAGATCTATGATGAATCTCCATACGGTTGCAGTGCACAACATCGAACATATTATCTATCTTTAAAGTAAATCTTTTAAGATCCCTAAGGGTTTGCAAAGTAAATCTTTCCTTATTGACTGCTAGTCATCTGATAAGTCAATACTTAATAAAGTGGGGAAAATGTATGTAGGTATTATTCGATACTGATCTCTTAATTTGCACCGGAATGCGGCCATGAACATAACAGCTATGAACCTGAAAACAGTTTGACTCCGATGTGGATCAGAGAATATTTTAGGAGATAAATTTGAGCCCACAGCTGCATTAACTTTAGCGGGGGGGGGGGTTGGTAATGGACTTCCGTGGTCCCGAACCTACGATTGGATACAACAAATCAACAACTAAAATTATGCTCAATAATTAAATCTGAAACGGCTTTCAAAAAGCTATTGAACAATGCAACCGAAAAGATTCTTGATTTAAGTCAACGAACTCCAACTCAAATCTATGATTTGATTCAACAATTCCACAGTTAAAGGTTTCACTAACAATTAAATAACTTCTAGACACCACGTAAGGTGCATAGGGACCACCAACTGTAGACAGTTTTAAACAGTTTTCAAAAAGCCATAAGGCAGTGAAACTGAGAATCTAAGAACTCTTGCTGTTAGGCAACGAACATTCAGGAGACACAAAACATGGATCCATCTTGGTAAGAAAGTTACCTGTAGATTTTACTTAGATAAGAACAAGATATCTGCATTCTCAGTGTGTTAGTATCTGGCTTTGGCGAATGGAAGATGGCGCATACTGGGACAGAAAGGATAAGGAGAGAAGGACACATATTTTGTTGTGACGGTTAAGTCACTGGCTATCTTTGAAAGTTACAAGTTTCGGTTCAGTACTCAAACATACATAACTCATCAAGTGTTCCTTTATCAAAGAAGAACAGGCCACGAAAAAAAAAGAAAAGAAAACATACGAATTTCCACCTTCGTATAGAGAAAGCCGGGAAATGAGAGAAAAGGTGACTTATAGATTCTTCCTCCTCACCTAACTGGATCTAATGGATAACAGCATCAGGATACAATTTTTGTCCATGAATGGGCATAATCTGACCAAAAGATTCTACGAAACTCACAATTCAGATGACTTTCTGAACAGTGCGAGGAGCGTTACAGATCTATCGGTAATGAATGGCAGCCGACCGAATGGTCTTACAATACTTCCATAGCGATTAACCTTCTAAACAGTGCGAGGATCATTATAGATGATTTCTAACGAATCGCAGATGCCAGAATCTTAAGAAGTGGACATAAGCATTTGAGCAAATAGATCTATAATGAATCTCCGAACTTATTATCTATATTTAAAGTAAATCTTTTAAGATCCCTAAGGGTTTGCAAAGTAAATCCTTCAAGATCTTTAAGGATTTACTTTTCACTTTACCTTATTGACTGCTAGTCATCTGATAAGTCAATACTCAATAAAGTGGGGAAAATTTATGTAGGTATTATTCGATACTGATCCCTAAATGTGCTCCGGAATGCGTCCATGAACATAATAGCTATTAACCTGAAAACAGGGTGACTCTGATGTGGATCAGAGAATATTTTAGGACAGAAATTTGAGCCCACAGATGCATTAACTTATGGGGGGCGGTTGGTAATGGACTTCCGTGGTCCCGAACCTACGATTGGATTCAACAAATCAACAACTAAAATTACGCTCAATAATTAAATCTTAAACAGCTTTCAAAAAGGTATTGAACAATGAAACCGAAAAGATTCTTGATTTAAGTCAACGAATTCCAACTAAAATCTATGATTTGATTCAGCAACTCCACAGTTGAAGGTTTGATTAACAATTAAATAACTTCTAGACACCACGTAAGGTGCATAGGGACCACCAACTGCAGACAGTTTTAAACAGTTTTCAAAAAGCCATAAGGCAGTGAAACTGAGAATCTAAGAACTCTTACTGTTAGGCAACAAACATTCAGGAGATACAAAACATGGATCCATCTTGGTAAGAAAGTTACCTGTAGATTTTACTTAGATTAGGACAAGATATCTGCATTCTCAGTGTGTTAGTATCTGGCTTTGACGAATGGAAGATGGCGCATACTGGGACAGAAAGGACAAGGAGAGAAGGACAAATGTTTTGTTGTGGCAGTTAAGTCACTGGCTATCTTTGAAAGTTACAAGTTTCAGTTCAGTACTCAAACATACATAACTCATCAAGTGTGCCTTTATCAAAGAAGAACAGGCCACGAAAAAAAAAACACACACACTTGGTGGACTACTTCGGCCAATTCCTAGACAGCACAGAAAAAGTTGATTTTAGTAATTAAAAATACGAAAATATGAAAAAAATGAAAAATAAGAAAATGTCCCGCTTTTTCAAACAATTTAAAAATAAAATTATATTCAACTGATAGTTGTTACATGCTCCATGCTCCTCACTGTAAATGTTGTCGTTAGTCATAGGCGAATATTTTTGAAAACTTTCTCATAGGAATGAAACCGGTTATAGAAAAGGATTTTCATCTGATCTTCTACATGTTTAATATTCTATATGGGAGTAGAGATTTAAATGAATTTAGGAAAAAAAATTTTTGGAGTTAAGATTGAAGAGTCGTTTTGGAAACTAGTTCATCTGAAGATCCGATCTTTCAAACATTTAATATTCTATATGTGAGTTGAGATTTGAATGAATTAAGGAAAACAAATTTATAGTTTTGGAAGTGAGCTCTAAAGTTAAAAATAGTTTTGGAAACTAGTTCATTTAAAGATCTGATCTTTCAAACCTTAAATATTCTATATGTGCGTCGAGATTTGAATGAATTAAGGAAAACAAATTTATAGTTTTGGAAGTGAGTTCTAAAGTTTAAAATAGTTTCGGAAACTAGTTCATCTGAAGATCCGATCTTTCAAACATTTAATATTCTATTATTGAATCGAGATTTTAATGAATTTAGGAAAACAAATTTATAGTTTTGGAAGTAAGTTCTAAAGTTTAAAATAGTTTTGGAAACTAGTTCAGATCTGATCTTTCAAACCTTTAATATTCTATATGTGAGTCGAGATTTGAATGAATTAAGGAAAACCAATTTACAGTTCTTTAGGTGAGTTCTGGAGTTAAGAATGGACAGTAGATAGTTTTGGAAATTGGTTTTTCTAAAGATGTCCTTCATTTCATATTTTTCGTCTTAAGAAATATTTTCGTTGAATAAAAATCTTGCATAACTATATGAATTTGTTTCCATAAATAAATATGAATACTTAGCGGCAAACCATTTAAAAATTTAGGGATATTTAAACTGAACTTGATTTAAAATAAGTTCATTGCAGATGTGAAAATAGTTATGAAGATGTGAGGTTTATACTGGATCGGTTATAAATACTTTTAATGACAGAATTGCAAGCACTTTGTGTTTGGCTTTTTCTCACTACAAAAATCGTTTTTGCTTAGAAAATTCTACATTCCATGTTTGTTTAGCTACTCGTTTTGTTTTGTTTGGTTTTTGTTTCGCTAGACTAAAGTTATTATTGTTGTTTTAACCTTTTTTTTGTTGTAATGCTTACCCAATACGAACGCAGTGCTGCGCTTAAATGCTAATTACAAATACAAATATGCAAATTTCGCCTACTTCGCTCAACTAGCAGATCGCACAAATCTCAATCGGATACCCTCAACACGATCGGGGCGTGGTGCAGCGTGGCAGCGTGTCTGAGGAGGAGAGTTTGTTGTGTGCGGCCCTCCGTCGTCGGTAATTTCAGAAAGCCTGATTGAAGAACTTATGCAGAAATTGCTAGAGTATTGTACAGCGTCCTTTGTTTCTAGTCGACTGAGTGAACTCGGCGCCGCCAACCACGCCGCCGGTTATTGTGCAACCCATCAGCTCCCGGAAAACATCGCCGATTTTGTAGTTATACCTGCAGAGATTGAATTGAAATTGACACACTTGTGAAAAGTGCGAATATGCGGCGGAGATTTACTACTCACTGCGCAGAGCACTCGACATAGCCGCAGCGCCAATGCTTGCGTACCAGCGTCGAAATATCCTTCAGCTCCTGGAAATTATGAGAGTTGGAAAATGAATTGCTGCTTTAAATGATAATTGAATTCAATTTGCAGTTACTCACCTGTGCATTGGCCTGTGCTTCCGTAATGGTGTCGTACTTATTGCCAACAACAATTATGCTAAAATCACGATGACTAAAACTGTCCAAAATCTGCTCTCTCATCGCGCGACAATACTGCAAGAATGAATTGCTTAAATTTCTCATTCCTTCTCTTTACAATGCAGGCAGACTTGAAGCTGTCAAGCAGCTAGGAAGGGCGTCGCTACTGACCTGAAACGTTTCCAAGTTGCCCATGTCGAAGACCAGAACATATGCGTGCACTGTTCGCAACCCCAGCGGATGTCCATTATTCCACTCGGCGAAGTTATCAGCCGGAAATCGTTTCTGTTTTGCATTTTCCACACATTCGTTGCACAGCGTCCGATGGCCAATGGGGAGTTGACGGAAAAATGCAAATGCGAAGAAAATAATGTTAAAATGTGACAGAGTGCATTAAGAGCGAAGCAAACACAACGAAATGTGTCTTCATCGTTTTAACAAACAAACAAACAAACAAAAAATGAAGGAAAGGCGTTGACTTGCGGTGTCGAAAAAGAATGAAATTCTGACAATGTCATTGTTTCGAGATAAAAACTGAATACAAAAAATGGATATTGCATTCGTTTGTTCGCTGTGTGCTGCCATCAGCGACGATCATTAAATCTAACGACACGACCAGCAGTGCAACAATGCCATGTTTGCAATATTTTTATGTTATAGTTCGAATATGTAAATATGATTTGTATCCAATTATGCTGAACACTATCGAGCAACTAGAACAGTTTAAATTGCTAAAAAAAATATGAATTTCAAACAAATTTGAATTTAAGTTGGTATACTTCGGTGAGGACTTGGTTCTATGTTTCTCTAACAAACAATTCTGTGGTCAAATCATTATGAAAATAATTGGAAAGAAAGTAGAAGAGATCTTTTTTGCGGGAAAGATTTAATAATTGAAATTAGTAATTTTTTTTTTTAATTTAGAAGAAAGTTATTTCAGTTATTTCCAACATTGTGTAGGTTCCCAAAGCTCGGTAAGACTTGGTTTTCGAGCTGAAGTTGCATACTTGGTTGGAAATGAGCCTACACACACGAAAACTAGGGATTGCAATCCCAAACCAGTTTTACAATCCCGGATTTTCGGCATTAATAATTGCAATCCCGGGATGCTGGGATTTTTTCGGGATTCAAAATATGTCTTTTTAAGGAACTAAATCGGGCGTCTTTTTCAATCAAATAACATTTATTTTTGTATTAAATACAATTCTGTGTTCCAACTTTAAAACTTAGAACAAAATATTTATGACAAATAACATTAAATTAATAATATAAAAATGCATCTAATTGCCAAACTGGCTTGCAACCTTGCTGATAAAAAGCATCTTTCTGGTTCAGTTCTAGTAGGTGAAATCGTACGTAATATGGCGTTCAAACTGACGACTTAAACGTGTTTAATGTGCTTAAACAAGTTAAATGAACAAAACCAGTTCGAAAATCTGTTTATTCGCATGCAATTGTTGTTGGAAATTAAACGTGTTAAACCATTTAACATATTTTGAAACGAATTTAACGCAAGGTTGCATCCGAAAGCTTTCTATGAAAAAGCTTTTTTGTCAACTTAACACAGCGCTCACACTAAACACACACCAGAAAAAACATCCCTACAAATTCTAAACATAGATTTAAAATTTGAAAATGTTAAAATGAATACAAATAATCGTTTTGCTTGCACTGCTTTCATTCCATTCATCGTCTTTTTATGGCATCTGAATAGAAGGCGTCTAGTATTTGAACGAAGTTGAGTATGTTGCCGTGGTTTGTAAAATATGCGCCAACATTTCGCTCAAATCATGCTCGCAGCACATCAGTTCACGAAAATATTTATTTGTTGTTTGTAAACAAACAGCTGTCAAATTAAACTCCATTGAGCAGTCTGGACGGTTGTGTTTAACAAAAAGTTTTTTTCACTTAAACTAGTTTAAATAAGTCAGTTTGAACGCCATTTAAATCTTCATAAACTATTTGGGAGTTTTGGCCACGGTTTTCGCTATTTCAAAAAAGTCAAATTCAGAGAAGCTATTATCAATAATTCAAGTTTCCGTAAAACTTTAAACTTCTTATTTACACCTTTTTCCTTGTGTATTGTGAATGTGACTAGTCACACTGCACAGTGATTCGTTGCATAGCCAAAAGGCAAAAAAATTTGTAGTCTCAGATTTTAACGATTTGGATGTCATTTGAAAGGTAAAACTGAGAAGACACAAAAAAATCTGTGTACAAAATTAATTAGTGTGAGAGTGCAATAGCTATTCAAAGTCGAAGCTTTTTAAAAAAAAAAATTAAGACATGTTTTTTATTTATAGTCTATTGAGTAAAAAAAAATTTTAAAAAGTTATGGTTGTCAAGAAGTTACTAAAAGTTTCAGTGTAGATTAAAAACTATTGTGTGTATTTTCGCTTTTAATGTTTTCTCAAAATTTGCAAAGCTGTGGCTTCTACTTCACTTTTAATTCAAAATATTTTTAAAAACAAAAAATCTGAAAATTGGCAAAAAATGTTCCTGATTTTTGTTTATTTTAAACAGCATTCTTTCTTTGTTGAACAATGTAAACACATTCTCCGATATCTTCCGATCTCAGAAAATAATAAAATTTGAAAATTAGTTCAAACATTTATTCTTCGACAAAATATATTTTATTCACAATTCTTCTTATTTGATCTATTGTTGCATTGACACTTTTTTAAACGTCACAGGCAGTAAGTATCAAAATAAAAAGGTTTGTCTTTTTCGAATAAGTAGCTATCTTCATGTTTCGATCCCGAGATAGGATTATGTCATATTTGGGATTCTTCGAGACTGAAACTGTCCGGGATCCTGGGATCTCGGGATTTTTGGGATCTCGGAATAGCAATCCCTAACGCAAACATGTTGACAACTTCAGCTTCAGGTCGGAGTAAAAATTATAACTTTGGTTTGCCTGCAGACAAGGGTTTTTATGGCATCGTTTATGACTTCTGTGGCAGATTTGATTCATTGCTTTGAATATACAAAATGCCAAACATAATTTACAATTTTTTTGGAATTTAATATTAAAAAAATCCATAGGAAAACCAAACAATAGTCCTATTAATTTATGGACTTGGCTCGCTGCAAGTTCATGAATAACAACAATAAGAATATATTTTAAAACAACTGCAGGGATGTGAAAATATTGATATCATGCAAATGGACAGCGAAAATAAAGACGAATTTTTATCTGTGCTTCTCCTTCAACGCGCCATTTCACTGTTTTTGTTTTTTTTGTTTTGTTCGCCTGGCGCCAGCAAGCGACCACCAATGCCAGCTGAACAGCACTTGAGGTGCGCTCTTTGAATTATGGCGGCGGCATCTGCGCTCCGTTGCGCCGCGAACAGCGAACAACAATTCCGGCTGAACCGGACCGCAGCGAGTTGAGAATTTATTGCAGCCACTGTAGCAACAGTGCCAGCAACAATGGCCGCACGGCGCACCTCAGCTGTGGTAATAAAAACGAGCCAACAACAATTCAGGGCATAGAATAACAACAACGAAAATACTCACCAACACAAACACACATATTGCACAACGGTAAAATTTACAACGCTTTGCCGTAGGTGAAAATCAACAATAAATTGTGGCAATTTTTACTTTTTAACTAAGCGAAACTTTTTAAAGGCAACATGAAAAATTTACAAACTAACACACACAAGCAAGAACATAATACTATTATGATAATAGTAATGTATGGTGTGAGGTGGCGCAATACAAGTTTAAACTGCCAACTGTAGGCCGACTGGCGCAGTTCAGACATTGCACTGAACTGTTTTTGATATTTGTAAAGAAAATTGTTGTAGTTGTTGGTAATTTTCGATGACAACTCTCGCTTTGAAAAGGTTGTTGTGTGCCAACAATGAAGCGAACAACAAAACAGCGAACACTGCACAGTTTGCAGCTACAAACATAGGTGTCTATTTCTATGTATGTGTGCATTGCATTATTGTGTGTATGTGTGCCTGCATGCGTTTCTGTGTGTTTGTGTATCTTGCAATAGAAATCGCTATTCGGCTTTCAATTTAAATTGTATTCGAATTGTTCGCTGAAGCAGTTTTTTTCGGTGTGTTTTGTTTGTTGGTTGGCGGTGAAAATTGTCGGCCACACTTTTGAATATTGACAACGATGGCAATTGGCTGCAGCTATGCTGTGGTGCTTCTCACAGACTTCCAGTACATTTTGCCTGCGTGCTCGTTTTGTCTATTCACGTTTCGCGGTGGAGTGCCAGCTTTTTGTTTTGACACACATTTTGGCACACGTTACCATTGAATGCTGAGATAGGACCTGGCCGAGAGTTGCTAAATGAATAAAAGCGCAACGAAAATGGGACGGAACAGTTGGCGTTTCATTTGATTTGGTTTCATTTAAGTTTAAAAAGCGGTTGCAAGCGTTTTCTCTATGTGTGCTTGAGTGTCGAATGTGATAGAATCTTTTCTGTAAATATTCATAGACAGGTATATTTATTAAAATACACACATATTTCTTTCTATGTATAAATGCGAACTTAATTTTAACCCGTATAAAAAAGAAATCCATTGTATATAAGAAATCCATATATATGTACAAGTATTATAATTGTTTGTCCTGTCCAGCTAAGACGGAATTTTTTTAAATTCAGGGTCTTAGAGGACTAAACATGGGTTAAGGTGTTGTATGACGAAACGTAATTTCATGGGCCTATTGGTTTCAAACTTGCTGAAAATACACTAACTTAAAAATAATTTAACACGAATTTTGCACATTTTTGAAAATCAAAATTAATTGTGGTCAACAATTGGTTAAGATTTGCATACGGATAGGCTAGGAGAAAAAAATGACTTGAAAATTGGTGAGAACACTTGAAATAAAAAATAATTGGGATCTAGCCGATAGGACTATTCACAGTCAAGTAGGCTTCGTGATAGAGTCCTGCACGAGTATGCATTTTTGCTATTCGAAAACATTCAAATGCTTTTGAATAGAATACTTCACTTCATCTCTGCGGACCAGTCCGAATGAATACGAGTACAGCTCTCTTCGAGTACGAGTAAGCTTCGAACATAAACGAGTAGACGTACACTATTTATTCATATTCGCTCGAAGCGGGAAAATGGGGACAAAAGCATTCGAATAATAGTACACACTGCTTCGAATATATTCGAATATACTCGTTTTATTATTCCTAAGATTATTTAGAAATATTTATGTTATATATAAATATTTATCTATTTGTTATGCTACTTTCTTCAATAATTTCCATTTTGCGTATTGTTCAGACTCTGCACATATAAATATTATGTAAACAATGTCAAACGTTCCCACGGCAGAATTGGGCTCGATTCCCACCGCTGCAAGTGTTAATATCACGCGCCAGTGTTATCCAACATTCGGGAGTGAATGCATTTTGCATACTCAAGGTCAATTCGACAGCAAATTCCATTCGACAGTCAATGCATTTTGCACACTCAAATTTCACTTAGTTAATCGCAGCATAAGCAGAAGCAGTGCAATACAGTTTGGGCAAGCGTGGGAATGCTAAGTCAGCAACGAGGTCCAACGTGCCCGTGAGAACGTTTGACATTGGAAATAGTATAAAGGCCAAGGAAAAGTGTAAATAAAGACAGTCAATTGGAAAACAGCAAACACTCAACACGCTTGTTTTTTGACTCAGGGCTGAATTGGTTCAAGTGCCGATTCAGACTCCAACCACCTCATCAGAGCTGAATTGGTTCAAGTGCCGATTCAGACTCCAACCACCTCATCAGAGCTGAATTGGTTCAAGTGCCGAGTCAGACTCCAACCACCTCATCCTGAACTGGTTCAAGTGCCAAGTCAGGATTCAACTCAATCCTTCTGAATCGGTTCAAGTGCCGATTCAGACTTCAGTGGCAAACTAGCCACTGAACACGTATTAACTAATAAGCCACTTCAGCCGCACCACATGGAAAAGTGAAATACTGCGCATAAAAATATTCGATGAATATTCGATGATCTTCGAATACTTCGCAAAGTTTTCGATTACCGAATACGAGCACTGCAGAATTCGCTTCTCACCGAATACGAGCACTGCAGTGTTCGCTATTCACCGAATATGAATAGAAACGAGAAGCGACGCTCGCTGGTTCTCGTTTCTATTCGTTTCGTTGTAGACATTCTTCGAATACCAAGTACCCGTACAGTATGTACAGTAGTGTAGCCGCCAAAATGAATATATTCATGCAGGACTTTACTTCGTGAGTACATCAAACTGATTTAATGAGTGAGTGATCTTAACTCTTTTGCTATTTTGTAACTAATTTGTGCTCGTCTGAACCTTCTACGATTTCAAGAATAAGTTTGTTTGTTAGACCTGGGAAAAATTTTAAGTCTTAGGAATAATAATACTAAACTGAATGTTTAAGTTTCAATAATAGAAGTATATACATTTTTTGAAGGTTTTATCTTTACGCAGTAAAGGAAAAAGAAGCTGAAAAAATGTGATAATTTTGTTTTTTACTTTTTACTTTAATTCAGAAGAATGTTTAAATGAAGAAATATTCAATTTTTAACTATACGTAAAAAATTTCATGTTTAACCAATTATAACAGCCACAACGATATGATTGACATCGGTTATAAAACTAAACTTAAATTACTAACCTTTCTATTTCTTTTATATGGTGACTTACAGTAAAATTTTACGCCCTAAAATTATGTTTTGTAGCACAATTAAGTGCCAATTTTGAAAAAGTACGAAATAAACACTTAAACAAATCTTCAACTCTGACTTATTTCCGGCATTCAAGTTGAGTTTTAAGTTTTTGTGTATTCAGAGACCTATGGTAGATTTTTATGGTTAATGTTTTTGTAGTAAATTTTGTCCCAGATTCATTGAATAGATGTATTGAATCATGCATTTTGTCTTTAAAAGATCCTGTTTCAAAGCACATTTTTGGCATTTTAGAAAAAAGGCTAAAATCGACCCATAAACATGGAAGCTAAAGCGCTATAATGTTGCACAAAACTGTTCCGCGTAGTATTTTGCATAAAATTTCTGAACACATGGTTAAATTGACCCATAAACAGTGGAGCCAGATGGTTTAAGTGTTCCATAAATTTGTTGCTCGTAGTATTTTACATTAAATTGCCGAACACAACATACACTTAAAATGTTAAATTACATGGTTTTCGTATGCCGATTTACAATAAGAATATACAAAAGGCGGGTTTAACTTCCCCCTAAAAAAAAAGAGACATAAAAAAAGTTGCTGTTCAGTTTAATTGATGGCAGCAACAATGTGGCCGCTACACTGTTGTTCATTCTGTACAATTATTTGAATTTAATTAACGCGTGTAAGAGTGTTTGTGCGTCTGTGTGTTGGCATGGAATGAAGCAAATTAAAGAAGGGTTTTTATGGTCAACAAAAGTCGTTAGTCGAAAAAAGCAAAACAACAGAATGGGATATTACGAATCCACTGCAGCATCCAGTCGCCATTCAAATTGCTTCAAATTATACGCGCACATAAAAACCGACCGGCTGGCTGGCAGATAGCGAGGCGTCAGATAAGCCATTATTAGTGTTGTTGGCGTTTGGATTGTTCACGCTACGGCTCGGCTGTGTTAGCACCAAATAACTGTTAATTAACGAATTTATGTTGCTCAATAAAAAGCACAACAACAATCATCGCTACTTGTGCGCATCGCTGGACTGACCCTCTCACTGACTTTGCACTTCGTGTCCCACGCAATGTGTAATGGCGCATTTAATTAAATCGACTGGCTGTGGCTCGCTTACGAAACCCCCGCCTGCACCTGTTGCTGACGTTAAATGCTTGTGGCCGAGTTGCACAGTGTGACGACGGCTATCAAATGCTTAAATTGGTTTTTGTTGTTGGCCATGACAGGGATTTGAATCTGCGGTCGAGTGTCAGCTGAACAACGCTCTTTTACATTGACCTAACAACGGCTTAGTTGAAATTGTATCAAATATTAAAGTGTTTTTGACTGTAATTTATACAAAGATGCTACACTGTGCGTCTGCTTCCGTTGTGTGGAACCAGTCGCATTCGTTTAAAAGTTGCCACTGGAGTATTTGATTGCTGCTGCGATAGTAAAAAGAAAAACCGACGAGATAAAAATGTCTGTTCTTTTCGTATTATTGTTGTTTCTTGTGTTTAGTACAACAAGATGTCGATTGTTGTTGTTGTCGTCAATTTAAAGTCCTGTTGACTTAACCTAAGCTGTTTGCGGGCTTTGCGCTGTCGTCGCTTATCATTGTCGTCGCCGCTTATCGCTCATCACTAAAATTTTGACTTGTTGCAATTTTTTGCAATTCTGGCTGCCGCATTTTTATCATTCATGTTGTTGGTTTTTTTCTTTGCTTTTGTGCAAATCTAAGAAACAACATTTATTTATTGTAAATGTCTCGACTCTGTTTAGATAATAAATTACCTTGTTGTTGTTATTTGTTATCACTTGTTTATATGTGCGCATGATTGTTGTTGTTGTTGTTTGTGTTGTGCTTTTTGTTTACTCAAACACGCGCAAAATGGCGCTGACTTTTTCCGTTGTTTGCCGTTTGTTCTTCTGGCTGTTGCCAAATAACTGATGGCTGTCGCTTGTGTATCGACGCTCTGTCGCTTCGTCTGCCACGCAGTTTGCTTCCTCGCATCCTCCTCTTCGCGGCCGTTTGTCTTTGCTCAGCTCTTCTTATGCGCAATTTCATATGAGTGTCACGATATGAAAACTGTTGGCCCATTTAGTGCGGTCGCAGTGCCGTTCAAGTTGAATCTGATTTTGATTTTCGGTTACGCGTCGATAATTTCGATTTTTATTAATGGCCACTCAATGAATCAGCAATCACAACAACAATAATGGCGCGTCATATTTATGCACCATTGCAAACGTTTTTATATATATTTCTTGCAAATGAGCCAACTATATTTAGCCACACACACACATCGATACACACTTAGTATACTTTGGCAGTTTCTCTAAGTGTTCATGCTTGAGTGGACTTGCGCCTAATGGTGGTCGTCAAGGGATATAAAACTTATGCGTGGCAAATACATAAATGTGGGCGCAATGGCAGATCATAATCAATTTTGTATGGTCGCAAGAGAAGGGCAGCGCCACTGTACGAGAAGCATTACATGGTATTTACGTAAGCCACCTAAAAGTATGCCGGAGAACAATGCAGAACTTAATGGTACTGAGCTCACTTGGCACTGCGAATAAGAATTCTGAGTATTAAATTGTTATTGATGCTGATTACGCTGTCTAACAAAAATAAGCCAAATTGTATTGTTTAACAAATTCAAATTCAAACAATTTTATGAGGAGTTGCGAAAATCGATCCGCTATATGTATGGATTTGAAGACACAAATAGATAGATAGGTCATACTCTTTGCAAATAGCACAACAACATTTCAAAAAAGGCCATAGAATGGAACTCACGATATGAAACTCACGACGATGAGAACAAACTAGAGGAATACCGCTCGGCAGGCTTTGTAAGTCCTGAAGAAGAACGGTTGACCGATAGATTAATTGCCTAGAAAAACAGAAAAGAGCTAAAAGCAGTGATCCAAAACCCAGCTAGGTGGCCAGTAGGCTTTGTAGATGCCTTATGTCCTTCTTATGTTCCTTGGAATCCATGAAGCAATGATGACGATGAATGCTGATTACTTTTTACTTTCATTACATTCAATAGCCGGGCTCGATAGTCCAGTGGCTAGTGCGCTGCAGACAACACATCAACATAGTCGCCGCGGTTTTGACAGGACATTGTCTATTCGGACATCTTGCTAGCAGATTAGGTCTTCACAGTTCGAACTATTGCCCCAGTTGCCATGATAAAGATAAGGAAGAGACTTCAAGTCACCCTCTCTGCCACTATCCGGCTCTCTCTGGACGAAGATGAAAATCAAAATCCCTAGGCTTTCCCTTCTTCGACAACTTGTATGATCTCAGTTCAATCAACATGAAAGACTTGCTAGGGTTCTTCCACAATTCAAATGGGCTTCTATAGGCTCTCTGAATTCCAGCAAGACAGATCACTTTCTTCTTGTGGTATCACAACGGGCTTGTTTTGTGGCCTAAGTGTGTCTTTCGGCAAGTCCCATGCCCAGACAGTCACCTAAACCTAACCTAACCTAATATTCATCTTACTATTAAACTTTAAGGTTGGTCTAAGAGTTCTGGAGACAGGAGACTGGCTTTTAAAACTGTGTGAGTATGTAGGTAGGTCGTTTTGGCTGCTCCGAAGCATATAAAAACCGAAGAGGAAAATTGTGGTACTAAACTAGTTAGTCTCTTATCTCCTTCTACCAAAACCAGTTAAAGCTTCTGGTGAAGCTAAATAGACTATCTTTCCGCAAGTCCCATGCCCAGACAGCCACCTTGACCTAACCTAACCTAATATTCTTCTTATTATTGAACTTCATGGTTGGTTTAAGAGTTCTGGGTACAGGAGACTGGCTTTGAAATACATATCTGTGAGTAGATAGGTAGGTAGTGGTGGCTGTTTCGAAGCGTTGAAAACCAAAGAGGAACATTCTAATACCAAACTAGTTGGACTCTTATCTCCTCCTTACGGAACCATATAGGGTTCGTGCTAAAGCTAGACAGATTAGTTCTACGCATTCGATTCCCATGTTGTCAAAGAAGAGTTCATCGAGGTATGTCTTCATTCTTCTAGCGAGTGAGGAACAAATTGATTTTTAAATTATCTAATAAATAATCGTCAACAGTTTTGGTCAGAGGTTCTTTGTGCTTTGAAATATTCATGCAAATGAAGGAAATGGAACCTGCTTGCTTTTTATATTAGTTCTGAAAACTATATATATACATATAGTATATCTAATAAATTCGTTTCACTTGTGATTTAAAACTAAATTTTTCCCCTAAAATACTTTGCGCTTGAAAATATTCATGCAAATTCAAATAAAGCAACTGGAACTCTCTCCACTGCAGCTGACAGCGCACGACAATGCCACCGATACAATAAAACGCAACAATTTTCAATACGAGCACTTAAAAGCGCCAAAGTTCCTTTCGGCAGCCGGCTCGCAGTGTGGACTACTATGTAGCGTGGCAAGTTGTCGGAAGCCTCGCAAGTGGCGTGTTGCAAGGTGACGGCACGGGCGGTGCACGTGAATGTGTCGTAAAATTCTGCACTTCAACTTTTGCACGAGCCCATAAATTTCTCTTGTTGCTGCTGCTGTGTATGAATTTTTAATGCTTTCATACCCACAAAATTTCAATAACTCTGAGCGTGGCTGGTGGCAGTCGTGGCAGCCGACAGGCCGAAATAAAAGGTGCACATTTCGCGCAAAATTTGGGTCAATGACTTTTGAGGCTTTATCGCGTTTTTTGTGTTGCTTCTCTTGAGCTCAGCGACAAAGAACGGTTTACATGTGTGTGTGTGTGTGGGGGAAATTGAAAGGATAATAAGGTGCGCGCAAAAATGAGCCCGAAAATAGGCAACTTTGGGCTTACTACACACTAAAGATTTTTAGGCTAAAGAGACAAATTGTTTGGCGCGTAAAAGTGTGGCGGTAAAAGGGATTTTTTGCGAATCGAGGCACATGTAAACTTGTTCAGGTTTAACCCTTAAATGGGCACTTAAAGATTTTAGTGTTATCAAAGTTTTGTAAAAGCTTTAGGAGACTTCAAAATATTTAGTTAAAAATAGATTTTTATAAGCCGAAAATTGCACTGAGACCCATTTCGAAAGTGCACAGACAATCTTTGGAGAATGAGAACGTCATTTGGAAGGTGGGTTCTGGAAATAAGAGAGCAATCCATGAACAGCAAAAAGCACTTAAAATCAGTGCCAAGCTAAAGAAAATTTCCTTCACTTCATGCAGAGTTGAATTGAATTGGCTGAAAAGATTAATGGTTATGAATTTGTTGGAGGTTGAATTGTTGGCATTAAAGGTGCATAAAGTTGTTGATAGGCTGTGAAAACCCTCAGGGTTATTATATTTCAATTGCTGTATCGTAGCAATGAAATGTAAATTTAAGTTAAAATTCAACGATTTATACCATAAAATTTTACTGAAGTTGCAAAAAGTGGTCGATAGAAAAACTCACAGGGTTGTTTTACTTCAATTGAATAATTCATTACCTACACAATTAAATGCAACTCTGCACTCATTTATTATCATTAAATTTTTGATGAATGAATCTGTTCTCGTTGCTTGCTAAATTGGTGTTAGACTTGATGTGCATATATATATATCTTATATATATATATATCTTATATCTTATTATTTCTACATTTAGCCGACTTGTTATAGCTTCGTGGTCTGCAGTTCAACACTGCGCTTTGTGTGAATTGAAAATTTTAGTACTAAAAAACAAGAAAGTTTAGGAGCGAAGGTAAGAAAGTCTTTAATGTTTTTATGCCTCTAGAAGTAAATCTTTTGAATTGTCTGGAATTCAATTCAACCAATTGAGAGATAGTAGGCTCTAATTTAGCACGAAACTGGAGCAAGAAGAATTGAAGAAGTGGCAAATGAAGTCAAAGATTTCAGGAGGAGAAGTGGTCTGTAGTAAAGGAAAGAAAGTCTTAAGTATTTTTATGCTTCGAAGATCCAATCTTTTCGACTTCCTACAATTAAGGCGAACTGACAGTTACTAAGCTTTGGCTGAGTAGCAAATTGATATAACAAGAATTGAAGAAAGTGACAAAAGATGTTGAAGATTTCAGGAAAGGAAGTAGTCTCTAGTGAAGAAAAGAAAGTCTATGGTATTTTTATGACTCTAGAAGCAAATCTTTTGAGTTATCTGGAATTAAGCCCAACTGGAAGTTACTAAACTTTGGTTGAGTAGCAAATTGACCCATGAAGAATTGAAGAAAGTGACAAAAGATGTTGAAGATTTCAGGAAAGGAAGTAGTCTCTAGTGAAGAAAAGAAAGTCTATAGTATTTTTATGACTCTGGAAGCAAATCTTTTCGTTATCTGGAATTAAGCCCAACTGACAGTTACTAAGCTTTGGTTGAATAGCAAATTGATATAAGAAGAATTGAAGAAAGTGACAAAAGATGTTGAAGATTTCAGGAAAGGAAGTAATCTCTAGTGAAGAAAAGAAAGTCTATGGTATTTTTATGACTCTAGAAGCAAATCTTTTCAGTTATATGAAAATAACGCCTGACAGTTACTAAGCTTTGGTTGAGTAGCAAATTGATATAAGAAGAATTGAAGAAAGTGACAAAAGATGTTGAAGATTTCAGGAAAGGAAGTAATCTCTAGTGAAGGAAAGAAAGTCTTAAACATGTTTATGCCTTAAGAAGTACATTTTGTAAATTGTTTGGATTTCAGGCCAATTGAGAGATACTGGGCTTTAATATAAGAAACATGCAAGAAAAATGAATCACCTAGGTCAACGGAATGAAAGTGATTTGTAGCAGCCCAGAAGATATTCTAGAATGGTTTCCTAATGCAGCTCTTACGCACACAACAATGGTAATAGAGGAATTAAAACAACAACTACAACACTATCAACAACACTGATATTAACAGCAACGCGTATATTCACCATACGCCAATTTAGGATATTTATCAGGATAAATAACGGTTGTTAAAAGAACGCAGCCTTGCCGGCAGCAACTAACGCAAGCAGCAACGGATTTAACGCGTCGCGGATGAAGGAAAATCTTTGAAGCGGCGCACACAGCAAATGTGGCCAACACATTTTGTCGGAACGTGTTGCTGTGCAGCATATTTCATATTGCTATTGTTGTTGGTTTTCTTATTGTTGTTATTATTATTGTTGCATGGCGTAAAAAAAAATGGAAACAGCTGGTGGTGTTGCGATAATTGAACGGCAGAGACTACGGCTGCTCGCTGCTGGCTGCAATAGATGGCTGCAGCAGCTGGCAAGCGGCGCACAGTGGCTGATTCTGTCGATGCACGTGGCAAAATTAATTTTGTAAATTTTTTGGATAGACCAATGTTTAGACCTCAGAAAACCGGCAATCTTAACTAAGTTGGACGAAAAGAATTGCCTGTGGAGTTGGTCAAATGTGAGCAATTTTTCGAGTGTAAAGTAATATATTGAATTTAAAAAAAAAAAAATTTGTTGTTGTTGTTGTTTTTGTAGTCTTTTTATATAAACTCCTATTAAGCAGTGTTTTTTTTCAGTAGTGAGCGGACTTGTGCGACTCTTGTACTTCTCATCTGCTTCATTTGTATTGCGATAGAAATAGACGAGTGTTTTGCCAGCCCGAGCTAGGAATCGAACCTAGGGCCTCTGGTATGAGAACACTCTAAGTAACTATTGCGAAAAATATTATTTTTTTTCTAATAACATGACCACATACCACAGCATACCAAGTTTCATTCGTGTATCACTTATTTTTCCAAATTTTTGCTGACAATTATTTCTTGTTTTCCCCATTCTTCCAGTCTAAGTAGACGACTAAATGGCAAGTTCACACCGAAGTTTATTAATTGTGATTGAATGATTTATAGTTCGAGAAAATTTAGGTTGTTAGGTTAGGTAAGGCTAAAGTGACTGTCTGGGCATGGGACTTGCCGAAAGACACACTTAGGCCACAAAATGGGCAAAATGGACAAGAGAAGAAGAAAAAAATCTGTCTTCCTGCAAGTTGGAGAGCCTATACTAAACATGATGCCTTTTTTTGTAAAAGCTTAGATTATTTCGTGAAAGTATTTTTTTCGAAAGGATTATTTCGTAAATTTCCTGACATCAGTGCCACCTATGGGGTCCAATTTTTGAAAAAGTATTTTTTTCAAGAAAAATAACTTCATTTTTACACACCCGATTGTGGAGTTATTCATTTAAACTTATATCTGTTTTTCTTTTAATTCTTAAAATAGTTGTTTTGTATTTATTTATTTTTATTTGTTTTTTATTGTTTCCTATTTATTAGTGTTTTCACTAATTTAGTGATCAAAACGTACGGTTTTTGTTGAAATTTTTCCTTTGCGTTGCACCCTGTATCTCGATCAATCGACTGGACTGTAATAGCCTGAAGAACTTCTTATCAACAACTACAACAACAACAACAAAGTGTTCAATTATCTTTATTCGTTCAGAAGTAATGACTGTCGCAACCTAAAATGCCCAAATGAACCACTGTGCGTCGGCAGCTGCGGGTGCTGGTGGCTCAGCGAGTCGTCCGGCAGGGGGATAAGTGCAAAGATTTGTTTGCCGGCAGCGTAATTGTGTGTGGGTGTGTGCGTACGCGTATCAGTGAAATTGCGTGTGGGCGGCCCAAATAGCCTGGGAGGCCGCTTGCGTTTCCCCTCACACTCACACTTACACCTCGATGCGCTGCGTGTGTCTGTGTTGTTGGGGAAATGTGAAAATTTACTTTTGGAATTTTCATGACAACGGCACTAAGTGCGTTGCCATTCAGCGTTGCCGCCGCTGCAGCTTCTTCGACTCTACTTAAGGCTGCGCTGTTGTGCTTTGGTTGATTATGAGTCGAAGCCGTTGCGAGGTTGGGGCTAGAGGCGCAGATAAGCAACAACAAAGTGGCTTATGTGTGTGTGCTGTTTCTGCCGGCGGCAACATGTTGCAAGCTAAACGGTAAATGAACTCATTCCGGCTCTTCGGCTTTCATACTTTTATGTTGAGCATATAAACCGAGGCCGGCTGGCAGGCGGTAAAGTTGTATTAATTAATTGTATCAAATGTGTGAGCGAGACAGCATAGCTTTTGGAAAAGCTGAAAAATTAATTCGATAAATTTTGCAGTATTGTGTGGTGTGTGCACTTTGAGTGGTGCGTAATGTATTGTGACGATAATGCAGTTTGGCACAAGCAATACGACAACGACAAACATGAACGAACATGGGTTGCTGTACGGTGTATACTTTCAGGAGGCATGGTAACATTTGCGGTAATTATCGAAGATATGGTTCGAGATGATGGTGGTTCGAGAATGAGTTACGCTCTGGGCAAACAAGTGAAAGACAGCCGGGTTAGAGCCCAACCGAAGGTGACATTGTGGCCGAAATCTAAGCCGAAAGTGAATAGCTTAAGCCTAAAGACTAAAGCTTAATGTAATGTCAAAGACAGTTAAATTAAAATAACTAGGGATCGGAATTATATGCAAGTGCATATTTTTTTGAAGCTTCCGATTTGAACGGGACCAAGACAGAAACTATTTTTATTGAAAAATATGAAGAATGAGCAACATATGCTCTACATTTTTGCATATTGTAACGGTGAGGCACTCTGTGCTGTGCTATGCATGAATGATTTTGTGGGCATACTTTTAGGCACGCACTTTAGAGTACGGCAAACTTGCTATAATTCCGATATGGAATGGATGGTTCGCGGCGGTAATAGGCTGTGCTAGAACGATCGAGAAAGTACAACTGGAATGTGCAAGAAACTTCGGCGCGATAAGAAAACCAGTATAAAAAGCAGCAGTGTGCAGCGCAGAGAGTCGAGTCTGTGTTGAGCAAGCAAAGGGGAAACATGCAATAGTAGTTTACACTACTACTATTGCATGTTTCTACTACTATTGCATGTAGTAACAAGTGTAAATTTTTAAATAAAGCGATTGTTGGTTTCTGACTGCGTTTTGCGCTGAGTAATTGAAGTGGTTTTATTTTCAAGGACAATCCAAAACGAACTTAGAGAAGTCATTTTCGTAACAATATGTTTGCATTTTTTTTGCATATTTTTTGCATATCTTCCATATTTTTTGTTATTTTACAAATTTTAGTTATTTACTGTAATAAGTATTAATTTTTTACATTTCCTTTTAAGTTTTGCTATTATTTGAGTTAAGGAATTTCAAGTTAAGAAATGCATTCTTGCAACACAATGATTTTTTAAACTGCTTTGAACTTCCCAAATTTCACTAAGTTCCTGGAATATAAGAAATACTACAAGTTATCCCCAGCTTTGCACGGAAGAATTTCATACTTCTATTAAAAAAAATTTTCATTCCACAACTAGCAGGATCCCGCGGCCTTGCACGCAAATTTAAGTTAAAGAGTAAAGTTTCTCTTAACACTTTGCCCTCCGTACGACTTGTAAATATTTATTCGCTTGACGCCGGCAGCGCTAATCCGGATTTCTTGGCTTGTCGCCGGCCGTTTTTTACATAATCGGGAGATTATGAATTGTGAAGTTTTACTTATCTCATCGTTAGTTCCCATAAGTTCTCAACCTTGTTCCCCTACTTTCATAAAATTTCGAAGATATACATATGTTACTAAATACAAAATTTGTTTGTTTTATATAATTCGCGAACGACACCACTGTAGTGTCGCCGGCTGTTGGCCACTAGTTTGCTCACGACAACACTGTGGTGTCACCGGACGTCATAGTGTTAATCCTTCGTTGACCCAGTTAGATTCGTACGAGAAAATAATTGTCTAATTATATCTTATTTAAAGAGCTTTCGCCATATTTAAAGTAATTTGACCGCTTAAATCATGTTTCCCTATACAAACTTTTAACCCATCGTTGATCCCGTCAGATTTTAATTTTCGAAAAAATTAAAAACACGTTTCGTCTTATTTATCATTTGGTGCACTTTAACCAAGTTTGAAGACAAAAACCCCATTAAATCATGCATATTCATACAAACTTTTAACACTTAGTTTACCCTGTTTGATTTCGATTTATTAAAACCGAGAAACACGTGTTTTATTACACTGCACAACACAAAAAAAAAAATAACAAGGTTCTGAGAACGGATTCTGGCAGAGGGGGGAAAAAAATATACGTGTATCGGCGTTTCGAAAGTTTATATAGGGTGTTTTTTTTAGAGGTATAGAACTTCGAATTGAAATAAAACACAAGAAAATCATTTTAATGTCGATCAATTGGGCTTTGTTGGAAGGATCATTTTATGCCATTAATGTTTAAATATGATTTCGGGCATGTGGCCGCCGCGGCTGGCTCGAATAAAGCCAATTCGACAGGTCCAATTTTCAGTTGATGGACAAAGCTCCAATTGCTGTGCACGGTGGCGAATCGATTCATTCGGGTCCTCTTCAACATTTTGCTCTACAGCGGCAATTGTTTCTTCGGTGCGCACTGTTCGACGTCTCTGCGGATGCGTATTATCACATAGAGTAAACGTAGTGCGAAAACGACCCATGGTTAACCGAATTAATTGCTCTGATGGACGATGGACGATGGACGTCCATAAAATGGACGGAGCTTGCGGTAAACTTCGCGAACTGAACCATTATTTTCGAAATAAATTTGCACGATTTGCAAGCGTTGTTCTTTTGTCAACCTGTTCATGATGAAATGGCAAACCAAACTGAACATAAATGACATTAGAGTTGCCAGATTTGACCACAAAATGCCAGTTTTATCTCTATTCGAAAAACAAACCTCTAAAAAAAACACCCTATATCTGAATTTTTTTTTAGGGGTGGCTTTCCCCTTTTTGCTCATTCTTATGGTGAATCGGCATACGAAAACCATGTAACCTCACATTTTAGGTATATGATGTGTTCAGCAATTTGATGTAAAATACTACGAAGAACATTTTTGTGAAGCATTTAACCCTGTAACTCCTATTTGTATGGGTCAAATTGACCCTTTTTTTCTAATATGCCAAAAATGTCCTGTAAAACAGGACTTTTTAAGAACAACTTTTTCCACGAAAATATTCGCCATAAAATTCTACTATAGGTTTCTGAATACATGAAAGCTCAGAAATTAACTTGAACGCCAGAATTAAGCCAAAACTGGAAATGTGTTTGTGTTTATTTCGTACTTATTCAAAAGTGGTACTAAAATCTCTTACAAAACTTCATTTTTGAGGGTTAGTATGTATGGGACAAATTTTGAACGCAAAATTTCACTATAAGTCACCGTGCAAAAGAAAGCTCTAGATATAATATATACATTGTTACGAAAATCCAAATTCGTTTTGGATTGTGCTTGAAAATAAAAACACGAAATAAACAGAATAAAATGTTCAGTTTTGGCTTAATTCTGGTGTTCAAGTTAATTTCTGAGCTTTCATGTATTCAGAAACCTATAGTAGAATTTTATGGCGAATATTTTCGTGGAAAAAGTTGTTCTTAAAAAGTCCTGTTTTACAGGACATTTTTGGCATATTAGAAAAAAAGGGTCAAATTGACCCATAAAAATAGGAGCTATAGGGTTAAAATGCTCGACAAAAATGTTCTTCGTAGTATTTCAAATTGCTGAACACATCATATACCTAAACCCTCTACCAGAATCCGTTATCAGAACCTTGTTATTTTAAAAAAGTTTGATTTTGTTGTGCAGTGTTATTTCGAATTTGACGTACTTTTACCAAATTTGAAGTCAAACGGGCCAACAAATTTTTTATTCCCATACATTCATACATCCCCATACATCGCCCTGTCTGAACAGGACATTACAGGGTTTTGTAAAAAGAGGCGTTATTTTGAAAGTAGTGCAATTTTTCAAAGGTCCTTGCGATAACATTTAATAAGTTGAAACTAGGAGATTTTCAAATATGTATCGGTACACACCAGAACCAAGAATCCAAGTAGTAAAAAATCTCTACAGAAATGGTAAAATATCCTGAAGGCAACATCTCATATCTCATAATTCATCTGGCTGGATTGTAAACTGTCTACAGCTCCGAAGACCACAGAGATAGTGTAACAACTTTTGCATTCACAGCGACTGGCAGTTTGATGCGATTTTTCACCTGGTGGTCACAATTATGTCATAAAAACACTTCATCAAATGAATGACCGTTTGTATGAAGAGCCAAAGACTTCTACATTTTGTTGCAGTCTGCTTTAAGAACGTACCGTCAAAAAGTTGAATATGTACGAGCACTGTAAGATTGGCAATTTTCAGCGAAAGTTGCATCGTTTTATTGGTTCTCATTCGAAAATGTGCTCTCCCAATGTTCACAGTCGAGCGTTGGTGCACTTTGCCGGCTAACGCCGTTGCGCGATTTTATTGAATTTCACAGAAATTTCAATAAAAGTGTAAAAGACGAGTAGCAACAGCAGCTGCTCGCCTTGAGCGCTTCTTCTTCCAAACGAATGCAATATCAATAAATGGTAATTTATTCATGCGATACAGCGGACAGCCAGGCAATCTTGTGGCGTCGTCCGCCTTTTCGTCGTTTTGCTCTTTCCAACATTTCATTTGATTTTATTTTAGTTTCTTTTGCTGCATCGCCATTTCGTTTCTCGTTTACCACTGGGTGTGGCCGGTTTATGTGAATTTGCTTACCTGGGGCGGAACGTCGAGTACCATCAGCTCCCGTATGCAAGTGTCGCACACCAGACAATTTTTGTAGATCTTCTTGCGTGTGGTCGTCTGATGTGTTTTGGGGAAGTCGTGATAGAAGAATTGCTGCAAAGAATACAAATCGAAAAATTATTGCACATGATGCAACGGCCAATTGAAGTATAGGAAGTTGATGCGAAAAATATAAACATAAAAAATATCCATAGGAATTTAATTTACAAATATGTGTGAAGCATACTTAGGGGTCAATTCCACGCAAGGATTTTGCAAAAAATATTTTTTTTGCCTTATCAATACTTTTGAGTCATAGAAACAATATCCAGTTGTTGCTATTGTAAAAAAATTTAACAGGTTCCATTCTTGATTAATCTGCAGTGTCCTGAAGCAGGCGCTGAGCGCTCGAAAACCATTTTTCTCGAAACCACTTTTTGCAAACTGCATGCACAGGTTACTCGGGCACTGTTGCATGGATCGATTTGAGAGTAGCTTCACAGTTATTTCTCTAGTCGGTTTTGACTTGATGGAAACTCTTTTTATTATTAACTTACTGAAATTTTTTTTGGCCTAAAATCGATACCTTTTCTTTTAAAGTCCACCATTTCTACAAAAACCGATTTAGAGGAAACCCCCTACGTTTTTTCAAAAACAATTGAACAAAGATTATAATGTATTATGTATATTACGAGAAATCCCATTCACCCGTTTCTAAGCTGAAAAATAAGGCGATTTCAAAGCGAGATTCTTTCGCCGCCCTTTTCAATAAAAATAATAATAAACACATTCTTTTCCATACTTCAATACTGAGTTGAGTACTGAGTTATACTGAGTTGAGATCCACCAGCCGTTTGGCTGGATTGGCTCTAGTTTACGAGAAATCCGACTTTGAAGTTTGCTAATTTTAGTCGAGTTCGTCGCTTAAGTCTTCGAACGTTTAAATGCTAATAGGTTCTAAATCGTTCCGAATATCGCTTTACTGTCTTCGGCAAGTTTGTAGATATTTTAACGACCAACAAATTTGCTTAAGACACCAATCCAAAAAAAATAAATTCAAACTGTGTAATTGCGATATGTGCATTTTTTGGCGCAGTGCAACGTGGCGTATGAGTGTCATTTAATTGTAATAATAATATAAATAAATGACACTCATACGCCACGTTGCGCTGCGCAAAAAAATGCACAAATCGCAATTACATAGTTTGAATGTTTTTTTTTGGATTGATGTCTTAAGCAAATTTGTTGGTTGTTGATTTGTTGGGCACCCTAGAGAGACGAAGGAAGAAGACCTTTAGTTTAAAAGTTTCTAAAAACTTGATCTTTTGCTACAGTTTCTGTAGAAGCTGTGGGTATATAGAGGTGAAGGAAGAGGTCTTCTAGCTTAGAAGTTTTTAGAAAGTAGATCTTTTGGTACAGTTTCTGTAGAAGCTGTGGAGTTTTAAGTAGAGACAAAGGAAGAAGACCTTCAGTTTTAAAGTTTCTAGAAAATATACATTTTAATATAGTTTCTGTTTAAGATGTCGGCACATATAACGAAAGGAGCAGGTCCTTAGGTTTAGAAGTTTTTAGAAAACGGATCCTTTGATACAGTTTCTGTAGAAGCTGAGGGCACATATGAAGAGGAAAAGAGGAAGACTTTTAGTTTAAAAGTTTCTAGAAAATAGATCTTTTGTTACAGTTTCTGTAGAAGTTGTGGGTACAAAGAGATGAAGGGAGAGGTCTTCTAGCTTAGAAATTTTCTGAAAAAATCTTATAGTACAGTTTCTATAGAAGCTGTGGGTACATATGAAGACACAGTTTCTGTAGAAGCTGTGGGCACATAGAGGCGAAAAAAAGACATCTTCCAGTTTGAAAGTTTTCCAGAATATAGGTTTAGGAAGAAGACCTTTAGTTTTAAAGTTTCTAGAAAATATACTTTTTATTATAGTTTCTGTTTAAGATGTCGGCACATAAAACGGAAGGAGCAGGTCCTTAGGTTTAGAAGTTTTTAGAAAACGGATCTTTTGTTACAGTTTCTGTAGAAGCTGAGTGCGCATATGAATAGGAAAAGGAGGAAGACTTTCAGTTTAAAAGTTTCTAGAAAATAGATCTTTTGTTACAGTTTCTGTAGAAGCTGTGGGTACAAAGAGATGAAGGGACAGGTCTTCTAGCTTAGAAATTTTCTGAAAAAAATCTTATAGTACAGTTTCTATTGAAGCTGTGGGCACATATGAAGATACAGTTTCTGTAGAAGCTGTGGGTACATAAAGGCGAAGAAAGACATCTTCCAGTTTGAAAGTTTTCCAGAATATAGGTCTTATGGTACAGTTTCTGAATCTGTGGACACATCTGAAGAGGCGACGGCATGGGTCTTTTGTTTATGAGTTTCACCAAAATCAACTACTAACACAGTTTCGGTAGACCTTTTGGGTAAAAAAGACGAGGTCCTTCACTTTCTACTAATGTTTATGTCTGTACTAACGTTGTATCTTTGCTTCGCTTCGTTTTCGAAACAATGTCTTCAGAAAGTTGAATGCCGATCCATTTGTAACCAAACACTTAACAAAATTGTTTAACACACCAAGTTTTTATGTAATGGTTGTAAAACAATTTTTTTTGTTGGCACAAGTGGTGGATGGAAAATATTATGCTCGCCTAATGTCCCTTCAGCTCTCGGCTCCCATTGTTTTTTGGGATATTGGTTGCCCTTCCATCTGCTATTCCACGTGCAAGTTTTGTAGGACATTTTAGTACCAATTTTGAATAAGTACAAAATAAACACTTAAACACATTTTCAGTTTTGGCTTAATTCTGGCGTTCAGGTTAATATCTGAGCTTTGATGTATTCAGAGACCTATAGTAGAATTGTGTGGCGAATATTTTCGTGGTACATTTTATCCTTAAAAAGTCCTGTTTTACAGGACATTTTTGGCATTTTAGAAAAGAAGGGTCAAATTGACCCATACAAATAGAAGTTACAGGGTTAAAATGCTCCACAAAAATGTTCTTCGTAGTATTTTACATCAAATTGCTGAACACATCAATACCTAAAATGTGAGGTTACATGGTTTTCGTATGCCGAATCACCATAAGAATGAGCAAAAAGGGGAAAACTTTGACCCCCCTAAAAAAAAATTCAGACGTAAACTTTCAAAACGCCGATACACGTATATTTTTTTTTGGGCCCCTCTACCAGAATCCGTTGTCAGAACCTTGTTATTTTTTTTTGTGTTGTGCAGTGTAATTAAATTAGGCACATTTTTCATTCTAAATTTCTAATGGGGAAAATAATCGTTTGGCTCTCAGTATTCAGTTTCTTCTACTGTTTTGGATTCATCTGTGTACCTAACCTAACTTAAACTTCAATCAAAATTTGCTGTGTGCCTTCGCAAGAAGCGTTTATGTGAGAAACGCTTCGCCTAAATATTGAATTCAATTTTTGCTGACTGATAGTGAGCACCAAAAGTCAACAAGCCGCACACAAATAATTTAAAAGTACTCATGCATTTAAGTTCTTCGGGCTAAAGGCTCACACTTGAAATTGCAAATTACCAAAATAGAAATACGACACCCTCTACTTTTATTGAGGGACAAATAAAGCAACAAAATATATATATCTCTATATATATATGATTTATTTGTACACCGTATATGGTGTGCAATATTTGGTGCGGCCCACGTCTGGAGAACCATAAGTGGCCATTAAGGCAACCATAGCCAGAATCCAAGTCATTATGATTATTTTTCATTTCCAAATTTTTCACTTAACCTTCGATTAAAGCGATCGACCGACACAACACAAATGGCACATAAGCAACTAAATACAAACACACATATGTGAATATACTCGTATATACTTGGAGGAGGAGGAGAGTGGGGCACTTGCGTTGTCAGGCTTGCTAAACCGCTGGCACGAAATGAAATGGAAATAAAAAACCCAAATAAAAATTGATCCGTTTAAATGTTGGAACGATGCGTGTACATATTTACAGTTAGTCGGCGTGGAATACACAAGAAGTGCAAAACCAAAATCAATACAAAAAATAAACGGCGACCGCTACACACACATTCTTACACGTATTTGCTGTACATGGGAAAGGGGGCATGGTAACTGCGGCAAGGACATAAACATGAGAGCGTAACGTGCGCACACGACCGCATAAATTCGAAAGTCAGACAGACAGACAGACAGGCAGAGGGACACGCACTAAACCCCGACAAACACGAGAAGCTGAGACGAGTAGCAAAGTGGACCAAAGAGCCCGAAACGGTTCTTAAACTAACGGCCGAATAAACTTTAGGTGGGGCAGACAGACAGACAGACAGACAGGCTTGCATAGAGGTAGCCCGGGGAGATCAAGTTGAGGCAGCTGAAGCGGCTGAAAACGCCCAATAATGCTTGGAGACGCTCACACAGTTCACTTGCTGCTCCCTCAGGCACTGTGGGCGAAATGATAAATTGGGCAGAAAAAAATTTAGTCAAATTTGTTTAAAGTGTTGTTTTTTATTTACTTATTGCTTTGGTGTTT
Source organism: Melieria omissa (assembly GCA_963971225.1). NCBI lineage: Eukaryota > Metazoa > Arthropoda > Insecta > Diptera > Ulidiidae > Melieria > Melieria omissa. The sequence continues at coordinate 54,536,313 of OZ020267.1, read as the reverse complement.
TCTTAAGGAGAATTAGGACTCCAGAAGCTAAAAAAAGCGTCTCATTTCAACGATTTATTTCCGCGAAATAAAGGAAATGCATTTTCTCGATTACATAAGACACGCCCACTTGTCAAATGTTGTCCGTTTTTATGAAGAGAGCAGACAGACAAGAACAGTGTAATCGCATTTGAATGCTCTGTTACACATTTGAAATCTGTAGTCCCAAGCAAAAACCGACTTATGACCTTTTTCCTGTCCAGATCCATCACTTTGCCCACAGTGCCACACATCAGGTCAGTCGTATCCACCCACATGCAAGCATGCGTGGCCGCGTGTGGTGTGCGTGTGTGTGTACATAGCATATTTTCTAAATTGCGATTTAAGTGAGTTAAAGTATCCTTGCTGCCGTTTTGCCTTCTGCCGCCCGTCTGCTCCTTTGCCGCCCACACGCTGCGTCTGCACTGATCTGCGGCAACGGATGGTTGTGGCAATCGTCGTAGTCCTCGCATTGCTTTGCTGTGTTTTACTGGCGGGATTTTGATGTACTTTTCAATTTGTTCTCGCTTGCATTTTATGGCTCGGCTCGGCTTGGCTTAGTTCAGCACTTCGCCTCCCGCGGCATTTGTGCCGTTTCCATTACGCTGCTTGCAAGTTTGGCGGATTTTTGGCAGCGTTTGCGTTGATTTACTCAATTCTTTTTTTATTGCTTTATGAGGGTTTGCTGCTGTCTGCTGCGACCTGGTTAGCTAGCGTTCACAAGTAATCGGGTTTTTGAGGGTGTCGATTGTAAAGCAGATACTAATACGATTTTCTTGATGGAATCGCCGCAAATCTTATTTCCCCCAATTGACGCGTCGTAAATTTGTTTGTGGTTTTGGGTTTGTAATCGGTTTTTGGGAATTTGAGTAGGCGATTTATTTGGTTTTATGTAGGAAAGTTTGCATTTTTAAGGACAATAATAATTTTGTGGAAATTGTGATTTCTTAAGACAAGATTTTTCATTTTTAAATATTTGTATTTTCTTTAAATCTTTCATTAAATATCTGTATTTTATTTCATTTTATTTTATTTTATTTTATTTTATTTTATTTTATTTATTTTATTTTATTTTATTTTATTTTATTTTGTTTTGTTTTGTTTTATTTCATTTTATTTTATTTTATTTTATTTTATTTTATTTTATTTTATTTTATTTTATTTTATTTTATTTTATTTTATTTTATTTTATTTTATCTTATTTTATTTTATTTTATTTTATTTTGTTTTATCTTATTTTATTTTATTTTATTTTATTTTATTTTATTTTATTTTATTTTATTTTATTTTATTTTATTTTATTTTATTTTATTTTATTTTATTTTATTTTATTTTATTTTATTTTATTTTATTTTATTTTATTTTATTTTATTTTATTTTAATTTATTTTATTTTATTTTATTTTGTTTTATTTTATTTTATTTTATTTTATTTTATTTTATTTTATTTTATTTTATTTTATTTTATTTTATTTTATTTTATTTTATTTTATTTTATTTTATTTTATTTTATTTTATTTGATTTGTTTTATTTCATATTTTTCATTTAATTTTCTTTCATTTTATTTTATTTTATTTTGTTTTTCTTTTTTTATTTCTTACTCTTTTTTTCTGGTTACTTTTATTTTTATCATTAAAAATTGGAAATTTTTTACAAATTTATTTTGTGAACAATTAGCTAAATCCGACGTGACTTTTCAAGATATAATGATATGTAGTCTTTGTAGGTATGGAGAACTTGCGGTCTTTCTAGCGTGAAGTGTTAAGATTTCAAACTGTGGAGAGAAAATCTGCGATTCATATGAAGTATCAAAGCAAAAAATTGCATGTAACCATAATTTTCGGATTTCTAAAAAACGCTTTAAAATCTTCCTGATCTCTTATCTCTTGTCAAGGATGAATATTTTGCATGGATAAGGGTTTTGTTGGAGTCTTCATAGCTAGAAAGCAAATACCAAATTAAAGAGCTAAATATAACGGCATAGCTTTTAATTAGTATAATTTTTAGCTCTTCAAATTTTGGAAAAATTGTGACTACGACAACTAAAGTAAAACAGATAGTAATTTCCAATTCAGCAATGAAGGCCTTGAGGTACTTCTATTGGTTGAAAGGTAAAATTGCAGGCACCAAAGTTCAAAATTTCCTTGGATTCCATTCACTCAAAAGTCTGATTGTTGCCAAATCATATTAAGAAATTTTTAGCATCTTCACACTCTGTGACCACAGACAACAAACCATATGGAAGGACACCATAAGGACAACAAATATCATGAATGTTTGTGTATGTTGTCCGTGTTGTCTATAACGGTGACAGACATTGGTAATCGATTCGCACAAGTTGCCAGTCGCTTCAGCTGTGCCGACACTAACGCAACGCCACATGACACAGCTTCCGGTGCCAACAAGCCCGGACGAGCTCGTTCGCGCACCCACACCTAAACGCTGAAAAGAACGTTTTTATCTGCCTGGCTGGTCCGTGATTTGATTTGCCATGGCAATGTTCGTAAATATTTCAATTTATTAGAATTTCAATTACATTTGTGCACGGAGCGAAATTGTTGGGTCATACGGTGCGGTGACACATCACAAAGCGAGCGCAGTTGCTGCTGCGGTGTGTCTGTGTGTGGGTGTGTGTGTCCTACATTTTTAATGTGATTGCCAATAGAATGGCTGGCGGCTGGTTTGACATTTTTCATATGCTTGCTGATCTCTCTTTCCCCACTTCCTTCCCCACACTCACTGGTTCGCTGTCTGCTTTTTGCGCTCTTTGGTCATAATTCAGTTTTTCCCGGTTTTTAATGAAATTGGCTGCACTTTGCTGCACGGAAGTGCGTCCATTTTTTCCGCTGATTGCACTCTGTGCCATGTGACACTTTGTGCGGCCGAACTGTCAGTCCGACAGCCATATGGCCATTCATGGTTGCCACTTTGTGTTGTGTCACTGCTGTTGCGTCTTGATGGTAATTTATTTAAGCTTTTATTGCGCCACGTTTGAGCCGCAGATAGACGACGGCCCTGTTGGCACCTGTAGTTTTTCACTTGAAGCCATGCAAGGCTGTAAGTTATTATGTATGTGTGTGTTTGTCCATGCACATTTGCATATAAATTAAATTTAAAATGAAATTCTTGCCAGATCGCTGCGTTGAAGATTTTGGCAGCGCCGACAACAACGCAACAGCACCTCGACAATGTCCCGAGGCGTGTTGCGCTTCAGCTCATCAGCGCAGCAGCTGAGCGCACCGTTGCTTATTATTTGCTCCCCAAAGCGACAACCAACAACCGACTACAGCTGCAGCCGCTTCCTCGCTGCCTGTCTGTCTGTCCGTCTGGGTGACTGGTGCGTCTTCGTCTGTCATTTGTGTGCTTTGCCTCATGTTGACAATTTGATTTCTTATGTCGCTGCTTAAAGAGCTCGCATTCACTCAGTCGAGCAGCGCATCTCTGCCCCGTTGCTGCCGTTCCCCCCGAGCGCCTTACATTTCCACATTGCGTCGCATTAACTCGTATTCGGTGCGAGCAGTTCGACACGATGGCATAAAAATCACTTGAAAATGCACTGAACTGTAAAATATCCTTGGCGTGAGTTCGCACACACACACTGACTGCCACACATATAAGACAGCATACACGTTTGAATTGATGGGATTTCGCCTTTTATTTACTCTTGAATGCGTTGCGCGCCAACACCAAACAGCAGCAGCCGAAGCTGCTTCAAGGATATCGCTTGCCGCGCCCTTGTTTTGCTGTTCGCTGCTGCCGTATTTTTCGCATTCGAGGTGCGGCAGAGCCAACATTTTTAAATCAGACGTTAGTAAAAAAAAATCGAAACAAGACAAAAGCACACGAGCAGCAAACACAAAAACCCAATATTTAGCAGTGTTGATTCGTTGTGTTGCACGACTGACAGGACTGGCTGCTTGTCGGTTGACGTTTCCTGCGGGTGGCAGTCGCTCAGCGTTCAGTGTCATTCAAATGAGAAATAAATGTACATTTAAACAATTTACGAGCAGCGTAATTTGTCATGTATGAATAAAACACATAAAAACAACAACAATATTAGTAAACAGAAGTGCCTCGCTACCACAAAACAATAGCATAGCTTTAGGTGCAGATATGTATTGAAATGTCTTTGATAAAGACAGCAGAGGAATTCAATGTCGAGTACAGCCACAGTAACAAAACTGTGGGAACATAGTGCCTTAACAAGGCAAATGCCTTGTGCTGGTTACGTTACTGAATTGAATTTAGAAAGGGGTTAGTAATTTTCTTAACACTAGCAATTCCTAGTGATGGATTAGAAAGTGGTTAGTAATTTTCTTATCACTAACAATTCCTAGTGATGGATTAGAAAGTGGTTAGTAATTTTCTTATCACTAACAATTCCTAGTGATGGGGCTGCCATCCTATCATCCCTTCGTATATATATATCTTCGCATGTTGAGGGTTTTTGACTATGTTATATAATCGTCCTTTGCGTTTCCTTTCAGTGTTCCCAGATCAGGAGATTTCCTCCTAGATTTAGGAGATTCTTGGCCTTTTAAGAGAACTTTTAGGATGAAGATGTGTTTAAGAGAAAGTTAAGAAGATTTATATTTTATGTTAGGGGGTTTTTCGGATCCTGAGTGGATTTTTGGGCGAGTTTTGGATAACGAAGTATTGGGAACACTGGCAACAAAACATCTTTTGGCAACTATTTTAATAGGCAAAGCATCCTATTGTGTTAAAAATTCCCGTTAAAAATTGCAGTTTTTGATGAATTTATTTGTTATCAGGTGTACAACTTTGCTTCCGCCGTTTTCCGATAGGTGGCTGTACCGGCTGAGGCTGGTTGAAATACATAGATGGTAATGCCTTTAAAGTGAGTGTGGACAGTGCCTAACGAATTGTCATCGCCGTTTCAGTGACAGTTGGTCTTGTTTTCGTATTATTCACGCTCGAAAATGTCCGTTTATGTGCCCAATTCTCGCCATTTGCGGGAAGTTTTACTTTTCTGTTACAATTCGAAAAAAATGCAGCTGAAGCGCATCGAATGCTCTCAGAAATTAACGGTGATGCTGCTCTGAGTGAAAGAACGTGTCGGGAGTGGTTTCAACGTTTTAAAAATGGAAGAGCGACATGACAAAGTCATCCTCCAACACGACAATGCTCGGCCTCACGTCGCAAATGTGGTCAAAAAGTACCTGGAAACGCTGAAATCGGAAGTCTTGCCCCACCCGCCGTATTCCCCAGATGTCGCCCCTTCTGACTTCCACCTATTCCGTTCGATGGCACACGGCCTGGCAGATCAACATTTTCAATCCTTCGAAGAATTGGAAAAATGGATTGCTTCATGGATAGCGTCAAAAGAGGACTCCTTTTTTCGAGCCGGGATCCGAAAATTGCCCGAAAGATGGGAGAAAGTTGTCGCTAGCGACGGACAATACTTTGAATAATACATCTGTAAGCACTTTTTCGCAATAAAGCTTTTAATTTTGGAAAAAAACGGCGGAAGCAAAGTTGTACACCTGATATGTTTTTTGTTAAGTTTTTGTTGTTAAGCTGAAGATGAATAGAAAAAGTCTGTCTATTTTTATTTTTTATGAGAAGTTTTATTCCTTTTAAATTAAGCAAATTATAAAAAAGATTTTGGAGATTTTTTTAACTTTTGGTAGGAAATTTCAGTATTTTTGTAGGATTTAGGAGAAAGTCATTTCAGGTATCTGGCAAGACTGTTTTTCGCTTGCTGATAGGCAATTGGATTTGATATAAAATGGTTGGTGTCTTCGATGACTGCTGTGTAATTTGTCGTTAGTCCGTACTGGCACTGTGTTGTTGTTGGATTTGTGAGGCTACTGAATATGGGGATTGGCTCGTGTTGCTCCTCCCAACTGATTGAAGTGTGGACGGTAGGCAAACTTGCAGCAAGGTTACTAATAAAAACTGAATGTTATATTAAAAAACAGAGTAATATACAGATTTTTCTAATTTTTTCACATAACAATTCTTAAATTAAGTGAAAAAGGATTCATAGTGATGAAGAATTCATAGGAGAAGACCACGATGGCCGACGGCAATTACAACCTTAGCCATCTCCACGAATGATTAACTCTCATTGTGGATGAAAACGGCTGGGATTGCGGAGTGTGGTTGTTCCGTGTTCGCAAAGAGGAGGAGCTCTTTTTGGGGATAAACATTTGGAGAAAAGGATAAGTTGAGAGCTATGCAAACACAAGCGCCTACTTTAGTTTACGAAGGAAGGAGTTCGGCGTCTACAGCAGATGCTCTTTTTATAGGGACTTTTTTTGTTGATGCTTCGGCTTTTATTAATTCCTTAAATGAGGTCAAACAATTCCAAACGCTAAACTGCTGGCGGGTGGCCATAAAAAAGGAAGAGTTAAATTTCTGGTTGGGCGCACCATAACAACAAACGTGCGTATTAGCAAAAAAAACAAAAGGAAAGAACTTTGTACTGGCTTGCAGGTAACAGATTGCCATCTCGAACGGGTTCTATCGATCATGTTGAGTGCTGCCAGTTCGAGGTGGCCATGACAGGACAGGACAGGACTTATGTTGTGACAGCAGTCGGAAACTTAGACAATGAAGTTGTCACAATTTAAAGAAACTTACAGTTTAGTGAATATCTTTGAGGTATTCGGAGCAGTTCACCATCAGGTGTGGACTTTAGTCAGTACTCTTCCAGGGTCAGAAGTGTGAAACGACTCAATTGTTAACTTATTTCGATCAGGCAAACTTAATGAGCTCTGGGACTTTCCAAAAACCCGATGGATGCCATCAACTATCAACAATGTTCTCTCTCTCTGCTCTATTATGTTTTTAATTTGAATTGGATAACAGCTGATTACACAGGACAATAAAATCACACTTTTTTTCTGTTGCATAGAGCTTTTCTACTGTTTTTTACTAACTTGGGTGCGTTAATTTCAAGTCTACCTTCAGATTTTTTGTAGCAGCTCTAGTTAGTGAGATACAGGTGCCGTGTCACTTTTTCAGATTTTCCTCCACTTTTTCCATATTTTTTATTGTAATTTCAAAACCAATAAACCGGTTGACATAATTTTTGTAACCTTTTTGCATTAACAACACCGCAAGGCTTCTTTTTTGATGCAATTTATTTTTATAAGTTTTAAAATGCCGCGGTAATTGGACCTCAAATTGGGCCTCAAATTGGGAAAATATGGAATTTTAAGGCGTTTTCTTTGATGGTCAAAAACATACAAATATTTTGTAAAACAATTAACGAGTTAGGTGTATAATGAAAGCCGACACATCAAGCAATACAACACAGCCAAATTATTTGGCGGAATTCACATTCGCATCGAAATAATAGCAAAAATGTACCATAGCCATTTTCATCACTTTTCATATTTTTTCCTTACAAAATTAGGAACCTCAAAATATGCTCTTTTATATGTTCCATTTATAGTCTGAAATATAAGCAAAAAAAAAAGATTTTAAATTGCTCGAAACAAAAAAAAATTAAAAACTTTGCATATTTTCAGGCCCCTAATATTGTAAGGAAAAAGTATGAAAAGTGATGAAAATGGCTATGATACATTTTTGCTATTATTTCGATGCGAATGTGTATTTCGCCAAATAATTTGGATGTGTTGTATTGCTTGATGTTTCTTCTTAAGATATTCATATACTTCGTAACTTGATTTATGAAACATCTGTACAATTTTCGTCATCAAAAAAACTCATTGAAATTCAATATTTTCCTACTTTGAAACCTTGTTACAACGTCAAGTTAGAACGCATAAAATAGAACGCAATAAATTAATGTCAGAAAAGATGTGATGCGTGAAGTGTTGTAAGTGCAACGATATAAAAATCGTCTCGATAGGATTATTGGTTCGGAAATTACAGTCGAAAATGTGAAAAAAGTCGAGGAAAATTTGAAAAAGTGACACTTCCTTTTTTTGCGAAAACTAGAGCTGTTACATAAAACGGAATGTGGTTTTGAAATCAGCGAGAAAAAACTATTCAGAATCATGTAAAAAACTTCATGCAACAGACATGCTGTTGTCCAGTGTTATCAATGAGATGATGAGAATGCCCTTTTATTTCTTTCTACAAATGTGACTGTCTTAAGTTATGAAGAAGCATAGATGGACATTGAATCTTCCTATGAAGAGAATAAACTTTATTTATTTGAATTCAAAGAGAACATTGTACTCCGTCTTTTTAGTGAAGAAAGACAAGAGACATGGAATCTTTTTATGCTACTGGCCAACTCTCCTGGAACAGCCTGGTTTCTTTTTGGGACTTTGGTTTCTTTCTAATTTGAGCAACAATAGTGGAGCTATGGAACTCGTAAAAGTTTATAAAAATGTTGAATTGGTTTAATGACATAATCTGAGTTTACAGACAGGATTATACTCTATCTCTATGAAGAGACTGTGGGCATTTTTCTGGCCTAAAAGCCTCAGTTTTGTAAATTTTGAGAAATCATTAAAAGCGAAAATGGTCACATCATTTCTTAAGCTATATTGACAGTTTTAGCAACTTCTTGGTAACCATGTATTTTTAAAACTTTTTTACTCAACTGACAAAAAAACAAAACACATGTGTTTAAATTTTTTTGCGAAAAAAGTTCCGACTTTCCGACAGACACTAATTAATTTTTTGCACAGATTTTTTGGGGGTTTTCTTAGTTGGAGTTTTACCTTTCAAAAGACATCAAAATCGTTAAATTCTGAGAATATACATTTTTTGAATTTTGTCTATGGAATGAATCACTGTGAGACGTATTGAAAACCCTTTTAGAATCGAATGCGTTAAACTAAAAATTAAAGTTGAGTCAAGTTTGCGCGGACTTGTATCGAATGCGGCAAACTGAGTCTTCAATACATTTCCTGCATTTGCACTTTAATTAAGTGATTTCCATTTCCATTTGGGTCCCTTAAGCAAAGTCGAGTTTTAAATTCTTTACAAACAACTGGTTACACTTAAGCAGTGAGGAAAGTTTTCTCGCTTCCGGCCAGAAGGCACTTAATTGCTTTCAAATCTACATGAAAATAAGTTGACTGAGCGGGTTTTCATTTAACTTTTCTTTCGCTTATTTTAGCCATTAACTTTTTAAATTGAAAACAGAACAGAACAGACAAAAGCAAAAGCATGCAACAACAAACAAACAAACGAACGAACGAATGAACAAAAACAACCAAACTAAACCCCCAAAAGAACGAAAACCGAACAAAACACTGAAAAGAAAATTTAAATCTTTTCTGTTTGGGGCCAAATTAAATTAACTCATAACTGAAATGTTTGGCGTGGATTTTTCGTTGCTGTTGTTGTGTTTGTTGTTGTTGATGATTGGCTTGTGCTGTTGCTGCTGTGGTGTGGCATTTAGAGCGATTAGCTCTGAAGTGCGGCGCGGGGCTGGCATAAGCCACACGTCAGCTGCCGCCAGCCGACACACGCTGCGCTGTTCGAATAAATATTTATGCTCAACATAAAAACGACCCGCCAAAAGTCGGCCGAAACGCAATGAAAGCACGAACAAATTCAAAACAAAAACGCTGAATCAGAAACACTGAATGGGCGTGGACGCAGCACAGGCGAAGGCACAAAGTTGCTTAATCCAAAAACCACTTTGGCTGCCTTAACAAAAATACGACAACAGCAACAAACCAACAAACGAACAGCGAAACAATCAAAAAACAAACAAACATGCACAACACTGAAAGAGGCGCAAAATAAACAAGGCGCAAAGAGTAAAAGTAAAACAGAGAATATATAAACAACAAGGAACAACAACAAAAACAACGACAACAATGCAAAGTCAACACATGCGTGCACATTTATCCGGCAGCTCATATATCATAACACACACACAGACGCATAGACATACCGACACCCACACATACGTGCATGAGTGGCAATGTTTGTTTGTGTGTGTGTGTGTTTGTGCGCAGACAAGTGAAAATTCAACTTCCGCTTTTGGAATTTAAACAAACGAAACATTTTTGTATGCCCGCCCATCCGTCCTTCCGTCTGCCCTGCTGTCTGCCGTGGCCCCACAGACAAGTGTCTGCCCATTTCTGCTAAATGCTGTGGCTCATAACTTGTAAAGGGTTACCCATTTTGCTCTGTCTACACAATAATATATAAAAATAATCGTTTATTTGGCTATTAAATCATTCACATTTTAAAATGTTTAAGCTTCAACTAAACAAACATAACTTCTGTTTACATTATTGTTTGGAAAAGTTGTACTTTTTAAAGCCACAAAGTGCATTACCCTGTATGTATATGCATACCTGTATGTGAGTATGTAAATATAAATTTTCGAATGTGTGTTTGCGTGCGCGCAACAATAACGGAAGTATTAGCGCCCACAACCGAGCGGTGCGCTGTGTCACGGTGACAAGCGGAAAGGGAATTCGGCTTAAAGACTGTTGGAATTTGTTTAATCCAAAAGCACAACGCTTAAAGCAGCAAGCAACAACAATAATTACTTAAAAATGATTGCAAATTATTTTGCAATTTAACAAACTGCCTTCGGTTTGCTGACCAATGTGACCAACGACCAATGACCAACGAACTGCTGCTGCTTCTTCTTCTTCTTCAGTGTACGAGTGCTGGGTGCAGGAGAGATGGTGACGGCTGATGCATTCGTGCTTGTCGAATGGCTGAAAGTTTGTTGCACGAAAAAATTAACAAATTGCAACTGTTGTTGCAATTGTAATTAATTCGTTGCATTGTTGCGTGTCAGCGCTAATTAATTAAATGTTCAACAAGAATATTTTTTACGCTCATTAAGTGCAGTTTGCGAGTTCAATATTATTGTGTCTTTTGTCAATATTGAACCGGATAATGCTTCTGAACGCTTAACCCTTTAACTGTTTAATTTTGTTTCGAAAAACTTTTTCTGCCTGCTTAATTATTTTCCAGCGAAGACGAGTATACTCGACATAAACAGAGTAAAATGTTTCTGCCCGTAAATGTATGCAAGTATGACTAAAAATCAAACGTTGCGTGTTGGTTTTTTAGAAAATATATATATTTATTCGTTATTTTTGCGTAACATATATCTTCATCACTATCATTGTACATCTGGTAGTGATAATTCAAATTGTGTATTTCACAATTTTATTCCTCAAAGGAATAAAAGTCTTACTTTTACTTTTCTTTTCAATAAAATCCACAAGACTCTTATAACTTTTCTTGTCTTAACTATTATAACGGACAATCAACTGAGAAACGCGAAACGAAATACGTTTTTATTTGCAAAAAACCGTTTTGTAACCGTGCTTCCCCAGAATTTGTTATTTTAGCTTAAGCCAAGCTATTGTGTATTAAAATAAATAGGGTTTCCAGACTAACGAATATTCTAAATAATAACTTATAAGATCGTTAGATAATAACTTATAAGATCTTTATTTGCTCTTTCTCAGGGGAAACAAATTACAGTTGATTCGTTGAATATTAATACGAATGCGATTTTTTTCTTCACGACGAGTATACTCGACATTATGCGAAAATTTTTCGTTTCGCTCTGTCGAGTATACTCAACATAAACGGTTAAAGGGTTAAGCACATTTCGTTTAGAGCAATAAGCACCAGGACTCAGGGTCGATTTCTTCACTCGGAGTTAAAAGCAATGACTCGGGTTTCTTCACTCGATTTTTTAAAATAATTATTTGCGAATTTGCGTAAAAGTCGTAGCTTGAGACTTATAACTTAACTCAATTTTAACCATTTCAAACGGAACAATTAGAAATCTGAAAAACAAAAAAATAATAAATACATTTTCTGCCGTTTTACACATTTTGCCAGGGATAATTGCATAACTCCTAAAATTCACATCACATCAGATCACATCATCTCACATCGGATTACATCACGTCACATCATATCAGATCAGATCAGATCAGATCAGATCAGATCAGATCAGATCAGATCAGATCAGATCAGATCAGATCAGATCAGATCAGATCAGATCAGATCACATCACATCACATCACATCACATCACATCACATCACATCACATCACATCACATCACATCACATCACATCACATCACATCACATCACATCACATCACATCACATCACATCACATCACATCACATCACATCACATCACATCACATCACATCACATCACATCACATCACATCACATCACATCACATCACATCACATCACATCACATCACATCACATCACATCACATCACATCACATCACATCACATCACATCACATCACATCACATCACATCACATCACATCACATCACATCACATCACATCACATCACATCACATCACATTATATCACATCACATCACATCACATCACATCACATCACATCACATCACATCACATCACATCACATCACATCACATCACATCACATCACATCACATCACATCACATCACATCACATCACATCACATCACATCACATCACATCACATCACATCACATCACATCACATCACATCACATCACATCACATCACATCACATCACATCACATCACATCACATCACATCACATCACATCACATCACATCACATCACATCACATCACATCACATCACATCATATCATATCACATCACCTCATATGACTCGACATCACATCATTTGACTCCACATCATCTCATATGACTCCACAGCACAGCACATCACATCCCATAACATCACATCACATCACATCACATCACATCACATCACATCACATCACATCACATCACATCACATCACATCACATCACATCACATCACATCACAACAGATCAGATCACATCATATCACATCACCTCATATGACTCCACATCACATCATTTGACTCCACATCATCTCATATGACTCCACATCACATCACATTCCTCCTTATCTTGCAATGCTCTCTTATAAACCTCAAGTCTCTTGAAAGCAGACAATACTGTTGTTCGTTTGACGTTGTTAGTGGGTTGATTGGGTCTCTTGACCCGTATCTTCTAAATCTAATTGACTTCAATTGTCCCATTCAGATGCTCTGTCAGCCTATGTAGATCAAACTAGATTTCCGTTTCGTTTAATTTTGATCTCTCATTTTTCCCAAGGCGAATTAAGAAATGACCTAAAATCCTTTTACAAGAAATTTTTGATATGTGTTTATATAAATTTTCTTTAGTTTGTTGTCTATTCTGAAGTATTTTCTAATAATTGTTAGCTTAGTCTGTAAGGTTGCTGTAGACTATATTAGTTTTTATGAAAAATTTCAATAAAGTTTGATCCAAAAGAGATAAAATGAAGTTTCTATCTAAAAATTTTTTCCCGAATATTTTTACTCCGCATTTTCAAAACATGAGGAGGTTAGTTTCAAAAGAGTAAAATATTAGACAGACTTTCATTTATTTTTTCTCTCAACACGTTTTTCTGAATAAACTTAACCCGCCTATCCATTGCTGAGCACTAAAATGCCCAACGAGTCAACATAATTTTATTGAGGCCTTTTATAACTGAATTGCAATGCTTTTTGAAAGAATATCTTCCGTGAGTTTAATTATTTTTTGAAATAAAATTAATGCAAAAATTAAAAGTATTTTTAATGAACTTTTTAACCGTATTTTGTAATATTGTTGTGTTGGTTGGGCCTTGTGGAGTTAAGGGGTAGTTCCACCACTGGCGCACGCAAAAACCGATTTTGGGGACTCAAACCCCAAACTGTTTTTGTTTGTTACAAAAGTATGAAATGGTATTAGGCTCAAAAGTTGTGTACAGAACCGCCCAAAATGAAATTCTGTATGCACCACTGAACACTGCTTAAGGAGTTTGGAAATACAGGTCTCCCTCGTTAACGCGGTGGTTACGTTCCAGGAAAATTCCACGCTATGTGATTCGCGTTATAGAAGACTTCACTTTCATATAAAAATGTTAGGGTTATGTTCCAATAAGCTTTTTCCAAAATAAAATAGGTACTAAATTAAAGATGTATGTACATTCCAACTCAAAATCAAAATTCATACTTTATTTAAAAAATTAAAAAACATAATGAAAAAAACTGTTTTTTTTTTAATTGCGTTATATCGAAAACGCGTTGTAGAAGTACCGCGCTATACGAGGGAAACCTGTACTTATTTTTAGGTTTTCGTTTGTTTGTAAAAGATGTAATGCATTGTTTGTTTTTTAAATTACTTGTTTTGATTTTGTTAAAAAGTTTCATAGTCAACATTTTTTGAGTTTCGAAATCACATCACACATTAAAGACATTCGTACGATTTCAGATTTCGTTTTCATTTTGGATTCCTACGAATTCCATCACATGTTTGATAGATCTTTAGTTACTTTAAGTCGGGTTTTGTTGTAATTTGTGGCATTGTTGCCCTACTTTGAGTTAGAAAAGACAGCATTAATAGAGTTCACACCCCTGCACGTTTGTTTGTGTTAAAAAAAAACAGTGTTGCCGCTATGGATCACTTCAAAAGTGTCTGGTCGTTACTTTTTCATTTGTTTTATAATAATTGGCTGATTTTTTCATATTATTATTGTTGTGTAATAGCTGCAAGCTTTGTTTTTGAAGCATAAACAACTTTTTTTTCACAATTCACTTGAATACGTGCGAGCATTGTTTTCCGCATGATTTAATTAAAATATTTTACATTATGTTTTATTTGCTTCAATTATTGCGAGTGCTTCGAGCAACGAGCTCAAAGCCGCACAAAACGCGACGTATCGCATCAGTAAATATTTATTTTTAATAATTTATTTTTTTAATAGAATTTCGGCAGAGTTGTGTAAATAATTGATTCAAAGCAAAAATGTGCAAAAATGTATTCATAATCAAAGCGATTGTTAACACTTTAAAAGTTAATTGTTTGCATATTTAACATTATTGAAATTTTTACTGTAATGTTGTCACATTTGATTTATGCTTTCAAGTGTTGTTTTTTCGACACAATGAGAGCGAGCATGTTGTTGTTAGCAAAATGGCCAAATAAATAACATTCAGTTATTGCAGTGATTTCAACTTCGGCTACAACAACAGCGAGTTACATAAGCAAGTTGTCGAGTCGAGTTGCACTGCGGTCACCAGCAGCACTGCACAGCGTCATGGGCTCCTTTGGTGTTTCCGTACTAAGTAGTTCAGGCTGAGCGTTTATATTAGCCGCCAACATTAGTGTGTGTGTATAAAATGTTTGTTTGTGTGCGTGCGTTTGTGCGAATATGAGCGCATAGCATAAAACTCAAAAAGCGTAAAATTTTTGCTTCCTCTGCGCTTTCGTTCACCACATTGCGCTCCTTGCAGTGCATCGGCACACAAACAGCCATACACACACACACACACACACACGTTCATATACGTATGTATCAGCAGATAACTTTCTGGAATTATTAAACTAATTACGTGCGCGCATATTAAGTGAGCGGGCGCTTCTTCCTCTTTCACACCACTTGGGCTCCGCTGGGCCGCAGCATTGATGCCGCGTTTGGCTGCGCACTGGCCTCATCAGTTCTTGGTAATTAATTTTGTTGTTATTGTTTTTTAGGTTTGTTGTTGCGTTTGCTTGTTGTTTGTTTTTGTGTTCAACAACACGCCTTGTCGTTTATTTCTTCTTGGATTGTTTGGCGTTTGGGAACAAGATAGGCGGCAGCCAGCCAGCCAGAGACAGAAACGTGAGGGTCTGGATTTGACGGAGGCGTTCATGGGGGGAAAAAATGAAATCAAACAAAGCGAATGCGAAAACTCCTAAGCACACTTTACAACCAACTTGAGCGCAAATGGGCAGGCGTACGTTTGTATGACAAAGTGGCCAGTTGTGTTAGTAGAAAATTAAAAACAAATTTTTAATTTGGAACTATATACATAAATGACAATTAAAATAATAACTTACAATGATTGAAATATTTCGACAGCTTTTAATAAAGAAAAAGTTTATGAAAATCAATTTAATTAAGATTTAGATTTTTTCTGATTAATTTGTTTATAATTTTTGACTTTATTTTGTCTTTTTCTGATGTGCTTCGAGCTTATTTGCAGTCAACTTTGACGATGCTGATGGAACTATGTTAACACATCACATCACATAACATAATATCACATCACATCACATCACATCACATCACATCACATCACATCACATCACATCATATCACATTATATCACATCACATCACATCGCATCACATCCAATAACATCACATCACAAAACATCACATCACATCACATCACATCACATCACATCACATCACATCACATCACATCACATCACATCACATCACATCACATCACATCACATCACATCACATCACATCACATCACATCACATCACATCACATCACATCACATCACATCACATCACATCACATCACATCACATCACATCACATCACATCACATCACATCACATCACATCACATCACATCACATCACATCACATCACATCACATCACATCACATCACATCACATCACATCACATCACATCACATCACATCACATCACATCACATCACATCACATCACATCACATCACATCACATCACATCACATCACATCACATCACATCACATCACATCACATCACATCACATCACATCACATCACATCACATCACATCACATCACATCACATCTTACCACATAGCATCATATTACATCACATAACATGCGGATCACAAAATGTATTCCTTTGCACAATTGCAACAACAAGACATATGTGCAATAACTAATCATCAGGTGTGCATTGCTTGCAATTTCTAAGACCATGAGGCAGTTGGCGACCCTGTTATTTGATGTCAATAACAACAGGTCCTTCTAGCTAATACATCAACCCGCTACTCCCATTACGGCGAATTCAGAACTAAACGTTATGGCACTTCTAGCACGCTGCCGACAAATCTCGTGAACCCTTTCCGAAGGAATGCGAGATTGGCTCGCTCGTTCATGAGATCAACAATCACATAACATCATATCAAATGTAGGCATGGTTGTGGCCCTAATCCACTCTTATTAACGACGTCATACATTATCTCGAAGAGGTTCTAGTGACCAATGATCCATAGGCAAAAGTCAGATACTGTATACAACTGTCTCTTTACCCTCTAAGTCTGCCTTTAAGGCAACTCTGCCTCTCTTGGTTTCACTCTCTTGATGGTATCACTCTCTTGATTTCACAGCCTAATGGCTTCTTCAAAGTCTATCGGGGTTGTTGCAATCGAGTAGCTAAGGTGAACAATTGTTGAACAAACTTTGTCTCTACTTTAAAAAGATCTAATATTTAATTTCCTATCTTATTATTTTAGTAATAAAATCTATAGTTTTCCAATCTATTTTACTTAAGATGAGTTGTTTTGTAATGTTTTATTTTGTATATTCTTTAATTCCATTTAATTTGTTTCTTTTGTTTTTTGTTTTTGAAGTTGGTCACCCTAAAATACATATTCACTACACATTTCACTTTACTGTAATTATATGTATGAACATTGTATGTTTGTGTTCTTGTCCCTCTAATCTTCGAGCATAATTAATTACAAAACAAAATGGAAAATAATTTGTTGTTGTTGTTATTGTAGCTGTTATTTTTTGAGATAGAAGCAAGCATTGCATGAAGACACAACGTGTACATGGAAGTCTATATGTGTGTGTATGTGTGTGTCTGCATTTGACATGAAAGTCAATGTCGAGTATTTTCACCTAACTCAGAATTTTGGGAATTTTTTAATTTGAAAACTTGAAACACATAGCAATTAAAGAAACAACAATTGAAAAATGCCAATGTTGAGATTGAGCAAAAAAGTACAGAACTTAATTCAATTCAAACGAGTCAACATTAGAACGAGTAGTTTTAACCAAAAGATTTAACTTGACAATTCTGTGGTCAAAAGCAATAACCGCTTAAGTCGACTTAAGAAGAAATTTAGTTATGGATGCCACCACGTTCCCCTGACTGTGCTCTACGTTTGTGTAAAATCGGGAAGTTTGTAACTTTAAAATAAAAAAGTTATTAATAAAAACCTATTCGCATTCCCATAACGAACACACTGAGCACTAAAACTTTGAAACGAGATTGCTCGAAACGGCAATTTTCGACTTAGGCGGTTATTGCTTTTGACCACAGAACTATTGAATGAACTATTTAAATGTAGTTATGTGAACTAAATAATTTAGAGACTGATTAGTACAAGAAAGTTAGTAAATTGCAATGCCGATTTGAGGGTGGAATACTTATTTTCTAGAAAACTGAAGAGAAACCCTCACATTGGCTGCTTGACTTTCTTTCAAGCTAAAGTTTTATGTATAGGTACTTCAAACTTTAAAGGGTCTCTTTTACAATGACTTGTGAAATGGAATACTCACATCTAACCATTCAGAGAGTCAGGCGCCAAGTCCCTTACCTAACCTACTGGTGTATCTATCACATAAAACTGGGTCTCGGTGTTTCGCTGTTAACTTACAGTTTAACCTTTATTGGCAATCTTGTTATACATACATCCAATGAAAATCAAAGAACTAGCGAGACTGGCAACACAAGTCTATGGAAACTATCTATGAAGCAGAAAGCGGTTACTCCAACTAGACTCGATCTACATCAGTAGAATTTATGTTTTCACGAAACACCATAAAATGGTTACACCATAAAATGGTTACACAGGCTAAAACAAAAACCAGACAACTTCTTCTGTTTTGGCTGTTTTTCTAAAAAAAAGTACAAGCGCAACACATTTCATGTATCAAGAAAGATATAGAAAGCTACTCAAACTGGGCAGGAATTCCATTAGCATAGTGTGGTTGGTCTGACAGAAACCCAGTCATAGATTTCTAATTGGCATGAAAAAGTCTATGTTTTCTGTCTATTAAATTCCTCGCCCATAATTTAATTGCTTGATATTGTAAATTTCGTCTTTAATTTGCTTCCTTTTATATCTTAATTTTTTGTATTTTAACACAAGAATGCCAGGCTAAAACAACCTTCTTTAAACGCCCAAATGAAATTCTCTTAAAAAAGCTGTACAATTAAAAAAAAAATTGCTATTTTTGTATTCACTAAAAGTAACGGGAAAGTTTTTTCAGAATTTATGCAATAAAATAATAAACAACCTCAATGCAGTAATTTTGATTTGTTTGGTCATTTTAAAAGAGTGTTAGCCCTTTTCGTAACCATATTTTGAGAAAGCCCCGAAAAATAAATTTTAGCAAGTTACAGTGGGTGGTCAAGCAATTAGCACGCTTCAAGCAATCAAACGCTTTTTATGTTTAAAATAAACTCTTAAAATTAAATTTTTTGCATTCAATTATATATTTGTTTCAGAACAAATAAGAAGATATTTTTAAAGTGAATTGTACAGTTTTTTGCATCATCACTAAAAAACAGAAATTTGTTTAATACACTGTTCCAAATTACTTTAAACAAAAAATTCCCAGCCTTAATGCGAGTATTTTTCAATATATTGTTTTTGTTTTTATTTTATTCCCAAAAATTCACGATTTTCTCATATTGATCTCACAATTCGAATGCACACTTCACTATTGCAGATTTGCAACAAATGTTCAATTTAATACTGCTACTAACAAAGTCCCGTTATCGTGCTCACCCACGGCACATAACCTCACAAATACCATTAGAAATACTGTGGGACAAACAAGCTAAGCAAACAAGAAAACAAAAAGCGTTTGGAAACTAGTTTAGTACGTCTTACATCCACTTAAACATGAAAATTTATATTTTTCGTGCCAATTGCTTGACCAGCCACTGTAGTTGATGGCATTTGGCCGTAATCAAATTCAGATCAAATCAAATTTGATTTTGTAACCCTTTCCTACCCATGAAGTCAAAATATGAGTTTGTCTTCGATGCTTGTCCAGCTTTGATAAGGAAGGCGTAGCATGCCAAAAGTACTATTTTTATAGAAAGCCAAAAGATCTAAGTATGATATAAAAAATTATAAGTTTTAAAATGTAGGTTTATTGTAATTAAAAAAAACTGCAAGCATTACTAATTTCTTTGATTTGTTAATTACTCAAAGGTACGAACCGGGTAAACAGATACAATTTTATAGTTGTATTATAATACAAAATTAATGTTACATTTTTCCAATCATTCTGTGTTGCTTTTGTACAAATCTGATTATTTTTAGTATTTTTAAAGAAATTAAGAAAAAACTGTATATGTATGAGTTTTTCTTCAATGTCCGCCCAGCTTTAATAGGGAAGGTATGCATGACATGGCAAAAAAATATTTTTTTATAAGGTCAGTAGATCTAAGTAAAATATAAAATACATAAAATTTAGATTACACAAATTTATGGTACTAAAAACAAAACTGCAAACATTACTCATTTCTATGATTCCTTAACACTAGAATGCCCGAGGGAGTCATTTTGACTCCATTGAGGTCTTTTATTTTTTAAATTATTCAAAACACTATACGTACCAGAATTACACTGTAATTTAATTTCAACAGCAAAAGCCACTGACAATAACTGTACAGTAGTTATGAATTCAAACAAGGCAATTATTAACACTAGAATGCCCGAAAATCTGACATACCTAAAATGCCTCGGGCATTCTAGTGTTAATGGATCAAAGTTGCGAAATGAGTTAAAAGATTTAAACGAATTTTATTTTAATACAAAATTAGTGTGAATTTTTTCAATCATTCTGTGTTGCTTTTGTACAAATCTCCCTATTTTTAGTACCAAGGTACTAGTACTTAGTACTTAAAACAAAATTTAAGAAGAAAAATATGTTAGTTTTTCTTCAATGCTCGCCCATTTTTAATAGAAAAGACGATGGAAAAAATACTTACTTTATTAGAAATCCAATATATCTAAGTAAAACACAAAAACTATAATCTTTAGATTACACAGGTTTATCGTAATAAAAAAACCGCAAACATTCGTGAATGAATCAAAGGTACGAAATGTGTTAAGCAATCCCTTAAATTTGGTGCAGACTGTGTTTTTGGTTTGCAGCTTTAAGAAGCAAAGAATGTTTTGTCTATCTTTCTATCTATCTGCCTTCATGTCTTTCGCTTTAGTGACGCCACATTTTAAATACATTTTTGCTACGTGAACACAGACACATAACGCATACACACGTACCGCATTCACACAAACATAATGTCACTACCATGTGCGTTGGTGTGTGTGTATGTGTGTGTGTGAAAAGATAAACTTTTGCCGCACACTTGGGTGATAATGAAAGGAATATTTAAAATTTCCGTAACGTCAGCTGCTACGGCTGCAACATTCTTTGGGTTTCGAGCAAATAGTTGTGACAAAACGGAGAGTGGGTTGTGAGGGTCTATGACAAACGGCTTAAGCCCCAGAATCTCTCACTCGCAATCATTAATTAATAAGTGAAGTTGTTACTTTGTGCGTTGGCGTTCACAAATTGCCACAAAATTTGTAGCGTTGCCTTTGCGCATTGTTCTAAATAAGGCGACGGCACAGCGCAGCGCCTACCAGCAGCTGCGACAATGTGAAATTGCTGCCCGAGTGGCGGGGCGTATAAGTAACCCACACGCAGTTGACTGTTGTTGTTGCGTTGCGGTTGTGAACGACTGAGCGGCGCGACAGTAAAAGGGAACTGGCGTTCATTTATTACGGAGACAGCAGGTGGCATGGCAGGTGCAGAAAGGTTCATCACTTTTTCGGCTGAGTTGTCGACACTGTGACAGTTGATGTAAAGTCTTTGCAGCTGACATTTGGTGTTTGTTGACTGGCGCAGCACGCCCCGACTGGTGGCTATGACTGGGACGGACAGCTGAGCGCGCGGTTGTTGTGGGTTCTGGAAGTGATAAATTCGCTTACACTTGAGGTATAGCAAAGTTCATTACTGCGGCACTGGGGGTGATTTTTGAATAATCACCAGTTTGGTTAATGAATGGCGGGCGCTGTTCGGCTGCCGCTGAATAGTGTTTTAATTAGTGTCGAGTGTAAGCTGAGGCTTACGATGCGTTACAGTTGATGACTGAGGAGGGCAACGAAAAGTTTGAATATTTATGAGAGCGACTTGAATTTTAACGCTTAATGTTGGTTTGAGGAAATTTTGTACAAAATTTAATCTAAAAGTAAATAAAAAATCGATCGAAAAGCGCATTGCAGTCAAATTTAACCGTCGATATGAGTTGTTGTAATAAAAAAATCTCATAAAAAATAAAAAAATGTCTGTTCTTGTTCTGAATCAGAAAAGTCGGGTTTTGCCGAGTCAGAAATGAATGAGTGCTGCTCAGGTTAGGTAAGCTGGCTGGCCAGATCGGACCCTGTTGGGAGCCTCAGTGAGTTCTGATCAAATGTTACACACTATTACATTACATATGAATTTGTAGCCAAATTGTGTTCATAATAGGTTCCCAATAACGTCCCCGAAGCAGTTTGGAAAGTTGCAATTTACTGCAATTAAATTTAATGTTACTCATACGCCTCGTCGTACTGACAATTGGCGTAGATTCAGTTTGCTCATAATGCGCGCAGAGCGAATTTCAACTGAAAATTACCAAAATATGCCATGCAAAGTAAATCGAATTGCACCGCCACAAGCATCAAGTGATAACAACAAATATGAAGAAAAATTAAACAAAATATCAACAACACGAAAAGTTAATTAGATCTGTGAAACTTTGCTGCACACATGCACACACACACAGCGGCCATGGCCATAAATGTAAGAGACCTGAGAAATGCCAAAATTAAAATGAAATGCAAGCAACGACGAAGGGAAGCAAAACAAAAAAATGCCAATTTACAAGTGTGCCGCAAGCATTCGGGCCGCACTGTCGTATTACACACTGAAATATTAAATTAAATTGGCAACTGCACTGCCAGTTGGCGGCCAAACACACTCACTCACAGACAGACATAACGTCGTTGCTAAGTACGCACCCAAATACGCAGAAGTGCCCAAACACACACACACACACATACCGACACACAGTCAGGAACACGCGTGCACAACGATGACAACAGGCATAGCGTACTAACAACAATAACGACAACAACAATAAACCAGTAAAAAATTAGTCACTTTGTAGAAGTAACAAAAACAACAAATTTCAAAAGCAAAGCAAGCTCATGGCCAAGAAAAGAGGAGAAGAAAAACTAAAGGCATTAAAAAACTTGCGCGAAAGAAAAGCGAAATGTGGGGAAAAAAGTGAAAATGTGCCAAAAATGTGGGTAAATAAAAAGGGACAGAATTTCTGTAAAAATCTATTCGTGTCACAACGACAACGAGACACAAACAGAGTTGCACAAAGCAACTTAAATCGAAAGAACAATCAAGCAGCAAAACCCATCAACACACGGCGACCTCTGTCAATGTTGACTTTGTGTAGCAGGATTTGAGGTCGAAATCACTTTGGGTGCTGTTAACCCTTTTCGTTGCGGTTTCTTACTGGGGAATGTTGCCATTTCAAAGTCTTTGATTAAGTGCTCGGTGAAGCCATCTTAATAACGTGTTATCATAAATTTGTTATTTTTTTTAATAAAAATTTAGTTGAAATAAAATAAAATAAAATAAAATAAAATAAAATAAAATAAAATAAAATAAAATAAAATAAAATAAAATAAAATAAAATAAAATAAAATAAAATAAAATAAAATAAAATAAAATAAAATAAAATAAAAAAAAATAAAATAAAATCAAATAAAATAAAATAAAATAAAATAAAATAAAATAAAATAAAATAAAGTAAAGTAAAATAAAATAAAATAAAATAAAATAAAATAAAATAAAATAAAATAAAATAAAATAAAATAAAATAAAATAAAATAAAATAAAATAAAATAAAATAAAATAAAATAAAATAAAATAAAATAAAATACCATAAAATAAAATAAAATAAAATAAAATAAAATAAAATAAAATAAAATAAAATAAAATAAAATAAAATAAAATAAAATAAAATAAAATAAAATAAAATAAAATAAAATACCATAAAATAAAATAAAATAAAATAAAATAAAATAAAATAAAACAAAACAAAACAAAATAAAATAAAATAAAATAAAATAAAATAAAATAAAATAAAATAAAATAAAATAAAATAAAATAAAATAAAATAAAATAAAATAAAATAAAATAAAATAAAATAAAATAAAATAAAAAAAAATAAAATAAAATAAAATAAAATAAAATAAAATAAAATAAAATAAAATAAAATAAAATAAAATAATATAAAATAAAATAAAATAAAATAAAATAAAATAAGATAAGATAAGATAAAATAAAATAAAAAAATAAAATAAAATAAAATGAAATAAAAAAAAATAAAACAAAATAAAAAAAAATAAAGTAAAATAAAATAAAATAAAATAAAATAAAATAAAATAAAATAAAATAAAATAATATAAAATTTTTATTTTTTATTTATTTATTTACAAGAGAAATAATTATAGAATAATTATTGCACTAAAGGAAAAAAGCACTGGCTACCATGGCCTTCGGCTCAATAATATAAAATAAAATAAAATAAAATAAAATAAAATAAAATAAGATAAGATAAAATAAAATAAAAAAATAAAATAAAATAAAATGAAATAAAAAAAAAATAAAACAAAATAAAAAAAAATAAAGTAAAATAAAATAAAATAAAATAAAATAAAATAAACTAAAATAAAATAAAATAAAATAAAATTAAATAAAATAAAATAAAATACTATATTTCTTTACTTGTAAGCTGCAATTATTTAAAAAATGTGCCTTAATTTTTCTTTACTAAATTCACATTTCCCCACAAAAATTGAATAACTACTTCTCAGCACTTAATTATGATTACAATTATATTTGAAATATGGAGGTTAATGAGGTTTTGACAATTGATTTTTAGCTTTATAGAAACCCAAAAGTTGGTAACCTCACAACTTCGTTTGTATTGCAAGCGCCCTCTGGTGGTGAATTTTTTAACTTTAGTTAATTATATATTTTTTGCACTTAAGAGTGTTGCCGTTTGTTTAATAAATTTTTTTAATCGGTTTAGCGGTTTCTGAGATAAGATGCTACTTCGTTTACTTCACAACTTTGCTTGTATGGGAAGCGCCCTCTGGTGGTGAATTTTTTAAATTTAGTTAATTATGTATTTTTTGCACTCAAGCGTGTTCTCAATTGTTGGATAATTCATTCAAATCGGTTTAGTAGTTTCAGAGATACGCTGTTACTTCGCTTACTTCACAACTTCGTTCATATGGGCTGCGCCCTCTGGTGGTGAATTTTTTAAATTTAGTTAATTATGTATTTTTTGCACCTAAGAGTGTTGCCGTTTGTTTAATAAATTATTTTAATCGGTTTAGCGGTTTCTGAGATACAATGCTACTTCGTTTACTTCACAACTTCATTTGTAAGGGAGGCGCCCTCTGGTGATTAACTTTTGAACATAAATTAATTATGTATTTTTTGTACTTAAGATTGTTGCCGATTGTTGAATAAATCACTTAAATCGGCTTAGTGGTTTCCGAGATATGATGTTTCCTCACTTATTTTACTACATTTAAAAGTGGGAAGCCGATTCTATTGAAGATTACTAGTTTTGTATGGCAGCTCCCTTAAGACTTAGAGATAGCGGTTAGGTATGTATGGAGAAAACATTTGGAAGGAAATATAAATGGGGGTAAGTCTTGCATTTGATACATCTGGGGACAATCTGGGAGCAACGGGAGCCCATTTTATAAAGGCGAACATTTTGTATGGAAGCTCCATTAAGGGTTGGAGATAGGGGGTGAGTATGCTCCAAAGAAATATTCAGAAGTAAAATTTAATGGTGGTCAGCCACAGATTTTAACCCTCTAAGAGCAATTTTTGAGCAGCTTTTTGTTAAATTCTCAAGCCCTTTTCTGAAGTTTAGCTTCGATGCGACCCCATTTGATTGCATTTTACTCCCCTAATTTTTTGGCTTAAGAACTTTTTCATCAAACCGCATAAAAAGAGAGTTTCCGGAACATTGATAACACATTATTTGGACTATCTAATGTTGCCATTTGGGAATAAAATAGCGAAACAATTAAAATTTATCTCTCGTCTGGCAGGAACTGTCAAATCAAATTAGAACATCGCAGCTCATCAAGTTGATGGCATTTCTTTATGGCTTGGCGGAAATTATTGTAGTACAGTTTATAAAAAATCCATTAAATGCACACAAATAAAACGCAATAAACAACTTTTTCGTACTTCTAAATAGCAGTTGTTGTTGTTGTGGTTATTGTTATTGTCCATATCGCACGCTGCACAGCCAACATCGAACAGCCAACGTCGACACGCAGTCAAAGGTATGCAATGAAAAACAACTAAATCGCCAACAACTGCGCCGAAAACTTGCAACAAAATGCCATTTCGAGTATTTATCATTGCTTGTCGCCATTCCCTTGTCGTCTGCTACTACTCCCCTTTGCACACTTTCAGCTGTGGCCAAATTGGGGCATTGAAAAATTGCCAGCAACACGCTGCCGCAAAAGTTTTCCTGCGCGACGCGATGCGACACTTCTGTTCGCGCGCATTGAGGTTAGTGTGTCACGAAATTAAGCGAAAGTGCGCCGAAAGAAGACGCTGCGCAAATAATAAAATACAAAAGCAACAGTGACACATGGCGAGTGTTTGCCATTGCGGCCATCAGCGCGGAAGTGTGTTGGTGTGTGCGAGTGGGTGGCGGCGCGTCGGGCTGCGTAGTTGTTGCGTTTTGTGCGGTGCGCTGTGGCGCTGTGTTGAGGTTTTACGGTCTTAAGTGCCTTTTGTTTGGCACTGTTGCAAAACATCTGAATGTTTGTGTGTGTGTGTGTGTGTGCGTGTGTGTAAGGGAATGTGAATGTGTTTGCATGTGAATATGTGTTAATGAATGTATGGGTGAATATGTGAATTCATGGTGATTAATAACATTGGGAATTTATGTTCTTCTTTAATGCATCACATTTGTCTTCTTATTTGTTCTTTTTCAAGAAAAACATATTTATTAAAATATTTATTTAAATTTTTTATGATTAACTTTTAATTATGAGTTACTTGGAAGCTATGCGAAAAGTTGTCGTTTAGTCATGGCGAGTATATTTGACATAAGCAGTTACAGGGTTAAGAGACCAGCGGTAGCTGCGCACTGTTTCATACCAAAACGTGAGTCCTTAGAGACACTTTTGTCTTTGTTAGAATCCAAAAGTTTAAAAACAGTAAAATTGTTTTTATTGCTTTATTATTTATTTTTATTTATTTTTATATTTTAATATTGTTTTATATAGTTTTATAATTTGTTATTATTACTATTAAAATTGTTTTTATATTTTAACCTTTAAAGTTAGGTTATGTTTCGCTTTTTAACCTTAAAAGTTATGCATAATTTTTTATTGTATGCCTTAACTTTCTTACACATCTGCCACTATTTCAATCGAAATGCCATAATTTTGCTTCAATACCCAAAGCCATTTTTTATTGACACCCTGTGCTCGATTGCTGCCGCTTGTAAAATTCTTGTATGCACAGAAGGCAGCGTGTCACATGTGCGGCTGCAGGCTGTTGAAAATTGCTGTAGACAATGCTGTTGTTGTTGTTGTTGTTGTTGTTGCTACTGTTGCCCCAAGTGCCGCACCCCATTAATATTCGCTGCTGTGTTGCCACAGTGGGGAATTTGCAGTTGCTGCTCGTTGTTGTTGTTGGCACTGTTATTGGCATTTTGTTGTAGTATTTGCTGTTGTCGACTGGCTCATTGCTTGAGCTGTCTTTATAAAACACTGTCAGTGTGTATTGTGTTGTTGTTGTTGCATAAAATCCTTTCCACAATTGTATTGTAAATTTTCATTAAACTTAATTGATCGCTGTGTGCGTGCATGTTTATCGATTTTTTTATGCTGCAACAAAAGCATTTGCACAACGAGGCCAGTCAGCGGGACGTAACGGAACGGAAAGATTATTTCTTTATGGTCTTTTGTGAGTTTGCGTCGTTTTTATAACCAATTTTCAGTTTTAATTTACATCGTTGTCCTTGCAATTATTCTTGTTGATGCTACTGTTGTTGTTATTGCTTTACCATATGTTACGGAAATTTTCGTTTAATGTGCAGTGTCCCCATAAATTTCGTTTTGCATTTGCCAGTTCATTTCAAGCGACTTGTAATCGCACACATAATGCGGCATGTTGCACTTTACTTGGTCGCTCGATTTCATGCTGAATGCAGGCAGACTTTATGTCGCATATTCGTGACTTATGTCAGCTGTCGCTGTCATAAATTTCACTGTCGCTGGCGTTGCACTCGTAAATGAAGCTTGAAAAAGATGAGCAATGTTTGTATTAAGCGGCGCCACAGCCCATTTGATGGCTTCATGTGCAGCGCCGGTTTCATCTATTAATCATTTCCAAGTGCCCGCAAATAAAGCCTGAGTGGCTTTAATGCTGTGACAAATGTAAATGTCAGAATGTTTCTTCATTAAACATTACACAAAAATTTGGTTTTGTGTTGATGTTGATTGTGAGGCAGGCAGGCAGTGTTGCCGAAGCAGCGGGCAGAAACATGAAATTCATCGGAAACCATAAGAAAATAATTCTAGAATTTACAGTCAGCCTTGGGCAACATTTTTCGTATTTATTACAACACAGAGAGAGAGAGAGAGAGAGATTTGAATTTCAAAGCTTTCATGTAATATTATTCGAAATATGTGTAGCCATATTGTTGAAGTTTGAGGAAAATAGCCAATTTAATGTGCAGTAGCGGCAAATTTTAAGCACTCACTCTGTTCTTTTCGAAACAATTTAAAGTTTATTTTGCATTTTACTTGAAGTAATTTAGGTTTAGGTTTATTAAATTATAAGACTTGTGTCGTTTCAATAAGTAAATCAAAATTAAGCTTAGATGGCGTATGAGTAATATTGATTCTTAACTTTAGTAAACACTATGAGTGTACTTAAGTCCATCTTGAGTTAGCTTATTCATAGTTGAAGTATTTAAGGTGATTCACTAGCGAATTTTAGTTACTTGGATCCGGTTTATTGTTAAATAACTTAAAATTCAGTTTGCACTTCACCTAAACTTTTCACTTCATTTCATTGTGATTGATTATTAAGTTGTAAGACTTGCGTCGCTACAATAAGCAAAGAGGTTAAAGTTTACATGGCGTATGAGTAATATTTCTTTTTAGCTTAAGCGGTCACTATGAGTGTAATTAAGTCGATATTGAGTTGGCTGCTTCATAGTTAAAGTAAATTTGTTTACCACTGCTGGTGTGTGGTTGTTGACCAGCTAACTTATGTTACTTCGGTCAGTGATTTTTCTGTTTATTGTTAAATGACTTAAAATTGAGTTTGCACTTCAATTAAAACTGTTTTTAAATTGCACTTCATTTAATTGTGATTGATTATTAAGTTGTAAGACTTACGTCGCTACAAAGCAGCATAAAAGTTAAAGTTTACATGGCGTATGAGTAACATTTATTTTTAGCTAAAGCAATCACTGTGAGTGTTCTTAAGTCGAACTTGAGATAGTTAGGTTCATAGTCGAGTTTGTTTACCATCGTATTTCAATTACTAGGAACAGTTATTATCCTCTTCATGGTTAAATTATTGCAATTTAATTGCAATTTAATTAAAACAATTTTGTTTGAATACTGAGTAAGAGGATTTGTGTTGTTACAAATAATTCAAGAAGCAGTGAAACGAAATGGCTGCTGCAGTTCTATCGCAGAGCATAAAAGCAGATTAAATGCAGTGGGAGCTCAGTTGCATTTTAAAGTGCTTCTAGAACATTGGTTTTTTGAGCACAATGAAAATATTGCACTCTATATAGAACCAATAAAATGTTTCCTTTCAATAGAAAAGAGTTATTAGTTTAGTACTTAAGATCTATGTGGAGTCAGTCATAAATATTTATTAAAATTTCGATACTTTGCTAAATTGATTACAAAACTAAAGTCGACCAACTGATGGAGTAACGAACTCAGTGTGAACATCCCTAATCTTTTTCGATAAGTTTGTTTACAGAGAGAAGAGTTGTTAAAAAAAACTATCGTAAATTGGAGTTGAGATTTGAACTCACAATCATTCGGCATGATGAGATACACTAAACTCTGATTAGCTAATACTCCGAAATTTTCTGAAGTTGAATTCGACAACTCTGTGTTCATATGTTTTTATAAAATGTAATATTATTAATTTAAAGTTTTTACAATTATAACCCACAGGCAGTAGATAAGATTCGTACTGCAAATGTTAGTGTTGTTGATTTTACTTAATTTCTCTTTACTGCAATTCTGGCATCTTCAACACTTGACAGCACTTGCAGTTTTGCATTTTTGATTTAATAAATATTAAATTTTGTGTCCCATAAATTTCTAAAAGTTATCGTAAACTATTAAATAAACTATTAAACATAACAAATGCCAAACATTTTGCGCCAGCAAGTTCACTCTTCTCACGGATTTCATTGCAATGCCCACATGCCCAACATGGCGTATGATGAACATTGCTTAAATTGTTTGCTGAATTATTGTTTCAGCTATCTTTGTCGACATATTTGAGTGCGAATAAAGCAATGTGTTTGACTCACCTGTAGTATGCTGGTTTTACCGACGCCAGAGGCCCCCAAAAATGCCGCTTTAAGGGGGCCCTGCAGCCATGGGGGCTCCGCACCACCCTCCAGAGTGATGCGCTATGCTGAGATGCACTTATTTTGTATGTGAATTTCCATTGCGATTGAGATTTTTGTCGATTGATTGATTGATTTTGTCGCTGTGCTGTGCTGCTGCTGCTGTGTCTGCTGTCTGCTGTTGTCTCCGACATAGTCGACGCTTCGGGTGCTGCCAATCAGTAGTTTCTTTGAGTTTGTCGGTGAAATTGTACTCCACATTATATAACGGAATCGAGTGAAATTCCACAATTTTATGTAGCTATGTTTTTTTTGGTTTTTGTTAAAGAGTTTGGATTTTTGTTTTTTGTTTTCAAAATAAAACCTAATTATATGAAACTATTTTGCGTTATTTTTAAATATATGTTTTAATTTGCAATTTATTGTTGCTGTTGTTGTTCTTTTAACTATATTTATAAGTATGCTGCAAACTTATTATTTGTGTTTACTTGTGGCAACGTTGAATTGCTGCTTTAAAATGTTAAGTTACTTACTTCTTTAAGAATATTATTGCTTGTAATTTTGATTGTTGCTGGTGATTTTGTTGTTGTTTAGTTATTGTTTATGTTGTGGAGTTTTGTTGAAAATGCTGAGGATTTCAGTTTGAGCAGAAATGGCGTGGCAAGTATTGCTGGCCGAGATGGTAGCAGTTCAAGTGGAAGAAAGTGTTTGGATTTTAAGAATATTTCACTATTTGTTGTCGTTGAATGAAGTTGAAAGTTGATTTAGTTGAGTGTTTGATTTATTGCTGTAATGAAAAGAGCATAGAAAATAATTTAATTAAAATTTAATTTGTCTGAAGGCAAAAGGCAAATTTCCTTTTTATGAGTTTAAACGTTTTTGAAAGGAATTTTTAAGTATTTAGTGAAGTATGAAGGTTTTTTTTGCAGTATTTTCTGAAAGCGATAAAATGTCTTACGATTTTTCACTTTTACTATGGATGAATTTGAAAATTAAGACTTTTAATGTTGCATGAGTGAGAAATTGTTTAATTTTTACTTAACTATTCTTTCTTTCTTATTCACTTTTATTGAGGGCCGCGTAGTGAAATTTTAAACCCGGGAAGATTTAACGCATAAGCTAATTTTTCTCATATTAATTTTAAATACAAATGTATAAAACTACAAAAATGCATAAAACTATGAAACTACAAAACTATGAAATCCAGGTCATTGAAATTGATGATCCAGGCTATCAAAAATTTTTCTCTCTTTTCGAAAGAACTGATTCTAATCCATACTTTGCTATTTGAAAATTATTTAGAGAGATAATCGAAAGGACTTGAAAGGATAATGGAGCGATTTTTAGGAGTTAGCGTAGTTCAAGAGCAGTGGCTGCTTAATCCATACACGACCTACGTGTCTATATATTTGTTTTCTTCCTATTCTTGAACCTCAGCTATCTTATTTTGCTTCTATGTCGCTACCCTAAAGGCTTTATTACACGTAACGAGTGGAGTGAGAAAACAGCAACTCGAACGAGTACTCGTTTCGTCTAAACGGTAAGGCGAGTTCTTGATTGAGTCAGTGACCGACGAAAGTGGCGAGAGAGCCACTAGAATCACATTTTGTTTGCTAGGCCGATCGACCACTACTTTACTGTTATATTTTTCTCTTTTCGCAGCGATTCGCGCAATCGTCACATGCAGAATCGCTCGTGACATGCGGTATGCGTCACACACCACTTTTCGCTTAGTTTAATTGCGCGAGTTGCTTAGTTCATTTTGTGCATTGTAAAACCGAACTGACTCGCCGCGTGTCGAAATACGTTTGAACAACTCGTCGCTTTTGCTCGCTATCTCAATTCTTTCGGCCTAGTACCATTTTGATGTCTCGTCACTCGACTCGTTACGTGTAATCAAGCCTTAACTCAGCTTTACTGTCTGCTTCTCTCCAGAGTCGTGGAGTCCCTAGTCTCAGGACTACTGTTACTACTTATCTACATTTAAAACCACTCAGAAACAGTGTAAAAAGCTATAGTGAGGTGAGTAGGTAGTTGTGACAGCGATTCCGCAGGATACGTTCAATTTGCATCGTTGAATGAATCGTCGCATGAATTTTCCTAGCATGGTGGAGAATCAATAATCAAATCTGGCTTCAAAACCCCATTGGGTGCATTGTGAATCCATTCGTTCTTAATATAACGGTGTTGTTTCCTATCTACAAGGATTCCGTAGATCCAGACGGAATCTTTTGGGAACCATTTTAGAATTGTTGAAGCTGGCCCCAAGGGTCCAGAGCTGTGGTTCCTGGAGTGACGGGCAATGGCATGGCAGGTGCTCGATTGATTCCACTGCAGCCTTGTCTTCTCAGCTTCTGCATAAATTGCCAAGGAAGAAAGTGTTCCTTAGAAAATATTCTAGTGAAACTTAAAACTTGAAGCTGAACCACAAAAAATGACTCAATTAAGTTAAAAGTGCACTGACATTGAAAATTAACTTTATGCGTTTGACTTTGAAATTACTTAATTCAAAAGACTTAATTTAACACAGAGAGGAGCTAAAAAATTTTTTTAAATATTTAGAAAAAATTCCACTCGCCCAAGACCCCTTAACTCTTGGCCTCTTGGCTTTCTCTACCACTACTACTTTGCTAATTTGAATTTAATTTAATTATAGGACTATAAATATTTTATGTTCAATGCTTGCTGGTAATTAATGGACTAAGTGATTAGTGCATAGAGACGGCAGACGAGCGAAGCGAGGTCCGGCTGTGCACCAAACGCCGGCAGCAGCTACGTTCGCTAATGATGAGCTGGTCTCCGGCCAGAGCGGCGCGCTAATTCATTGCTCGGAGGCAGGAAAGTTTTTTAAACATTATTTGAATAGATACATATATATATGTATATCGATATATAGTATATAAATACAATGAGTAAAATGTTGCGCTCGTCTGCAAATCACGTCCACGCAAAAACGTCGCAACTCATAAATGCATGCAAGCTTTCCAACTGTCTCTCTGTCTGTCTCACTTTTAATTTGTCTATAGTCGATCATTAATTTTATTACCCATAACAAAAACAACAACAATAGCAGGATACACCAGCGCACAGGACCGCAGGACACAGCATGCGGCACGTTTATGTAAAACGGCGAGTGGCAAAGTGTCAGTGGATGGGGAGAAGTGGAAGTGGAAGTGGCTGTGGCTGTGAGCGAGATGACAGTCGGTAGGTGTGTTGAGGACTTAAAGTTGTCATGTCAATTAAAAGAACCGCAACGAATGGAAATTACATTTGTTGAGCAGGCAAGGAAACATGACCGCAAACAGGCAACTGTGGCTTTGGTCCAGCGGGAGCTGCACACAGGGCGAGTTGTAGGCAGCGGCCGCAAATGGCTGGGAACAGAAAAGCAAAGCAATGATACAACACAAAATAAAAACTGAAATGTAGCGAAATGTAGTCGACGCTCGTAGAGCATAAAAATGCCACACACAGCAACAATAACATTAGCAATAAATATGAGCATAAAGTGAGTAAGGAAAAAGAAGGCAAAAGCAAGGAAGCGGCTGGAACAATTCAAAGGCCAGACGAGGCCAGCAGGTCGCCGGGTGACTGCGGCGATGGTCGTGGAGGGAGATGCGCTGAGTGGGCTTTGCGGTTTGTGTTGTTCGGTTTTTGTTTGCTGCAGCATCGAGCATGGTAATTTATCAAAATCAGCTCGACACGGGCGCACGCTAACAGGTCGCAGCGTGTGGAGCGGCAGCAGTGACAAGTCGGCGTGGGCGCCGTTGCTGAGTCAGCGCTCAAATGGAGCGAAATTAAATTCCACAACATTTGCAATGCTTACAGCTGATTGTGATTGCTTTTGCAGTGCTTGCGTTCACTTTAAGTGAAAAACTCTCCAAATGAAATTTCGCACGAAATTTGCAAGCAACATTTTTGTTTTTGTTCGCGCCAAAGTGACGTGACATGTAGTCCGCCACACCAGCCATGGTGCGAGTAGGCGCGTAGCACGTACGTGCAATGACTGCTAATGCGCCGCTGCTGCCAGTGGCGCCACCACGTCTCGCCGTTCGGCCAAACACTCAAAGCCAGCCAGCCAATGTTTTGGCCAAAGTTTTGGCCCGCCAACCCAAATGGGCGAGTGCAGCTTTTCCGGCGCTACTTAGGCGCTTTTTTGTTCGGGCAGCTTTCCAGTCAATCGGAACCTTTAGTCGGCGCGCACGACTGCCCGCAAAGTGGCAGCTGCCTGTCTGCTCGCCTCTGTCTTCTTGCCATCTTGTGAGCTCGATAAGCGCTATTAGCGCTCCTTGAAACGGATATGCTGAATGCGATTTTATTGCGAGCGGCCGCTGATGATGATGTCGACGTTGACGTTGACGTCGGCAGCGCTGCCTGCTGACAAGTGTGCGCAAGTGTCGGCGCTAAGAGCAAATGCGAGCATCCAACCAAGTCGAGAACAAGTTGTAACTGTTGTTGTTGTTGTTGCTGCTGCTATAAGACAGTTGAATGCGTTCATCAAAGTTAAGTCGTCGCATTCTGGCAGCAGAATTGATTTATTGCCAGCAATATAAATTTTATTCCACTTTTTGGCTGCCACGTTGGCCAGCTGACACTGACTGTTGGAGTTGGCTGGGTTGGAGGTTAAATTGTTACGATGCGAGTGGATTTAAAATTTGATTTGCCTGCTGCCAAAATGAAGTGAATAAGGCAATGAATTTGTGATTTATTGAATATGCGAGCGATTTGATGCATAAGTAATTTAAAAGTCCTTCGTGGCCGACCGAAAGTGCCTTCGAGTGTGCGGATGCGGATGTCTATTTGTGTCGATATACATAAATAATACGTGAGCACGTATCGTAATTGGACAATAAATGTAATAAATGCGATTTTCTGTAAGCTTTTCAAGTTGTAATGCTGTTCAACTGTTTTAGGCGATTACGCCCCCTACAAACAAATACAACAAACTTTAAAAGGTTGCGCTGTCTTCTTGGGGCTGTCACACTATTATTTCCTGTCATATCTTCATAATTTTTCAACGTAAGCCAACTCAATGGTTGTGCTGTTTTGTCTTTTTCTTATTTGTCTTTGATTTGATTGCAGGAGGAAACCTTTGACAGGGTGCTTCATACATACATCAAGTTGTATTGATGACTAGGGGGCGAATTTCCAGGCAAATGTATGTTGTTTTTGGAAAAGTTCTAAACAAAATGAGTGAAAAATCTTTCCGATTCAAAAAAAATTCTATTAAAAAGACATTTAATTGTTGGTGCATATTTTTGCATATTAGGTATTAGAGTCCTGCACGAGTATGCATTTTTGCTATTCGAAAACATTCAAATGCTTTTGAATAGAATACTTCACTTCATCTCTGCGGACCAGTCCGAATGAATACGAGTACAGCTCTCTTCGAGTACGAGTAAGCTCCGAACATAAACGAGTAGACGTACACTATTTATTCATATTCGAATATTTATGTTATATATAAATATTTATCTATTTGTTATGCTACTTTCTTCAATAATTTCCATTTTGCGTATTAATTAATAAGCCACTTCAACCACACCACAAGTATACACATGGAAAAGTGACATACTGCGCATAAAAATATTCGATGAAACTGTTGATCTTCGAATACTTCGCAAAGTTCTCGATTATCGAATACACTGCAGTATTCGCTTCTCACCGAATACGAGCACTGCAGTGTTCGCTATTCACCGAATATGAATAGAAACGAGAAGCGACGCTCGCTGGTTCTCGTTTCTATTCGTTTTGTTGTACACATTCTTCGAATACCAGAGAGCAAAAAATTATAGCGTTTGTTTGTAATTTCTAGTGGACCGACGTATTCAATGTGGAACGTCGGCAGCTTCTGTCTGTCTTCTTTGTTTTTGGATGATGGTAACCCTTGTTTAATCATGTCTTTGCATTTATAATGATACTTTTTATGCTATTTTTGATAATCTTGGATACCTTTGAGACCACGTGAGGAATGAAGAACGACTTCTTCATATATAGAGTTGAGTTTTCTTGCTCCTGCCCCTGTATTCTAGAATCCGTTGTCAGTACATATTTCGTTAATTAGGGAAAAAATTTTATTTTCTTTTGCAGTACAATTTTATCATCCTAGATTCACTCATCACACTTTGCATGTGCAAATTCACTCCTTCCAAGTAAAGATTCCAAGAAGGAAGCATAGACTAAAAATAAAAAAAAATAAAAAGGACTTTAACAACATTTGACAAGATGGAGGAAACACCTTCTTTGTAGATGTTTTATGTATTAGATGTCAGATGTAAAATTATTAGGAATTTAAACCTAATCAACTGAGTTCAAAAACACCTTCTTCATTTTGTTAAACAGAGTTTGCGTTACAAATGCAGGTTTTTTTTCAAGTACAAATATTTCAGAAGTTCCCAATATTTCAAGTACACATCACTGATTCCATATTCCATGTTGAACACTGGTTATATCAGACACACACTGAATAACTTTAAGGTAAATTTAATTAATACAAAATTCTTCGATCAACCTTTCAATTCCTAACCTCACTTTCATTCTATTTGTAATAAATGCGCCGCACGCAGTCAAATAGCCAACGCTCGTAAGGAAATTAATCCTTTGCAAGGCAGCAATGCTGACTCATTGGCCCAACCCGGACAGTGGTTCAATTTATGCGTACGAAATGTTGAAAATCTGGTCCGCACAACAACGGCCGCGCTTATCTTAAATGAGTGTTGCAAGGGGAAAAGTGCGCTACGTGAAATAATTGAAACGAAATTGCTGTACATTAGCACAATTCAGCAGCTGGCTGGACGGCGAGGTGACGCCGCGGCGAGCAGATGAGGTGAACAAACATAATCTTGGAGCAGCCGCGGCAAATTTCCGCTGCGAGCGTGGCACAGGAAGAAGCAGCAGACTGGCAAAAGACAACGGCAGGCAAGAAGGCGCAAAGGAGACAGGAACGCGAACAGGTTGGGGCGCTGGAAGGCAAATTAAGAGGAATTTAATTCCACAATCACGGCCAGAAATCCAATCGTGCCGCACACTTGGCAAACGTTTCTTATTTGCGAAAATCTGTTGTAGTAAAAATGATGGGTTTGGGCAGAGGGGGGGGGGCGAGTTGGAAAGTATTTTCGGCAGCGGTTAACGGTAGCAAAACAACCCCAAAAGCGAGGGGACAAACGAAGGGACTGGACAAGGAACGGCGCAAGGATATGATGAGAACAATAACAAATGGACAGAGGACGCTTTGGAGTTGGGCCGAAAAGTGAGTCTAATGAACGACCAGAAAGTGTGTGGGCGGCATTGGCCACAAACGGCAAGGAGGCGAAAAACGCACAAAGTGCCATCGATCGGGCATGAGATAAGTGCACAACCGACGGAGACAGCAGGCAATAGACGGTGGCGCGGCTGACAGGTAGATGGGCGGCAGCCGGATAACGCAGCGACAGCCAAATTGGCCAAATAAGTAGCAAGCAGGCGGATGAAGCCGAACAGAAGGACAAAGCGTGACGCAGTGGTGCTCAGTTTTTCGAGCATACTTACAGGAGCGACTGCTCATAGCATTGACAGAGTGAGACGGAGGGCGAGCGCAAGGTTGGCGGTCATTGTGGCTGCCGGTACTTCCGGTTTTATTGTTCCAGTCATTTGCAATTATTTATTGGCACTTGGCCGAATGTGATTTGGTCCGATTTCCTGTCGGTTCACCGCTCATCATTCGGCTGGCAGACGCTTTCGTCACTGCGCTGTAATGTTACAAATGAATTTATTGGAAAAATATTTTCACTGCCTGTGGGCATGTTGCGGTGTGCGACGCAGCGGCTGCCGTTGTTGTCGTCATCCTTGCCAGACTGTGTCGCGCCGCGTGCCGGCGATTACAGATATCACCTGGACGGCAACTTGGGCGACCGTTTGGTGCTGAAATTGATGCGCTACAATAATTTTCAAATTGAGAATATTTCCGTCACTGGGCGTTTTGAGCAAAATGACTTCAGGTACAGTTGCTCAAGCATTTAATAATTTTAATGAAGTGTGAAAGCGTTTGCTCGCCAACGCTCGCGCTTTCATGCATTCGGTTTGTTTTGTTTGTGTTGTTTGTTTTCTTGCCCTTTTGGCCTTTTTCCGCAATGTTCGGCAGGTAAGCAGCTAGTTTCCTTTTTGTGCCTTTTTAAGTGACCAGCACATTACCCTAAGTACTGGCAACTTCCCCTTCCCCCCTACTAGTGAAATCTTAACTTGGTAATTGGCATTGCGTGCCGCTTTCATTTGCTGTCTCTTTCATTCGAATAAAAACAACAGAACAACCCGAAAAAAATAAATGAAAACGAGTTTTTATAATTGCAAAAGTTTTGCCGGCGAATTTCGTGAAAAGCGTAAATTTTATTTATAAATTAAAAATCGCCTGGCGGTCGGACCGCACTTATTACCACACAAACAGCCACAGCGCGTCCGTCTTTCTCTCCTTTCGTGCGCCGGTTCAATGTCTTTCGCGGCAACCGACTCTCGACTTTGGCAAGTTTAGTGCGGCGCTTCTGCTGCAGTCAGCTGCCAGCTCGCCAGTTGCTGTTTACGCCATTTGCGTGTTGGCCTGTGCGTGCGTGCGGCAACCATGAAACCGCAACAAAACCAACTTGCAAACTTCTCCGCTTGCCGCTCTGCAGCGACGAATGAGCCAAGTCAAGTTGACCAACTTCTGCTTCGACTGCTGCAGCTATCCGCTTCATCTGTTTTAGTTGTTCAGCGAAATTAAAGTCTTCATAATGAATTTTCCGCCCCTGCATTGAAGCTGGCATGGCGTTGGTCAGAGCATGAGGGGCGAAGTTTGCTTTCAAAGTTGTTTATTTCTGTTAAGAGCATTTGCAAGTTTTAGTAAATGGCATCGTTGCTGTTCAATGTTTGTCATTCATGGCTGTTTCGAAGTGTTGCTAAATGCAGGTGAAATAGTTTTTTCTTTAGATTTTGTTGTGACTGAAATATCCATTGATGCATTGGTTTGATTCGAATGTTTCAAATCAAATTGATTAATCTTCTATGGAGAGTAAGAGTAAGAGTAAGAGTAAGAGTAAGAGTAAGAGTAAGAGTAAGAGTACGAGTAAGAGTACGAGTAAGAGTAAGAGTAAGAGTAAGAGTAAGAGTAAGAGTAAGAGTAAGAGTAAGAGTAAGAGTAAGAGTAAGAGTAAGAGTAAGAGTAAGAGTAAGAGTAAGA
This sequence comes from Melieria omissa, assembly GCA_963971225.1. Classification (NCBI taxonomy): domain Eukaryota; kingdom Metazoa; phylum Arthropoda; class Insecta; order Diptera; family Ulidiidae; genus Melieria; species Melieria omissa. Next base: position 54,496,647 of record OZ020267.1, on the reverse strand, counting down.
GTTAGAGTTAGAGTTAGAGTTAGAGTTAGAGTTAGAGTTAGAGTTAGAGTTAGAGTTAGAGTTAGAGTTAGAGTTAGAGTTAGAGTAAGAGTTAGAGTAAGAGTTAGAGTTAGAGTTAGAGTTAGAGTTAGAGTTAGAGTTAGAGTTAGAGTTAGAGTTAGAGTTAGAGTTAGAGTTAGAGTTAGAGTTAGAGTTAGAGTTAGAGTTAGAGTTAGAGTTAGAGTTAGAGTTAGAGTTAGAGTTAGAGTTAGAGTTAGAGTTAGAGTTAGAGTTAGAGTTAGAGTTAGAGTAAGAGTTAGAGTTAGAGTTAGAGTTAGAGTTAGAGTTAGAGTTAGAGTTAGAGTTAGAGTTAGAGTTAGAGTTAGAGTTAGAGTTAGAGTTAGAGTTAGAGTTAGAGTTAGAGTTAGAGTTAGAGTTAGAGTTAGAGTTAGAGTTAGAGTTAGAGTTAGAGTTAGAGTTAGAGTTAGAGTTAGAGTTAGAGTTAGAGTTAGAGTTAGAGTTAGAGTTAGAGTTAGAGTTAGAGTTAGAGTTAGAGTTAGAGTTAGAGTTAGAGTTAGAGTTAGAGTTAGAGTTAGAGTTAGAGTTAGAGTTAGAGTTAGAGTTAGAGTTAGAGTTAGAGTTAGAGTTAGAGTTAGAGTTAGAGTTAGAGTTAGAGTTAGAGTAAGAGTTAGAGTTAGAGTTAGAGTTAGAGTTAGTGTTAGAGTTAGAGTTAGAGTTAGAGTTAGAGTTAGAGTTAGAGTTAGAGTTAGAGTTAGAGTTAGAGTTAGAGTTAGAGTTAGAGTTAGAGTTAGAGTTAGAGTTAGAGTTAGAGTTAGAGTTAGAGTTAGAGTTAGAGTTAGAGTTAGAGTAAGAGTAAGAGTAAGAGTAAGAGTAAGAGTAAGAGTAAGAGTAAGAGTAAGAGTAAGAGTAAGAGTAAGAGTAAGAGTAAGAGTAAGAGTAAGAGTAAAAGTAAAAATTAGCAAAATTCACTCTGCCGCACTATTACTTTTGTCTCTTTAGTTCTGCATTCACGGCTGTCAGTGGGCTATATGTCGATACAAAGGCGTACACATGTTTCACAGTTCCACCAGTTGCCAAATAACGCCAGCTGCCAGTTAACCAGCTGTCTTTGTGTATGGCCCAGTTTAATGGATGTGTGTGTGTGTGCGCGCATGCATTCATGTGAAAACGTCAAAAGCACCTGCAGTGACTTTGTGTCGCTTTGCTGCCGATTTCCATTAACCCACTCGATTTTCTGGCGAAAATTTACGGTTTTGCCTTTTCAGCGTTTTGCACTAAAACAAAGGGCAGAGGCAGTTCATCAGCCCATGAGGGTCGTCCTTTACGAATATCGGACATGTTGAAGTGGTTGCCATGAGCTGGTTGCTACAAGTATCAGATGCGGGCGTACATTGGTTGGAGGGGCAGCGGTGCGGTTGAGCGGATTCGATGCTGCAGTGGAAATTTAATGAAAAATGAATTGAACGCAAGTGACGAAAAGAAGCACAAAGTGCAATGTGCGAAGGACAAACGACAAGAAAAAGGAAATAATGTGGAACAAAAATTCAACAGAGCGAAAATTATAAATATGCGGACTGCATAGCGAAGACGAAACAAAATGAGATTAAACGTTTTGTGAGAGAAGCTAAAAAGGGGCAGCACTTGTGAAATGTGGCTTCTGACAGGCTTCTTTCTGCTTTTCCAATTTGTATGTATTGTTATGTAAATGCCTAAATGAATTTTTTCCAACGGAAAGTTCTTCTTCTCTTCTTAATGAAAGAAAGCAAAAAAAAAATTTTAAAATCACAGATGTGAAGAAAAAAATGCGTACACAATATAAAGGAAGACTTTTCAAAATATTGAAGTGATTTGTAGGGGTGAAAATGGGTTTTCTATGGATTGTTGTTTTGTTGTTTTTGCCAGTAAATTTTGCAAAGATTGTCTGGGAGAGTTGAGTTACTTCAAGGAGACATGTGAGGTGAGTTGGGAAACTTTTGATGCTATGAATAAATTATGTGAGACAAAGCGAATGACTTAGAATGAAACACTAACATTAAAGAATGAAGAGAAAGAGAGGAAACAGAGCCTCGAAAATCTCTGTGCATTAGAAATACTTTACAACTTCAACAGCAGACAACAGAATCATCGTGTTGAGTCCACCTGTCTATCTGTCTATGTGTTGCGACTTTTATCAATATATAATATATATATATACCATATGTCAAAAATGAAAATATTTTAGTCTTCATTTTCATGAGCGCAAATCATTGATTTTGACCATAAAATTGTGATACATATAAAGGAAAACATTCATAGGAAATAAATTACACTGAAAAACACTCAGCGAACCCACATCTACTTCAACATCAGCCCAACTAATCGTTGAAATAAATATAGATTCATATGTTTTGTAGTGTCCTTTTTCAATATTCCATAACAAAATATCAAATGCTGCTATTTTTAGTACTCGTCAGAATGAAATGTGATTTTAATGTACCATACTTTGTTTGCAACGTTAATGTCATTTTAATGCGCGGCCCAAGTCATGGCATTAATTTTTAATGGATTTTTTAATTAAAAGCGCCAACAAAATCTACTCAACACTTGAAATATAATAACGAAAAATCGTGGCTGACTGTATGTCCACTCCTCTCCTCTGTGTGTGTGTGTGTGTGTGTGTGTGTGTGTGTGTATGTGCTTGAGATCAAGCTGCCTAGCTGCCTGGCTGCCGCTAGTGACGTTTCGTTCGCTCACTTTTAATAAATACATTTGCAATAATTTCGGCAGTGGGCTTGAAGTGAAATTTTGCATAAATTTATTTATTTATGTGCTTCTAAGTAGCGAAGCGAAACAACCCATATTTATGACATTTATTCACTGGTAAGTTGGAAGATGGGGTTAGATACAAGTTTCTGCATTTGTGGTTAGCATTGCAAAAAATCGTGATTTCAACAATGTTTTCGGTATTAACTCCTTCGAATGAATGCGAGGAGATTTGCAACTTAAATCGACATTTATCTGCAAAAATGCCTCAAAGATGATAGGATGCATCTCGTAAAGGAACTGACCAAAGGTTGAGCACATTTCCTGTAACATTTGGTTTACGATGAGGAAAAATCCTATTCATTCTGTCAGACGTTCTATTTATTGTTTGGTTTTTCTGAACATTTTATTATTGTAGGAGAGGCGTGACCTCACGTTGATATTATTGTTATTGCTATTATATATTGTTGGAAGTATCCGAGGCTTCAAACTCATAGACATTACTGTAACATAGACTTTGTAGAACTCCTCCTTTTACCTCCCTTTTAACCATCAATTCCTTGCGTTCGCAACTGCTTGAATTATATCTGGCCAGCCCCACGGCTGAGTGATTCCGCAGCCTTCAATAGGCAACAGGTCCATAACAACAAGTTTCCCAGAGACTCTGGATCTCTTTTAGCTGGTCCATCGTTTGTAAAGTGAAGACTGTTCGATAACTCGAGTTTCAGTAGCTTATCCTCCATTAGAGCCGCAGCCGCCGTAACTCAGCTGGCTAGTGCGTTGGGCCGCGAGTCAAATGCGACGCTCAAGCCCAGGTTCAAGACTCCGTTGCGTTAACACCGAAAACAAAGAAAAACAACAGTTTTTCTTTCGGCGGCTGTCCTCTCAGCAGGAAATGACAAACCTCTGAGAGTGAAATTGCCTATGAAAAAGCTCCCAACTCGCCATTCGGAATCGGCATAAAACTGTAGGTCCCTTCCAACCCTGTCAACAGAGCCATCTTTCCAAAGCATATCTGAATGATATGTCCGAAAGCTGAGTATTCACTAATGAAGTGAGTAGCAGTCTCATAGTCCTTTGGATGCCAAGGCGCGTCCCCCAATTCGAACCTGGGGCCTTTAGTATGAGAAGCCAGCGCGCTACCCGCTGGACTATCGAGGCCGGCCAACGTTATATTGGTTTGAACGTTATATATTTAACAAGGACATTTGAAATTCTCAATAGGGGTTTCTGCCAGAACCTTTAAATCTCTCAACCGAAAGATTCTTCTTTAACTTTTTAAAAGCATTTATATTATTGCCACACCAACGCATCCTTGATTTGCTATTCTCTTTTGGGCGCATGCAGAATGCTCCTGCAAAATGTGCCTAATTTGAACTGAAACCATTTTGCTTAGAAGTCCACATTTCCAATTTGTTTAAAAATCAATTATGAGGTACGACTATCAACGCTTTCGTGGACTGTCCTCAGAACAACCTGTTAACTCTATTAATGAAGGGAGTGGGAGAGAGGAGTTGCTTTTCGACAGCCGAAGCAGGACCACCGTGCGTGGTAATTTTTCAGATAATTCAGATTAAGTTAAAAATTTAAAATTTCTATTAAAGTGTATCACTTCGAAGATAAAGTCACCTAACAATCCCCTTTGGTGTCGAAATATATTTGTGGCCATAAGTGATTCTCAGACCCTTTCTGTCAGCCCTTCCTTTGGTCTTTATGATTTATTCAAACAGTCACTTCAATCTCGCCTAATCTAAGCACATATTACAATAAGTATTCCACCAGTTTGTAATCTCCGATTGCTCTGTTCAAACTAAAATAAAAGATGCTGTTTAGTGCCTTCAACTGTTGAGTTGTGTCATGGCAACCAAAAAAATCAGATATGTGTAAGCAAACTTCGCAAGTCTTGTGCGCCTCCCATCCTTCTGCCACATCCATGGAAAAGCAAAAAAGGGAAAAAATGTTTTACGATGATTTGTGCTAGAAAGTCAAATCAGCTTAAATTATGGACACAGCGAGGGCAATGCCAAAGATCTCAGATTTGCGGCAAAGTTGCAAACTAAAGCCATCACAATGCGGAAATTGTACAGAAATATGCAAACGTCTATGTGTGTGTGTTTGTGTTTTGTGATTGTGTTTGCTCTACTCGGCTCGAAGGTTGCGAGGGGCAGCGCAAAGCTGTGGCATGAATTTAATATCGTGTAAAATGATTTAAAATCGCAGCCACAACACACAAAATGCCAAAAACAAAAACAACAATAACCAAACAAACATAAACTCATATACACAAGCATACATACATACATACATACATGCATGAAGAGCAAAAACAAAGCGGCGCAAGGCACAAACATAAATAGGCAAATTATGCGCTCGCTGGCGCGTTTTGCAGCAGTTGGCAAAAAATAAAAATAACAGTCATGAAAGTTGCAAGAAAAAAAAAAACACGTGAAACCTGAAATTGAAAAGCAGACAAGCAAATGCAGAAAACGCAGAGAGAAAATGGAAAATTGTAAAAAACGCTGATTTGCTAAAATAAAAATGTTCAGACAAGCCGCAGAACATGGAACCTAAAGCGGGATGGGGTTATTGATTTTTTTATTTTGTTATTGTTGTTTTGTTATTGTTGTTGTTGTGGCTGGTTGCGACGTTGTTTTACGTTTAATTTGCGTATATAATTTAAACGTTTTTATGCAGCGAACCGCAAACGCCTTTCACTCAATAGTTCAGGGTCAGGATTTTGATTTATAACAAAAAGGGCCCCGAATAATATTTTCGTTTGCATGTATGTCAGTGTGTTTGTGTTTGTGTAAGTGTGTTGTAAACAGTTTGGTGTCGAAAGAGCGAGTGAAAATATTCGCACAGCGTGAAAAATATGCAATGCGCAGACAAGATGGCGCCTGAAAGCATGCAAAAGGATTTCGTGTCTGCAAGTGCCACGGGCTTTTTTAGTGCGAGGAGAGAACAGTGTGAAGGGGTTTCAAAGGCACTTGCGAGATTTTGGGAAGCTAATTTTTTGACGATTGAAGGCGCTTAATGGCGTTTTAAAAAGGCGCTGGCGCGTTGACGAAGCGTCACGACGGAAGAGCAAACGAGAGAAGCTGTAGAGGGAAGTGAGCGCAGGTCAGGACGAGAGTTGAAGTCACGTATGATGGAGTCAAGTGTCTGGGCTGCAAAACACGCAATGAAAAACAACGCGCGCTGTTAGGAAAGTTTAAAAAGAAAAAGAAGAAAAAAAGGAGTACAGGAAAGAAGAACAGCACAGCAGCAGCGCAATGCGGAAATCGAGTCAATTCCGCTAAAGCGCTGAGCAACAATAACAATGATCATAAAAAACAAAGTTCAGCAGCAATAGAAAGATTAAAATAACAAGAAGAAGAACAGCAACAACAACAAGTGTTTTCCTGTCAGGTAGTCATCTACCGTTGACCGCCTGGCATTCCAGCAAATTTTAAGCCATTCTTAATGCGGCTTAAAGACTGCCAAGTTGGCCAACACAACAATGAGCGTCATGGAGCCGCCAGACGTGCGGCATGCACACCTAAAATAACCACAGGCAACAAAACTATTATTATTTAGCATTTGCAATAGCAACAAAAACAGCCGGCAGCTGCGGAACGACTGCTCACACCACGCAAGAAGAAGAGAAACAGGGGGGAGAGTGAGGCAACGGGTTGCTGACGACGCCTCAGTTGCCTGGCTGGCTGCCAAGCATTTCAATTAGAGTTTTATGCGCACAGCAATGCACTTTGCAACATTTATGGCATGTTGGCGCTCTGTGTGTGTGTGTGTGTTAGTGCGTTTGTGTGTGTCTGAATGTGTGCGTTGCATTTTCAATGCCTTGGGCACAGTTTAGCTGGCAATGTGGCACACTCGCTGCATTATTTGGCTATATTTTCGCATGCACTTAGGTGCGCTTGTGTATGTGTTTGTGTGTGTGTGCCCTGACGTGTTCATGTCGATGTTAATAATGGCAATGCCACCGTTCGTTTTGGACACAGGTGTCGTATAATCAAGGAACATTTGAACGTTCGAGTGCCACACACAAACAAATGGTTTTCTGGTCAGCATTTTAGTTGGGTGCCTGCTAGCGGTTTTAGCATTTTGCAAGCACAAAGTCTTAAAGTTGCGGTTTGTGGAAGTGTTTAGTCCGTATGCACCACTGGTTTTCGCTAATGTGGTTTTAAAGCAATGAGTGCTGTCGTTGCTTATTTCTGGCTTTATTCAGCAAAGTAAGAAAGATCCAATTCAGGCCAAATGTGCACCATTTTGTTCAATAACATGTTGGTATTTTGAAATAATTGTAATTCCAATATGTCTCTCCATAAAGACATATTGGAAAGTACCTGCCATACCTATTGGCGACAATTTACTTTCACAAATTGTTGACTTTTAGACAGTTGGCCTTCTAGAACGTGATTAGCTGTTGCAGCAAAATTAGTGTTTAGTACATTGTTAGCTGCCTGGCTTGCGCTTTCGCTTTTATTGAGGAAAACTTAAAAAAAGCGTATTTTCTCTTTACTTTTATACATCTTTGGCTCGCAGTCAAAGAAGACTGAATCAAGCAGTCACCAAACTGTCTGAGAAGTTTTTCTTAGCACGAAATCTTATCTTCTAACTGGGCCTAGCCAGCTACAGGTTAGTATTACGTGGTTTTTAAAGTAAACTGCACTATTCAAATGGTGCATTTTGTAGTGGTGCCACCTATATGCGATTTGGTGCATTGGAAATAAAATTTTTTCCCTGTTTTTAGTAAAATTTGGTTCATTTTGGAAATTGGAAATTGAAATTTTTTCGCGATGTTTAGTCAAATTTGGTTCATGAAAGTATGTGAAATGTCAAGTTAAAGTATGTTTGTATCATTGGTTCAAAAGTGAACAGCAAACAAAGAGTCCATATTAACTTTTGTTTTAAAATTGTTAAAACTTCAACCGAATCATATCAATTGGTGAACCGAGTTTATGGTGATGATCGTTTATTCTGTGGCAGAGTTTATTGATGGTACACGCGATTTAAAAACAATTGTCAGGACATAAATGTGAGCAACGTGTTAGTTAACAGAAATCAGCGATCACTGCAGATTCTATCAACACTGTGTGTCAATTAATCTAAGATCAGCCAAAATTTTCATTGAAATTCTTGAATTTATGAGAGAGACATGAGACAACATAGAGGGTGCTGGGGTCGCAATCTTCAAAAACAGCTCAGCTGCCATCAAAACGCTGGAGTCAAACTTAGCAACCAAAGAAAATAGTCGAAAGTTGGAAAACCATTTAAATCTCATCTATCTTAAGCTAGTCGTCACACTGATCTGGGTCGCAAAACACAAGGACATCGGGGATAGCTGGTAGTTAGGCCAAGGAATAACATACACACCCACTTTTTGTTTGGTGTTAACAAAAGATGAACAAACTGTCTCTACCTGCAACACACATCAAGGAAGACATGGGCAAAGCGTGACCTGAACAGAATGAGAGAACTGCTTACAAACACCTGAAGGAATGCCACCAGACTCAATGCGGTTCTTATGGCTCATTGTACGATGAGGGAACACGCGACTCGGTAGCAAATACCCTTCAACAATCACTGCCGCAGTTGTGTGAGGGGAAGACTAGAAAGAGACATTGGCCGTCTTTCTGTGTACATGCTCGGCTATAGCAGAACAGAGCTAAACCCTGGTCTTTCTTCTGAGGTTTTTCTTCCCAGAAGACCAAAGAAGACGTTAACCAAGGAGATCCGGAAATCTCTATATTTCCTCGATCTCACAATGTGGTTTTGAGCCAGATATGCTGACTGTACTACAGATAGTACAGAGATGACTGAGCTTTTAATTTGCTAACCGATACTCTGAAATAAAGGTGTAGTCAGTTATAGGACTTTCGGTATATCTGGGTTAATACTAGAAAGACCGCAAGTTTTCTATACCTACAAAGACTACATATTACACCGTGCGACGGCATTTTTCACACTGGAAAAAATCCATATGGGTGTGAAACTTGAGACGAAACATAGTAAGACTGCGTACTCAGTTTTTCATTTCTACATCCTTTGTCCTCTTAAAAGGACTTCAAAATTTTGAAGGGGATACAAAATAAAAAAATATAAAATATACTTAACCTAGTTAGAATATAGCGATATGTATATCAGATGAAAGAGGAAAGGCTCAAGAATGTAAATAAGACTGATTTTTTATCTATTTGGAAAAAAAAGGATATGAAAAAGGTCCTTTGAAAATTTTAATCCTTTATATCCTTGAAAATTTATGTAGAATATTCTTGAAAAGTAAGTATGTTAAAACCCAAAATCTCCTTGATCATGTGTCAAAATTTTATAAGTCTAACTTTATTGGTTTGAAAGTTATTAAAAAGAAAGGTGGAAGCTGCAAGTCTAATAAAGTACAAAAATTATAATTCATTTGCGTATCAGTATTTTAAATACTAAATAAATACAAAATCAATTAATCGAGAATAATGAAATTTTGACACGTGATCAAGGAGATTCGGGGTTTTAACATACTTACTTTTCAAGAAAATTTGAGGTCAATTTTCAAGGAAATAAAGGATTAAAATTTTCAAAGGACCGTTTGCATATCCTTTTTTTACAAATATATAAAATATCAATTTTATTTAAATTCTTGAGCCTTTCCTCTTTCATCTGATATACAGATCGCTATATTCTAACTAGGTTAAGTATTTTTTATATTTTTTTAATTTTTATCCCCTTCAAAATTTTGAAGTCCCTTTAAAAGGACAACGGATGTAGAAATGAAAAACTGAGTACGCAGTCTTACTATGTTTGGTCTCAAGTTTCACACCCATATGGATTTTTTCCAGTGTGAAAAAATGTTTTCATTTTTGTCGCACGGTGTTATATCCGCTGATATCTCGAAAAGTACACATCGGATTTGGGTAATTGTAATTGTAAAACCTTAATTGAAGAAATAGTTCTAGAATCCGATAAAAAAAAATAAAAGTAATCATCAGGTATTTAAAAATGAAAAACCGTCAAACTTATCGCAATGGTCTTTTTAGTGTAAAACTACCAGTTAATTGTGTCACTTAGCTTTGGTATCAAACCAACAAATCAATCGACCAATCAACAGCGTCTACCTCGATTGTACTTCCTTATATAACGTGACATACCGATTACTAAAACCTTCTAAGTTTTCGAAAAATGTTGAATTCCTGTTTAAGTACTAAACCTCATATACATTTTTATTGAGATAGAATACTGAATATTTTGAAAAATAATTAATATGCAAGACACGTAGCAATTTTAAGGTGCTTACCCACACAATTCCAATGAGATTTGTGTGGCTGAAAATGCCACCACATGGGTTCACCTGTGTCAACAAATTTCAACGAATTTTCACTTCTTTGCACACATACACCCACACATCCACGTACCAATCGAGACGGGGCGGTGAGTAGGAATTACACAAGGCGGACGCTGCACGTAGGCGCAGTGTCGCACTTAAATCGATAACCGCAAACGGTAAAAAGAATCCGATTCCGCGCCCATTCGCAGCATACGGCAATAGTCAACGCAGCGATTCAGGTGCGAAAAAGGCTGACGGCAGCAGACGTGGTGGCGGCAACATTGAAATGGCGTTTCGGGCGGCAATCTGCACTTTCAGCACTTTTGGCAAGTTGAAAATGCAGAGACACATTTGCCAATGGCTGCCGGATGAAAATGTTTTCAAACAAATGTGTATGTTTGTGTGAGTGTGTGTGTGTGTGCGTGAGTATATTGGCTGAAATTTGTGAGCGCTAAAGTTTTTGGAAAAAATTAAATTCTTGTTACGCATTCTGAATTGGGAGATGAGACAAATTTTATTGCCGCACAACTTGTGCGTGCGTTGCTCATTTTCATTTGTCTGCTCGCCACGTGAATCTATGTGTGTGTGGGTGTTTTTGGGCTCATAATGTAGGCGAGCGCAACACCTTCGCCATTTTCATGGAACGTGCTCGAACGCGCAAAATTCGAGCCTACATCTCTCACACTAGCGTAAGCGCATTTCTGTGTGTGTGTGTGTGTGTGATTAAGTACGAAAATACATAGCCATAAAAATTGCTGTTGACATTTAAAGTGAGTTTTAAATTTCCGCTCGTTTGTGTCAAAGTTTTATTGCTTTTACACTTGGCGGCATTTGTGAAGCTATTTTTGGAAGTCTTGAATTGAATTTAAGGCGCCGAGGGAGGGTTTTGCGGCTTTCGGTTTTGCATTTCATTCTCTATGCATGCAAATCGAATTATAAAAATGTTTGTTGTAAAAAAAGAGCACAAAAGTTGTGCATTTTTAGGAAAAATTTGCCGCCTTTGGACAAGTCTTGCAATTTTTGTGGATTGTGGTTTTAATATATTAAAACTTTAACAAGTAAACTTTCTTGATGCCAAAGTTGAGTGGATTATGATATTGTTTGCCAATATCAAATTTCAAGGCCGACTTAATGCTGGAACTCTAATTTTAGGTAACTTAGGTGGCTGAGTGAGCAAAGCGTTGTACCTGCACATCTGAGGATTGAGGTTCAATTTTCAAAGCAGTCAGAACAAAACAAGGTAGAACATTTTACTATATTGTAAAATTTTACTATAATATTATGGGTTCATCTCAGTGGCGGATCCAGGGGGTTTTGGGGGTTGAAACCCCCCGAAATATTTGGATCGACTATAAAACTACATACAAAGTAAAAGGTATTTTATAAATATTAAAGAATTACTTTTTAAAACCCCCCTCGAAATATTTGTCTGGATCCGCGCCTGGTTCATCTCAACTATTATTTAACTATTTATAAATTTCTTTGTGTTCTGCCATATGCAGCGTCAATCGGTTCTGTTTACTGGCGCCACCACTTCGGTGTCGTGTCCCCAGAAACAATTTTCCTTATGTACTCATGAGCTCAACATTACTGCTTACCGCTGTGCTTAAACGAGGAGTGCTTGTGATGTTTGCATTGGCATTCCCCTACCGCATCAAGCATGCAGCTGTAAGCACGCAAGCAGGGAAGCAACAATCCCGAAGCGGCCAATATGGCCCACTTAGCGTTTAAGTCAATAAATGTTTAATATTTTTTTGTTTCACTTTTAGTCAACTGAGCAAAGTGCGGCCGGGCAGGACAAACAGCAGGAAAATGTTTGAACAGCAGAAAAGTGCCGCTGACTGCAGCCGGCACGCGTCGCAGCACTTAAGCCACATTAAAATCGCACTTAACGCTTTGTCGCTCTTCAAGCGAGCCTCATCGTCTGCCATCAGCCACCTACCGATCGGCATTGGCACTCGCACACTTGCAGCGCTCAACATTGCTCATTGCTAAGCCGCCCGCTGTCGTGGAGTACAATATTTGTTATTGTTACAGCAGCAAAGAACAACAATTTACTTGCCAAATCCCGTCGAGCGCCCAAATAAACTTGAATTGGTAAACACAGCTACAACTACAACAACTAACGTTGGCAACAAACTGTAGCGTACAAAGTGAAAATAATACAGCGGGAAATTGCAAAGCCAAGTAATGCACTGCGCAAACTTCAGCTAACAGCGCGCAACGGACAGATAAACCGGTTGGTAGTTGGTCGTTGTCGTGTGGTAACATTAAAGTTTTGTGTGTACAAAATTTTATATAACAATTTTTTGTATACAAAATGTATATATTTTTTTTTACATCTAAGAGTAATTATAAAAAATTTTTTATGATCACACAGAGTTCGATGTGGGTTGATTGACTGATTGATTGATGAACTGATAAACGAGAAGTATGAGAGTAGTTGAGTCAGTATTTTGATGAAAGAATCTCTCACGAGTACCCGGTATAGAGTTGTGATCTTTTTCTGAAAGAAACGAATCTTAAAACGAATCTTGGAGTATGCCAACTAGAATTGCTGGGATGCAAAGAGGAGAGCGTCTAGGATGACGTTATTTTCATATTTTTTTGCTTGTTCACTCCTCTCGGGAGCATAGGGCCTCCATAAGACATTGCCTTGTGTTGGTTACGTTAATCGGTTGTCTTTATCTGCCAGAGTAGGTGATTGACCTGCCGCAGGTAGTCCTAAGTAATGGGGCTGCCATCTTTCGCCGCTTACGAACGACGCTTCCGTTGTTGCGAGCTATCGCTCATAGCGCCATCTGTTGCGTAAAGGCGGTGACAGCAGGGTGGTTTTGGACTTCGCTAAGATCAGTTTGGTGCACTGTTTTAACGAATGCCTGCCTTCCCTTACCAGCGTCGCACATGGGGAAAAAACTGGCAAAAATGCTCGCATTGGAGCAAATTCAAAAGTTGCGAATCTGAATTTTTTTTTTACTTGTCGTAATATAGATAGACTAGCGAGACAGCATATCAACTTTTCAAGTCTCTTTATACTATGACCTGGACTTTACGGCCTTTAAAAGTTGAACGTTTTATTATATTATTTTCATTTCTAGCAAAATTAACAAGGCTATCTCAGATGCCCGTAGAATCTATGTTTTTTTATGAAATCCCAAAATTTTTCACATGTGAGGTTATAATATTTAAGTAATTAATATATTAAAACATTTTATTTCAGAAATGTTTATTTTGACAGAAAAAAGCATATCTAACCTTTTCCTAATTTTTTGATAAAAATGAGAAAAATTGGGATTTTCTCTGGCCTGAACTTTTGAGATTCCACAGCATTCCACGAAATACTTATACACTGATTAGGTGTGACATTCAGCTAAATGTTGATCTGCGTAGTCCTGCGTAAAAATGTATGCGAACAATTTTCGCATGCCAACCCAAGCACTTTTTGCACTCAGTTCTGCTGAGCAACGATATATTTTTAATTGCTGAGTAAAACTATAACGTATAAAAAAAGCAAGGCTGGTGTTGAAAGGAATAAATATGTATTTAAAGAATTGAGATATGTACATATATATCGCATTGATTTATCTATGTCCGTCTGTTAATATTTCTTCCAATTCGTCTGTCTGATGGAAGGTATTCACAATTGCTTTCGAAAAAGTTGAAACACGAAACTGAAATTTCGTACAAACACTTTGGAAATCATGAGAACAACATATTGCCTAAAATGGGCGTGGTTTGCTCATTCTTAACAGGGTTGCCATATAAAGATATTTTTCAAAATATGAACTTTTAAATATTTACCGTCCGTTTAGAGATATTTTTGTCTGGAAATAGGTGTGACATGCCTCTTTAACCCCTTGAGATACATAATAAGTCATTAGTTTAACTTTTAGTGAGGAATGTTATACTTGTCAGTTAACATTTTCCGTGCTTTATAAAAGTAATTGAATAGTTTAGATTTTTTTAAGAAAGAGTTTGCCTACTTTTATAAAAGTGGGCTAAGTGTCTCTAAAGAACATTTTAATGCATGACAACAAGATTTTAGGCTATTTTAATATTGTTAAAAATATAGTCTGTATGGAGAGTAGGCGTGGCCACGGTGAATGTTTTTCATTTTTGGAATAAATCATCTTCTACTTATAGGAAACTGTTATGCGAAATTTCAATTCTTTATCTTTTTTATTTCCGAAGTTATTAAATCATTTGTTATACATTCGGAAACCATAACATGTGCTGCAAAAAGGTACTCAAATTAAAAAACCCTAAAACATGTGTAACTTTATTATAGATCTTCTACTAGAATCAGTTATTAAAATATTGAATTATTTTTTTTGCTTCTGATTATGCATATTTCTAAAACTCTTAACTTCCGACAGTAGGGTACCAGCTCCTGGTAGGTGTAATTTAAAAAATTCACACCATACAATTCTCTGAGGAATTCTGAAGATAATAGCGAAATTTCAGTTCTCTAGTTCAAAAACTATAGATTCTAAAGCTCAAAACAGGCGATGCGAGCGTTTTTGCCTGTTTTTCCCCAATGTGCGTCGCTGGTGCACAGTGTAGCTGTATATTTGTTTTCTTTTCACAGCTGCATAGCGCATTAGTGCGCGGAATATTGCGTGGGAGTGAGTGGGAAAGGATCATCTGAGGGTCGGAATTTTTTTAACTGGGTATGTTGCTGGGCTACGGAATATTTAGAGGACAGCGAAAGGTAGGCGTTGAATCCACGACCTCTGTGATGATAGGCTACTGCGTTCACGCTAGGCTACCGAGGCTGCTATATTTCCATATAACACTGGACAATCAGAAGATGATTGAAGTTACCCACAAAACTTATTAAACTGTCTACTGACTGTGTTTAAAAACTCTACAGTTGTAACAACACAGCAATCCTAATGTAAGTAAGAGGACATGTCGGTGATGAAGCAGGATGATGTAGACATGTGTGGATATTAGAAGGACATGTCGGTATAGAGCAAAATCAGCTGGTAGATGGTCCAACTAAGAAAGAATCAGAAAAAGACCTTTGTGGACCTGAACCAATAATTGGATTATAAAACTGAAGGATTCAGTGGAAACTGATGTAATATTAAAGATTTAGTCTAACTTACAAGACTTTGTCTAACTTATACATATGCTAATAAAAAACATAAATTAATAAATGAGTAAATAAATAAATAAATAAATAGAAATAAGATAAATAAAATAAATAAATGCACCACAACTATAGACATGGCTGACCAACTATAGACATTCGACAGTAAAAAGAACCAGTTGTGGTTTCCCAAGCTGAGTACCGAGTATTGGTTTAGATAAGTAGATCACTCAGATCATTAGATTAACTAATTGCGAATCGGGTGGACAATAAAATCATTCTTATAGTATCGTAGTTACTGCACAATCAGGGAATGATTAGATTCATGCAACAGCTCACAAAAACCTCTAAACTGATTTTGAAATATGTTTAAAAACTATACAGTTGGACCCATGACAACTAGGTAACTTTGTCGGCACGACGACATGTCATTACGTAGCATAGTGAGCTGGTAGCTGATCCAACTAAGAAAGGATCAGGAAAAGACTTTTGTAAACGTAAACCAAGAATTGAATTAGGCAATTCGAGGATCTACATAGTCGACAGTTGGGTGACCTGAATGCACCGTGAGGGCTGAAATTCGATGACCAACTGTAGACAGTTTACAGCAGTTGTCAAGTTGCCATTGATGCTTATGGAAATGAAAAGAAGCCTGTTGTATGTTCTGTTTCAACAAATCCCCAAACAAGGGTCGTTCTAGTCGGTAAAACTTCGGCATGTTGGTAGATACGGATCAACCTGGTTCTATTAAGATTTACGCTTCTTGCGCGAAAAATTAAGAAAAAAGTAGGCATACAAACGGCCATCGAATGATAAAGTCAGGAGGTAGTTCAAAAATATGATAAATGAGTTAAAAATAGGATCAGGTGTTTTATCCAGTGGCGCACATAGGGGGTTGTGGGGTTTCAAATCTCTCTGCAATACAAAAAACGCTGGTGCAGAAGATGGATTAAAAATTTATGGATTAAAATCATGGATTAGAATCAAACACACAAATTACAAAAAAATGCAAAGCCAACTAAGTTTTTTAAATATAAAACGGTTTGATTTCGATAGAAAATATCCAAGTAAAAAAGTCATGAAGAAAAAAATCATAACAAATTTAAAAAATATTAGAAGTAGAAAGAAAATTGTGTCGAGAACGACCCCAACGTAGGTCTACGGTAAAATGGAATTGAGCTCAAAAATTATACGCGGCCCTCGCCCTCCAAATTAAATCCTGTGTGCATCACTGGTTCCATCACTTTGAAAGCAAATTGTTGAGCATTTTTTTATTGGCTTAAATGTTGTACTATATATGGTCTCGTAATAAAAATTCAAAATTTTATTTAAAAATAAAATGCATATTTATTGAACAGGTTATTCTATTTTTATTGCATTGTAAAGTAGAAATGTTGCGGTTAATTACGGATTAACCGTTTCCGATATGAAAATAAACCGGGCTCTATGAATTGTATGAGCTCTAGTCCAATATATTGGACATTGTTACTGAAAGGGTTAATATATGCGGTTAATGACCCACGCAATTTTAATCACAGAACTTTATTCTTTTTTGATTTACATAAAAATGTGGTTCTATCTCATCGATCATGCGCTGTAATGCAGCCTTGAGCTCAGAAATCGTTTGTGGTTTATTCGCATGGACCAGAGATTTGACAAATAAAAAAAAAACAATTCTACCGAGTTAAATTAGCCAACTCCCGCCGTGTGCACGGTCCCCGCACTTTTCCAACCAATTTTTCCGATTTTTCCTTTTCTCTAAATTTTCCTAAAAAAACCCTGCAACATATCCAAGTTCATTGATTCTCAACGCAATTATTCCTATTCCACACATTTTCACGCAATAGTACGCGCAATTATGCGCTTTGCGGCTGATAAAGCAAACAAATAAACAGTTAGACACGGCGCACGAGCGACATCTGCAAGGGGAAGCGGACAACTACGAAAACAGCGCACCAAATTGATCTAGCGAGGTCCCCAACCATTCTGCTGTAACCTACTCACAACAGATGGCGCTACCAGCGGAGGCGACGTTCCTGAGCGGCGTTAGATGGCACCATCACTTCGAACTACCTGCGGCAGGCCAAGCACCTACCCTGGCAGAACAACACAACTGATTGACGTAACCAATACAAGGCTGTGGAGGCCCTATGCTCCAGAGAGCAGTGAACACGGAACAACAAAAAAAAAAACAACAAATTAGCCAATCTGGGTGCTCAGTTGAATCGGAATTTTGAGAAATAATTAGGTTTGGAATTCGTTGCTCGGTTGCGTCGGCCTGGAATTCATTGTTTTCTCTGTGCAGCGCTCAATTTTGAATAATTCGAACAGTTGTGAACGATGTACAGAAACCATACCACATACAACCACACCATTTAAATCATAAACTTTTACTGGGACACCCCATAGTTCGCTGGACTGGATGAAGAAGAGTTCAACATTCAGGGGAAAGGGTTCAACAGCGACCAGCAGCCAGTCGTTGCACGGTTTAATGAAGTCATAGCACCGCCAGTTCGAGCCAATTTGAGCCATCTTAGGCGTTGTCCCTAATTTGGGCCACACCGGCTTGCAGATGAAGCACCTCGCTCTGCCGATTAATTGTTGGCTAAAACAATATTTGAGCTGTGCGGGCGCTCATTATGCTTAATGTGCCATATAGCTCGTAAATCCGGTTAAGAAATCCGCTAAGAAAATACTTCATCCACTTGCTGTGGTATGTTTGTGGTTGTCTCCATGGCTACACGCACACAGGCACACTTTCCAAGCAAAACTGCCTGCAAGTGAGAAGATGACAGTGAGAGAGAGAGAGAGCACGGGAGACAGCTGAAGGTAAAGAAAGCGTGCTGGGACAACCAACACACATATTAACAAATGAAATTTATGTGCCGCCTTTAGCCGCATTAAGGGGATTTAAACAATGCGACAGTTTCACTCCAACTATTTATTTTGCTCACTGGCTGCTGTGTTGGTGTGTGGGGCTGCTTTTGGATTTTCTGCGGGCCGAATTTGGCAACAAATGGCTAAGCCCATAGGTGGCGTTTACGCATCGTTTTTGGTTGCAGTAATGATAAAAGTTGTAATGGTGTCATTTGTGTGCAAATTTCATTGGGCAATGCCATTTAAAGTGCTACTAAATTAACCCTGGTGCAACTATGAGACAAACGGGTCCCTGATGAATTTCAATGCTTGACTAACCGACTGATGGTGGAGTTACAATACTATGGGGAACAGTTTTTTTAAGAACATTTTTGGCAAAGGTTAAAAGTTTCATGGTTTTCACTCTTTTGTTGCAGTTTAGCAACTCGAGAACTTCATACCAGGTTCCTAAGTATACATATAAAAAAAATTCAAAATGTAGTACTATCGACTAGTCGGTGTCAAAAATTGAAGTCAAACATTGGCCATAAAAGTCCATTGTAATACCACAATGAATCGATTTTAACCCAAATATGCCGGAATTTTTTGTTGTCAAATTTTACAAAAACATTGTTTGTGCAATTTAATGTAAAGCATTAGTGAAAAATTTAAATTTCCGAATGCATCATGTTGTTACGAAAATTACTTCACAGGCTCGTTTGGATTGTGTTTGAAAAAAAAACAACTTCAATTATTCAGCGCAAAACGCAGTCAGAAACTAAAAATCACTTTATTTACAGATTTACACTTCGCTTGTATCTACACTTGTTACCACTTTGCGTGCTTAACACAGACTCGACTCCTTGTGCAGCATTAGTGCAGAGAAAAGCATTCGGCACAGAGTGCTTCATCGTTTCAAAGTGGTTTCGCTAATCGTTACCGAGTTAAGATTGTTCACTCATTAAACCGAAACGAAGCGTGCAACATTGTGAATAGTTCTATTGGTCATATTCTCTAGAATGTCAAAGAAGAGGTGAGTCTGCCTTCTTGTAGAAAATGCAGAGCAATTGCATGAAAAGTGAAGTGTGTTTTCATCTCGAACATACAGCTTCGGTCTTTAGAAAGCACACCCAACCTATTTGCTTCAGTACCAATTATACATTGACCCGTCAGAACACCAATCATAGTTCTAATTTCCTTATTTTTTAGATAATGTGAGATCTATGTCTAAAGAATTTAAAACATTCTTGTTTCTTGGAAATATTCTACGAAGATATCTTTATTTCCATTGTCTTTGCTCAAACAATGACTCCATCAAAAGTGCTGCTCAGCTCCAGAACAAAGACCACTTGTCAGCTGTCATTTAGTCACAGTTTGCTTCTCTGATAGTGCCACATTTGCTTGGACAGCATGTAGCCAGTTCAAGGCCCAGTTATCTAAATAATTTCATCAGCCATTGGGTATTAAAATTAATTTCACTAAAGATGCTAATCGTCATTAAAATGTCAACAGTTGAAGCGTAAACTCTCTTCTTCTCTTAAGCGGAAATTTTTCATTACACTGCAAGACATAAATTTCATGGTGCGAGCAAAAGGAGCTGCAAGGATATTGTATACATAAAAAGGCTCAAATTACGCCAGTCTGCTGACAACGAGGATGACAAAAACGGACAAACTCACTAATGAGACGGAGTGCTTGGCGGCATGGGTGTTGATTTCGTGTGTGTGTGTGTGTTTGTTTTGGCATGCAAGCCGAGACTTTTCACATTCCAATAACAACATGTGCAATAAATATTAATTAGGAGGAAAATTTTATGAGCATGGAAAAACATGTGCTGCCAAATATGAAAACAAATGTCGGCTTGTGCGACTTTGAGAAGACGAACGGCCTATAACAACAAATGATGAAAACATAACGTAAACGTTGCTCGGAAAAACACCCACAACAACAACAACAACACAAGCAGTTGTTTATGCATACATAAGACCGCATCTATGTAAGTGGCCATGTACTTATGTGTGTTTGTAAATAGTTAAATATGCGTTCATGCGTCCGTAGACAAATGAGTTCGCTTTCGTGAAAGGGTTGTGAGGAGTGTGTGCCAGTTTTAGACGAAAATGCGTATGAACAGACGCCCACGGCGCCACAGCTGCCAATGAGTGACTCAACAACGCCTACGCAATGAACGAAGATAACAACAACAATAAGAAAAAATAAAAATAAATGCGAGTGAAGTGCACGACTGCAACGAGCCGAGTCGAGTAGCAAAGCTGAAAAGCAAGCAAGACAAGTGCCCAAAAGTGTGCTAAGAAAGTTAATGTAAGCATTTACATGTGTGTGTGTCTCTGTCTATGTATTAGAGTGCGGCAACAGGCATGAGTGTGCAAATGTGTGTTAATAAAAGGGTTAATTACACTTGTGTGAGTGCCTTTGCAAATTTGTGTATGCGTGTGTGTGTGTGTGTGTGTTGGAATGTGTTAGTTTGCATTAGTTTGTGTTGCCAAAGCAGTCGTATACACATGAAGAAGCCCTGAAGCTCTCAAGAAGCAAAGCACTATACAGAAAATTGCAATTCAAGCGACACGTAGCACGGGGCGTATGAGTAACATCTGTTCAAATGGTTCGCCTGTGTGATTAATGCAATGCGTAATATCTGTATATGTATGTATGGGTGTGTGTGTGCCATTAAAAGTAATGGTGAAGTGGTAAACAGCTAAAGTGGCTGCAATGATGCAATGACTTTCGTTCTATTTGCAGTGAGCGCACACAAAATGTTGAAAAGTGCAGACACCATTCAATGACAACATTGGTTTGACAAAACATAAATAAATGCGCTGTAGAATGGCGTTGAGTGCACACACACACATTATGACAAAATATAAAATTAAAGTTAAGCCAGAAATGAACAAAAATAAAAATAAAAAACTTTATGGTAAAGCGAATGAAAAAATATGTTCAATGTTGACTTGGCGTGATTACGTTTAATGTTGTCGAATACGCTACATGCGAGCACCTGCAGTAAATATGTATGTATGTGTTTGTGTGTACATGTTTTGCTATTGCTTAATTTGTTCCGTGTGTTTTGGCGCATTTTATGAATGTAATTCTTTGCTGTTCCTGTGTTACGTGTTAGTTGCTACTTTCGTGTGTTCTGGCTGCTATTTTTCTTGATTTACCTTTATGACTTTTGTTTCGGTGTGTTTCTGTTAATATTTGTGTTATTTTCGCATAGTCTTTGTTGCTGTTGACGCTATTATTGTAAGTCAAAAATGTCAACGCGAAAGTCTGGTACTGGCGTTTTTATGTGATACGTGACAGTAATTGAAAAGTGTATAACATTAACAGTTTTAAATTGCTTACCTCTCGCAAAAAAAATTGTTTTCCCTTTAACATATTTTGTGTACTGGTTGTTAGTATCAAAAGTCATGTTTCGAAAGCGCGTATGCCACAACAAACCCATACTAATACACAACACATACATCATACACTTACATATGTACATATGTATTGTACATACAGTTGCGGTCAAAATAATAGTAGTACGCGTACAACGAAAAGAAAATGAAGAAAAAATAATCTGCTTTTTTTACAAATATTTATTTTGTATTTTTTTTAACAAGTTATATGTGTTAACAATGCAATCATAAAAGAAAACTTAAGAATTAAACTCAGTTTGGTTTGATTTAAATTAAATGCGTCAAAAGCTCCAAAATATGGACGGTCAAAAAAATAGTAGTTCGCTTTACTTTCATAAAAATTAAGCAACAATTGTGTTTCATTTTAAAAGATTTTGTGGTTAAATAGTAATAACGAAATGTTTCTTCAAATTAGTATTTAGTTGCGTGACTGTTGTTTGGCTATTACTGCAGCACAGAGCCGATGCATTGAAATAACCAAATTTTCATATCTTTCTCTAGGGGCGTGGTCTACTGCTTTTCAAAGTTGATTATTATTTAAAAGATTATTGTGAGCAACTGCTCTCTTCACGTCACACCACAAATTTTTAATTATATTGAAGTCTGGTGATTGTGCGAGCCATTCCATAATCCTAATCCTGCTCTTGCGAAGCCCCTTTCGTGCGACCTTGCTTGTATGCTTTCGGTTATAATCCTGTTGGAAGATCCAAAGCATTGGCGTTTTTTCACGGACATACGGTGGCACGATTTCCCGCAAGATTCGTACACATACACATCGATCCATCGTTTTCTTGATCAAATAAATAGCGCCACCTTCATAAAACGTAAGACATGCTCAATAAATAAATGCATGTCTTACGTTTTATGGAGGTGGCGCTATTTATTTGACATACGGTAGCACGATTTCCTGCAAGATTCGTACACATACACATCGATCCATCGTTTTCTTGATCAAATAAATAGCGCCACCTCCATAAAACGTAAGACATGCTGAATAAATAAATGCATGTCCTACGTTTTATGGAGTGGCGCTATTTATTTGATCAAGAAAACGATGGATCGATGTGTATGTGTACGAATTTTGCAGGAAATCGTGCTACCGTATGTCAGTGAAAAAACGCCAATGCTTTGGATCTTCCAACAGGATTATAACCGACAGCATACAAGAAAGGTCGCACGAAAGGGGCTTCGCAAGAGCAGGATTAGGGTTATGGAATGGCTCGCACAATCACCAGACTTCAATATAATTAAAAATTTGTGGTGTGACGTGAAGAGAGCAGTTGCTCACAATAATCTTTTAAATAAAAATCAACTTTGAGAAGCAGTAGACCACGCCCCTAGAGAAAGATATGAAAATTTGGTTATTTCAATGCATCGGCTCTGTGCTGCAGTAATAGCCAAACAACAGTCACGCAACTAAATACTAATTTGAAGAAACATTTCGTTATTACTATTTAACCACAAAATCTTTTAAAATGAAACACAATTGTTGCTTAATTTTTATGAAAGTAAAGCGAACTACTATTTTTTTGACCGTCCATATTTTGGAGCTTTTGACGCATTTAATTTAAATCAACCCAAACTGAGTTTAATTCTTAAGTTTTCTTTTATGATTGCATTGTTAACACATATAACTTGTTAAAAAAAATACAAAATAAATATTTGTAAAAAAAGCAGATTATTTTTTCCTAATTTTCTTTTCGTTGTATGCGTACTACTATTATTTTGACCGCAGCTGTATGTATTTTGGACCTTCGTTTTGTCCCATTAGATTGTCGAACATGTCTCTGCGTGTGCGCAATATTGCTTGTGCGTGTTGTTGTCGTAGTTCGTAGGTGTTGCCAAACAACTATTACCAGCATAATGTGCGCCAATAAACAACACCAACAACCATAATGCCCATAGCAATGATAACAACAACAACAATAATAACGGCAACAATAGCTGAATCAAAAAAGGAGTTCCCCCCCTTGACGAGAACAAGGACACGTAAAAATAGCCGCAAGGCTTGCACGGCAACAGCAGCTGAACGCACACACACACACTCACACAAATACAGAAACATACAAGTATAGTTTGTGTAGTATATAAGTGTGTAGGTTTGTAAAAGCAAATACATTTACTAGACAGAAATATTTTGAACGCACCGGAAAAGTGTTGTGAACGCCACTGAAGTGTTCAAGGTTGAAAGTTTGTAGTTAAATGTTTGTGCCAGCTGGAGGCGATGCAAAAGATGTAATAAGTGTAGATATGTTAGTCGATCTGAATTGATTAATAATGAAAAAGCGGAGAATGCATTTTAACGAGGCTGCTGTGGAATTGGCAAATACTGGAATGCAGTGCAGTGAATTTTTGCTCAACGAATATCCATATTGGCTGTAAACTGAGATTTATTAATCATAAAGATTTGATTACACAACAGATTTCAAATGTTTAAAAGTATTAGAAATCATTCGAAAAAGCAAGGAAATTAGCTGGATTATCAATTGAAGCGTAGAGGCATTGAATGGCGTTTCTGGAAGATGTAAACTGATCCTCGAACGTAAGTCACTGTTATTGAAAATTTGATATTTTACAATAACCTCAAGCGGTCAAAATTGTGATGTAGGCTCGCCCGTGTTTCAACTCTGATGACACGCAGTCGAATAGCTATGGTTCCAAGATTCTGTACTTTGTTGCATCAGCTGCGAGTAATGTCCTTTCAGCATATGCAACACGTTAGTAGTGAACGGGCATCTGTCTGCAGCATTACATACTTTTAGGAGGCATTGAATTATCGTAGATACGGTTTGAGGTGATGCTGGGAGTTTCGAAAATGAGTCACGCTGCGGGCAGATAAGCTTAACACGTTGACTGTCAACTACGAGATAACTCGTAGATTGCGTTCTTTGCTAGGACGCCGACTACGAGTTATCTCGTAGTGTGTTTACTTGTCATATTCGTTCATTAAATGACATTGGCTTCTTAGACCGGAATTCTGAAAATTGCCGTGGCAGTCAACATGTTAAAAGGCAGTGAGTCAGTTTAGCTTTCACAAGAAATGGTGTAACACGTTCATATAAGAAAAGTTAAGTAAAAGTGACTTTGCCCGCCTCGATAGTCCAGCGCGCTTGATTTTCATACGAGGCGCCATAGGTTCGAATCCTAGATCGGGCTGGTGAAACATTCATCTACTTATATCGCTATCAATTGCTATGAAGTAGATCAGAAGAACAATAATCACACAAGTGCAACTTTTGGCAGGCAATGGCAAAATTTTCCAGTGTGAACGAGAAACTGCCAACTGCCGTTTGGATTCGGCGTCAGACTGGTGGTTTTCTGCCCTTACTCCATTCGCGTGAAATGTGTGTAGAAACACATGTTGGAAAAAGCAGTGTTGCATACACATTTAAAAAAGTGTGGCATGTGTGGCATAACAATAAGCCCCACAATAAGCCTCCAAGTTTGTCTCTTACCGAAGCATTTACCATAACCTAACCTAACCAAAAGTGTCGTTGAAAAATTATCAATAAATTGATTAATTGACTACTAGTGTTAAACTGCGTTAAAGAATTTCAATGAATTTTATTGTGGCATAATCGAGCGGTACGAACTGCATGCACGTGGGCCAGCAGAATACATTTTGTAGGAGTATGACACGGTATTACAAATTACAAAACTTTGTGCAAATGATGGACTTCAGTAAGATATCGTTATAACGGCATTGACTTTAGAAGACTTTAGATTTTGTGATATGAAAAAATTACTCCTCTAGCTTGATTAGTTTTTAGAATAACAAGAACAAGTATGAAAAAATATAAAAAAATTGTTTAAATATTATAACTGCAACACAGAACACAATTCAAACTTTTCAAAGAGCAATCATTCGTTTTCTTAAACAGGTAAATGTGCACAAAAAATCAGCAAATCAGAAATGTAAAAAAAGTAAAAAAATGTTGTTACAACTTTTAAGAACGCCGATCAAATTTATTGCCAGCAGATTTAGCAAAGAAACAAAAATTAACTCAAATCACTTTTACGTTTTATGATAAGCAAAACAGGTGTTAAGTCTGAGGTAAAATATTCAGTACCAAGCAGAGAGTAAAAACAATAAAAATTGCCATTAAGCAATGCAAATGACTGTGCGGGCAATAGAAATGCGTGCGCAGTCATGAATGATGAAACATAAATCAAAATCGATTTTTCCAGATACCATTAGAGCTCTGCTGGGGAAACAATTATTTTGCAAGAAACAAATCCAAAGTTCTGAAACATTTTAAAAAAAGTTCAAAATTAAAAATTGACTGGTGTTGCAGGCAATTTGTCAATGTTCTACTACGTTCTTGGTGCTGGAGTCAAAAGTGGGCAAATTTACGACCACTAATGCGACGACATGGAACTCCAAATATTTTTTGGTACCATTACCATTTAGCGGCATAGCAACATTTCGCTGCCAGTCCCGACATGTACCAATGTAGAAACAACAATTTAATTGTCAGGGACATTAATATCAAAATTGATTTGAGTTCCTGCAGATTAAAAGTTATTGGGTAATTTTGAAAAATCTTAGAATATATTGCAAATCGTTTTAAACAATCAAAACTTGGGACAAAATGTATATACGGACCTTGAAAATAATATGCGGTAGAATTCAGCAATGTTTTAAGGGGACAAATTAATCTAAAACTCGACTGTCCCAAAGCCAATGACTAGAAAATTAAACTTGCTTTGTTTTCCATTATCTCATACTATAAGTTAAAATGAAAAAATGATTTAGTAATTTATAAATGTTTCGTTTGAAAAATTAAAATTTCGAATTTTTTTTAATTGAAAAATTGTTTCCGTCTTAGCGGAGATTAATTTTATTAAAGTTAACCAACAGTTCATATTTCGTGTTTGTAGCTTCAGCAGTTTGGGCTGGGAAATGATGACTTTGTCAGTCAATAAGTCAGCCAGCCAGTCAGGACAAACAACTATATGTATAAAGATTCGCTACTCCATTCATGACTGAAAGGGCTGTTGCTCTGATGACATCGTCCAGTTCGACTCAACTGTTCTTTGCTCTCGGGTTGCCCGATTAAAAGAGGTCACCAAGCGTGACATCAAGTCACTGCTGAACTTCGCTAGGAAGACTCACACTCTTACCGATCTTTTTTACGTCGTTACGTCGATACGCAACACTAAGGAGCTCTAACTGGTATCGCTAGGTATCCAATAGGGTCGACTTGTCAACTTGGCCATCCAGCTTACCTAACCTAACCTAAGGATCTCAGGGGGAAATTAAGTGTGGTGCTTTGTTGTTGTTTAGCTTTGTTGATGTGTACTTTTAGATGAAGATGAATGAATTGTGCGGTTGAGTTTATTTATCAGACCACATGATTTGATTATTCCGATTGTTTCTTATGTTTGCTGCTTTTTTTGTTTAGGCATAAGTTTACTAAAAGCATAAGCAAGGCATAAGTTTAATAAAATATTTGCGAATTTGTGTCTCATATTTGAATATTTGTGAAAATGAGTAAAATGAATCCAATTAAAGTGATCTTAAATTCTTAAATGATAAGATTCTTCATAGCACTTCAACCTTTCGATCCCAAAGTTGCCTGAGAGCAATTTTACCTATTTGTCATATTATAGCAAAAGCTACGATTGATTAATGGGTTAAATTTAAGTAGGCACCAACAAATTAATATTTTTAGAAGTGAATTAAAAGAAAATCACAAAAATGTTGTTGCTATCCCCAAAACTAATTTCCAATAATTTGCAGCGATATCAGGGAAAGTTTGTGTTCTAATTGAAGTCTACGAATTGGGCGCGTTTGATCAAAACCCTGTTTCTTTAGTACCTAATGGTTAAATAAAATCAAAAAGTGATAATTTTGTATTTTTTCATAAATATTAAATAACACTGTGCAACACTGAAAAAAGGGACAAGGTAAACCCATCTCATTCGATAGAGGACCTCAGTAGATGAAAAAGTGCCAAGGGATTTTTCTCGGAATGTTCGAGTTTTTTTTAAATGCAGTTTAAAGATGGCAGAATGCGAGAAAGGTATAATTTTTACGTCAAATGAAAGCTAATGATATGAAGTCGATGACACAATATCCTTTTTTGAAGCATTTTCTGAAAAAGGATATGAAGGACCTCAAGCATTCAATGATCTATACGGCTTATAAATTTCATGTAAATCACTTTTACAGTTAAGACTCTACAACGATTAAACAAATTTGCTTTGCTACATTTGATGTTTTTACTAAGAAGCTACGAGATATTTTGTACAGAAAAAAATGAATTCAGCAGTGTATAAATTTTGAAACGCTGTAGTGGCTTAACAGTCAAAGTGATTGAAATGAAATTGATATGCAGTATAGATCTTTGAATGCTTTTTTACCAGAAGTCACTTACATAAATTTCTCTCGCACGGTCTGCAGGATATTCAAGGATACAAATTTAATTGAGATCCTTCATATCCTTTTCCAGAAAATTTGTCGAAAAATGATATTGTGTCATCGACTTCATATCATTAGCTTTTATTTGACGTAAACATTATTCCTTTCTGACATTTGAGTCAAGAGATATGATGTTTTAAAAGTTTCGGGAAGGGACATTAAGCCGCCATCTTTAAACTGCATTTAAAAAATAACTCGAACATTCCGAGAAAAATCCCTTGGCACTTTTTCATCTACTGAGGTCCTCTGTCGAATGAGATGGGTTTGGCCTTGTCCTTCGAAATTTTTTTTGAATTTGTTGCACTGTGTAATTTTTCTGGAATTCAAATATATTGATACAAAATATATTTAACGCGTTTAAAGCTAAAATTATTCAAAAATAAATTAACTCGAGAACTCGTGTGCACATTTCTTAGGAAAGATACATGGTAAAATTCGGAGTGGAAAGGGTTAAAGGTCGTAAAAATAACATAATGTACAAACTGGAAATATTTTAATATGATATGAAAGTCAATGTTTCAAAGGTCCTTAAATATTTACACTACGATAGTGTTGGATCTGAAAAAATAGACTAAATTTACTCCTTTGACACTGTTTCTACCACATATTGTGAATGCCGCTAAGTGTACGAAAATGTTGTGGGGTCTTAAATGTTAATTATTTAATTGTTGGCATACATTGTCATTGTCTTTGTTGTTGTTTTTGTGCAGTCATTACAACGCAAGAATAAAAGTTATTACGCAGCAATGTCGACGCAATGTGCAGTTAGTGCTCACCACCTGAGATAGTAAAGCGCGTTAAATGTCTCCGACGCCACCACGCCTCTCCCTTTCATTACTTAGGCGGCCAAACCTGCTGTTGTGATCTGGCATTGTCGCTTTCACACAGCGCCAACTTTAGCTATCGTGTCGCCAACACTTGGGGCCCCAAAAAGTTGTTCCTTCTCTCCCCAAGACTCTCTCTTGTTTGTTGTTTTTGTTTGTTTTGTTTTGTTTTTTTACAGGGTTTTCTTCTTTATTCAACAAAGTGTAGATGGCTGTGTTTGCATTGTATGTATTTGCATTGTTTTTGGTTTTGTGTGTGTGTGTGTTTGTGATTGTTTGTGCTTGTGACATTGTGATGGAGATGTGTCCTTATCGGAAATGCCGAATATCCTTTTGAGAAATTGTTGCGGAAAATAAAATAATGAAGACCATAACCACAAAAATAGCTCAAGACAACAAATGAGGACAGCAATGAAAAAGTTACAACAAAAAGTAGAAATAAATAAAAAATAAAATAAAAGAAATGCAGGAAAAGGCATAAAAATTCATTGATGCTGGCAAAGGACAACAAAACACCAGCGACAGTAGACGGGGAATGAGCGGGATGAAAGGCGCGCCGGCACGTTCGCAGCATTGTGCGCGTTGACAACAGCTCGCAAACCATAATTTTATATGCATTAGACATTGGCATCTACTGACACACCAGCGACCGCATGCACACACACACGCACCCACGAATATGGTTGATCGCACTTGAGTGCGGTTAGGGGTCGGTGCGCGGGCGTGCCGCAATGTGTCAGTGTCATGCTTTGTTTTCGTTTTTCGCTCATCAAAGCACATTTGCGCGCACATACGTACACACACGCACGCGCACCGTCCCCAGCTCTCGGCTCCGTGTGCCGTTTCCGTTTCCGCCAAGTGCTCATTCACACACGTTGCCAGTGCAAGCGCGTTCGGGAGCAGCCGCGCAGCATATCATCAACATAAATAAAAACAATAAGTCACACACTGACACATCGCCCTTTTCCGCTTCTGATCTCTGTATGTGTGTGTGTGTGTGTGAGGGTTTGAGTGTTTGCATAGTTTCTTGTCCGTATTTGTAGGCATTTGATATGGTGCTGTGTTTTATTGTTGCTGTAATTGCTGTTCAATAAATAATTATGGGGACCCATGTTGCAATCTTTTTCATATATTTTTGTTTTCATCAAGTTGTTGTCTTGTTTATCACTGTTTTCCTTGCGTTTGGTGGTGTTTGATACTTTATTCGGTCGGATTTTTTTTATTTTTTTAAATTTCAAGACTTTTATTTACTTTTCAGTAAATTTTTTTTAGTTTGTTTTATTTAATAGTTTTTGTGGATCACCACATAAGTTATGTGACTTTTGGTAGATAAAGTTCAAAGTAGTTGAAAAAAATACGAAGAAGAAAGTATAGAAGAATAGTATAACAACGATGATGCTGAATAAGTAGAAAAAACAGCAACAGATGAAAAAGACTAAAGAGATGAACGAGAAGACAAGTAAGAAAAGAGTAAGAAACGGAAAAAGTTGAAGAATATGGAAAAGACGGCAAGAAGGAAAATACGAAGAATAGAGAAGAAAGCGAAAAAGAAGACGGAGAGGACAAAAATGAAAAATAAAACAAGAAGAAAACATGTACAATAATAAAATAAAATAAAATAAAATAAAAAAAAATTAAAAAAAAAAAATTATAATAAAAAAATTAAGAAGGGTAAAATAATAAGAAGAACCAGAAGATATCCGCAAAAGAAAAAGAAAGTAAAGAAGAACAAGATGAACACGCAGGGACAAAAGTGGCATTGGACACAAAAAGGATGAATAAACTAAAGAGATAAAGAAGAAGAAGAAGAAGAAAACTAAGAAGATGAAAACAGGAATAAAATTAATAAAAATAAAGACAGGGAAAGAAAAATTAAAATAAAGAAAGAAAAAGAATAATAAGAAGTAAAATATGCCAAGAAAAGGAAGAAGAATAGAAAATAATAGTGAATAGAAAGAAAAAAATAGAAGATGAAAAAAGGTAAAGACGAAAAAGAAGAAAAAGAAGACGTAGATAAAGACGGGGAAGAAGGAAACAACGAAGACCACAAGGATAAAAAAGAAGAAAAGAAGAGGATATATAAAAAGTGAGACGGGGGAAAAAAGGAAAAATAAAGAAAGAAAATAAGTAAAAGATGCCGAGAATAAGAAGAAGAATAGAAGAGGATTGAAAATAGAAGAAAAGGATATTAAAGGAAAATAAGATGTAAAAGTAAAAGGAAAAGGTAATGAAAACGAAAAAGATGAATAAAAAGGTGAAAACATAATCCAGGAAGAAGGAAAGAATTAGCACGACGAAGATTAAAACAGAAGCAAAGAAGAAAAAATACAGAAAAAGTAGAAGTAGGATCAAAAAAAAGGAAGAAAAATAGAAAATGACGAAACAGAAGTACAGATATGAAAGAAGAAAAATACAAGTCAAAGTAAAAAAGCAAATAGATAAAGAGGAAAACGAAAAAAATTTGAGATGAACAAAAAGATGTAAAGATTTAAAAGAAAAAAAACAACATGAACAACGAAAACATGAACGAAACAGGAAAACAAAGAAAAACAAAAAAATAAAAAAGTTGCCGAAGAAGAGAATGAAAAGCAAGAAGAAGAAATGAAAACTTAAAAAAAAAAACTAAAACGAAAAGGAAAGGAAAATAGTAAAGTAAGAAACATGCAAAAGAAAAAAATACAAGTTAGAAAACGAAACGAATATGAACAGGAAAAAAATAAAACTAAGAAGAAATAGAAAAGTATAGGAAGTTGCAGAAGAAGAAAAGATGAAATGAATCATGAAACGGAAACAAAAGGAGAGGTATAAATAGAAAAAAGATGCAGAAGGAGAAAACGAACAGCAGACATAAAAAGCAAAAAGACAACAAAGAAATAGAATAATAAACAAGAAGGAAAATACGAACAAGAACAAGAAACGAAAAGATGAAAGAGAAAAAAAGAAAAGGTAAATTTTATAGATATAGAATGAGCAAATAGCGACGAAGAAATAGAAAACAAGTTATGCAAAAGAAGAAACAAAAAAGCAAGGAAAAAATAGATGAAAAGTGATAAAAAATATGTGGCATAAAAAAACGAAAAGCAAAAAGAAATACCAAAAAGATGGAAAGGAAAAGGAGAAGACAAAGAAGAAATAGATACGACATAAAGGAGAAAAAGATGAAAAAAGCAAGAAGAAGAAATAGAATAGTAAAAGAGATTCAGGGGAGAAAAGGAAAAGCACGAAGAAGAAATAGAATAGTAAAAGAGATGCAGAGGGGAAAAAGAAAAGCAAGAAGAAGAAACGAAAAGATAAACGGAAAAAAACGAAGAAGAAACAGAAAAATAAAAAAATACAGAAAAAGGAAAAGAAGAAAAGGTAAAGCAAGAAGTAAAAAATAAAAAGAAGAAAAAGAAAAAAGAGAGATGAAGACGAAAAGAAGAAAAGAAAAAAGAAATAGAAAAAAAGGATGGAGAAGTAGGAAAGACAGAAACGGTGAAGAGATAGAAAAAGAAAAATAAAATGAGAGGAATAAGACAAAAAAGAAGAAGCTAACGAAAAAAACCAACACGGAAAAGAAGACAAAGGCAAAAAAAAAAATTAAAAAGAAAAAAAAAGAAGACAACTTCACTGTGGTTTGTCTTAAATGAATCTTTGCTGGCGCATTGATCCCCCTTATTCCCCGGATTGAAAACATTGTAGTCATGTTTAAACATAATTCATGTCTAAAATCACTTCGTCATTAATCAAACAAAGTTTTTGACAGCTTCAGTAACATTTTGCTGACGAAACTCAAAACATGCTTTTTGGCTCCTTCAGTTAAAGTCTTAATTTTTCACTCTAAAACGCGTTTCTGTTCTCTCTGAATGCTGACTAATGTACAACAATTTGCATTAACAAAATCATGGAGTAACGGTAACTGATAACAGTCAAAATAACACATCATTAATTTCGATCAATTGAAATCATCCAGCGGCTGTCATGGTTCAACTGGTTGGCGTATTGGTTCGCGAGTTTGAAGCAACGTTCCTTCTTCGTCCTTTAATTTTCGATTCGCGGTCGCAGCCAAAACTCAAGTTTCGGTGTATTCACCATGTAATTTGTTGTTGTTGCCGTTGCTGTCAGCGCCACAGTCAAAGCTTACATAAAATCATCTCTCATATTTTACATTCTGCCAGCTATTCAACTGCAGCCACAACTCCTCTCACTCCTCCAGTCCTTCCTGCTTCACAAACACGGCAAACCTTTACTCGTTTATAGTTTGTACAAAGTTATTTGTGTAGGCGGCGCCACAGGCCAAAGTTGCACTACTGACCCAACAACCAACAAGCGAAACAAAAAACTTGATTATTTTTGCAAATATTCGTGTGTGTGTGTGTGTGTAGGTGCGAAAAATTCACTTTTCAATTTGATTATTGCCAACTTTTGCTTTGCCAATCTTATTGCGCTTTTCGTCGCCTTTTGCTGATGGCATTTCAAATATAGATTTTTTGTTGTTGTTGTTGTTATTGTTTTTGAGTGGTACACCAGCGACATGAGTGCAAGTGACCGTTGTTTGCATTTCATTGCCTGTTTTTCTGACAGCGACTTTTGATTTCTTCGAATGGTTGACGGCTGGTCAGCACTTGGAATGTGGAATCCGAATGTGTGTTCGATAGGTTTGTCTGTCTACAGTCAAAGTGCCGACTGTGATTGTAATGAACGCAGACAGCAGAACTTTTCAGGTTGGGTCAGTTCTATTTATAGGAATTTGTTCGGTGAAATTGATTACCTTTGGAATGTGTGTTGCTTTCGCGAAGTAGTTTGAAGGAAGTTGTGAATAATTTCTACTTGTTTATGGAAATTTGCATAATACAATAATTCGTTATTCGTTAAAATTCAATATTCTACAAAAATCTAAAATGCGTTTGGCTCGCTCTTTTATACATTTGTGGATTGTTTTCGAACCATACAAATTGATTCCATGAAGCACATTTCAAATCAACTGAACCTTGAACTCATTTGGTGAATAAAATGTATTCATTTATTTACTTCGAACGGCTTTTAGCCAATGTCAACGCAATCAAATCAAATTTCATTTCATTCCACAAAAGCGGGAACTTGGGAAATGTCTATTCACACATCAAACAGTCACATTGCATCAGCGACAGATATCAAAAATATCAAATATTAACAATTTTAAAATCAATGCGCAATTTTCAGCACATTTCTAATTCGCTGCGAACGTTGACAGTTCATTTTATTTTCCAACGCCATTGAGGACAACCCTAATTGACGCATGATTGACAGCTTAGAAGTAAATTCTTAAACATGGCCTTCGAAATGTTGTTTAATATTCAGTGCTGTAAGTGTGTGTGTGAGTGTGTGTCAAACGGGGAGCGGACGCGAGACAGCAAAGCAAATTCGACCAAGTTGACAGCGAGTTGCGAGCGCGCCGCACTATCAAATTGTTGAAAAAGTTTTCAAGCAAAGCGCAGCAATGCCAAAGCAGCGCAGTCCCACAGCAAGTGAGGTTAAGTGGCACAGTCGAGACATATACGTACAAGAGTGTGTGTGTGAGTGTGAGTGTGTGGGTGTGAGTGTGTTTGACGTGTAGGAGTGGCAAAACTTTGGCAAGTCTTGCGACTTGACAGCGACGTGGCATGGGCCAACTTTGAGCTCGCTTGCTGCATGTTAATGGCGGCAGTGCTGCAAGTCGACTGACTGTCAGCAGTATGAGACCTGTTGTTGTTGTTGTTATTATTGCAGATCACAGTCGCATTCAAGTCACTTAATTGTAACAATGGCTGTGCACAAAAACGCCGCTAAGCTCTCGCCCCATGCGCCCAGCCAAACGACAGACTGAGCGAGGGGGGCGTGGGCGAACTAACGAACAGCGAGTGGCAGATTACAGTGTAAAGTTTTGCATCAAAAATGAATTATTTCCAGCATTCGGCAGCAAACTGCAATGGCACACAGCCGACACCGAGTGACGTGCCCGATGTTGCGACAAGGACGCAAAGGAGCGCAGCAGTCAATGTTGACACACTGCGCTGCGGCACACAATGGAAGCACACAACAATGCCGAAAACTAATTGAAAATTAAATGACAAGTGACAAAAATGTCACAGTTTGTCGTGCAAAAAATTGTTTGAACAAAAAGTGCATAAACGGATTTTCAAATTGTGCTTTTTTGAGCCATTAAATTGAAATCATGCCAATTGTTGTGCGCAAAGTGAAAGCGAAAGTAGAGGTGAACGGTTTTTTTGTTTTGATTTCATCTTAAATGCTTTCACGTAATTTATTAAAAACTGTGTGAAAAACCACATTGAGTGGAATAGCAAAAGTTTTTTTTTTTTTTTATTTCCCATTTATTTATACAACTGTCGGTGACATCAAGTATTTGGTTAAACATTTAGGTAGGAAGATCAATAAAAACATCACAATAAGGCCAGTGCCTAGAGCGATACAGTCAGGATTAGAATTTACAATTGTTTCTTAATATTATAGGTAACAGATTTTTAGTTTAGGGACAATAGGTCACATGGTCGATTCCTTTTTAGCCGTCGTCTTGTCTGGTTTTCGCGTTGCAAGAGTGAGTTGATTTCTGTGTTCTTGTGTTGTGCAAAAGTGAAAAGACAAACAGTAGAACAACAGAACGAAAAAACGCAGAAACTGCTGCTGTTGGTAACTGAATTAATTAATAAGTAATGCGTTGCAAATGTTGGTTTTCGCTGCAACCACAAGTTGAGCTATTTTACTGGAGATGTTGTTTTTTATTAAAATGTTTTTTTTACACTTTTGCATTACGTTTTCGGTTACCTGTTGGATGATGGCTTTCGTTGTGTGCGCGCTACTGCAGTTTTTTGTTTCTGTTTAATTTAGTTTGCTTAATTGCTTGTTGCTTCCATGGGAGTTTTTAACGATCGCTAATTGGTTACACCGTGCGACAAAAATTAAAAAAGTGGCACCGAAAAAAATCCACATGGGCGTGAAACTAGAGGCCAAACATAGTAATACTGCCTACTCAGTTTTTCTACAACTTTTGTCCTTTTAAAAGGACTTCAAAATTTTGAAGGGGATAAAAAAATATAAAAAATACTTAACCTAAGTGACACAACTGAAAAGTTTTAATTTTCGGGTTTATGTGTTAATACTGTGCACAATGCATCAATCTACCAATAAGCAAAAGCTCAGTATATTTTGTTGTTGTTAAATGTTAAAAAAATAAAGTTAGGTCTCTCTTCATGTCAGAAGTTTGGTGCTATTTGATCGCTGCAGCTCAATGCAAAATAGTCCTAACTCAAATTGTGTCACTTTTGACGAAATAAATTTTTGTTAAAGTCAATTTTAAGCAAAGTTCTTACATTTTTAGTATATATTTTCAAATAAAAAAATTTATTTCGAATTTTCGAAAATTTTCTTGCGACCTTTTAACTGTCATTTATATTTATTAAAGTCAGCAAAAGTGACATAACTTAAAATAATTCCGTAATAATTAATTTAAAATATCATCAAAACAGTCACAACTCAAAATTTTGGATTTTCTAGTGTAAAATAAAAAAAATTCTTGTAACTTATCCTAAAGCATAATCTGTAAGCATTTTTTACTGAACGGTCTATACGTTATTTAAAAAAAATGCTTATTTAGCTCAAAAACAGTTTTTGGCGTTTCCTGAAAAATCAAAAATTTTGAGTTTTGTCACTTTTGTTGTGCCTGTGCGATATATCAAATGAAAGAGGAAAGGCTCAAGAATTTAAATAAACTTTATTTTTTATCTACTTGTAAAAAAATAATATGAAAAAGGTTCTTGGTAAATTTTCATCCTTCATATCCTAGAAACTTTATATAGAACTTTCTTGAAAAGTATGTTAAAACTAAAGAGCTGCACAAAATCTTCTATTTAGCACACTTCACTACTGCACAGTACTGTCAAGTACTGTACTTCAGTGTCGCAATGACAGCAAATTCAAATGCTCAATAGTTCTATTCTGCAACAAAGCAAGCACTGCATCATTCCAAAACCTTTTCGCTACAGCAGCGACAGTGCTTGTGTTCTGTTGCGAAACAAAACATCAAAACAGAAAGCTATAATGAGGTTAAGTAACGGTAAATTACAGCAAGCACACGGCGTGAAGCAGAACTTCTACATCACACCGTGTGAAACAGAACTTCTACTTCACACCGAGTGAAACAGACTTAAATAAATATCGAAAAAACATGTTCTAAACCTGCGTTTTTTTTACATTAATGTTGTTGTAATGCTTGAAATGCAGCCCAGATTCCATACAAAATACCAAAAACCAACATCAGCTACTTCGATCGTGCAAAACAAAACACCGTATGCTTGAAAATGTTCTACTTCAGTGCTGCACTTCAGTCTTGTTCTACTTCGGTGTTGTTCTACTTCCGTGTTGTTCCACTGCAGTATTGTTCTACTTCAGTGTTGTTCTATTCCAGTGTTGTTCTACTTCAATGTTGTTCTACTTCAATGTTGTTCTACTTCAGGGTGCTTGAAGTTCTATTGTCGTTTCGTGCAGTATTTGTATGAATCTCAAAAGCTTCTTTCACTGAAGTGCTTGTGTTGTAGTGAAAGTGAAGAAGAGCGGCAGTATTTGAAAGCACAGCGATGGCTTGCAAGTCATTTCTATAGTGCTTGCGCAGCTCTTTAGTTAAAACCCAAAATCTCCTTAATCACGTGTCAAAATTTCATTATTCTCGCTTCATTGATTTCATAGTTACTAAAATGGGTAAAAATTGGGTAAATAAATAAATTAAAATTTGTGTACTTCATTAGAATTGCAGCTTCCGCCTTTTTTAATAACTTGCGAACCAATAAGGATAGATATATGAAATTTTGATTTTATTTAACGCAATATTACTATGTTTGGTCTCTAGTTTCACGGCCATATGGATTTTTTCCGGTGTGAAAAATGCTGTCGCACAGTGGTATTCGCTCCAGTTTGGAGCTGCCGCACGTGCTCAGCTATCAACTGGGCTACGTAGGTCAAAGGATAAACCTCATTAAAAATTCGTTCCTAATGAATTCTTTAACCCATTTAAATTTAAAATTCAATGTAGCGAAAGTTTAAGATACCAATGGGCTTAGATGTATTTCAGCACGAATGACGCAACTTTTATAATGTTAACATGCAAATTGTTGCATAAAATGATCCAAATCTTACAAGAGGATAGCAGTGGAAAAGCGGTATAGGACAATAGAATCTTTATGGTTTGAGACTATTAAAATATATATAAGAAAATTTAATATAATGAAAAATATAGTAAAAAATATATATATAAATAAAAAAAATATATATAAATAGATATATATATATATATAAATAAAAATATATATATAAAAAATAGTTAGTTTTATTTGATGAATGATTTAAAAACTATTAGAAATTAAATTTCTAAAAAATTCTAACTTCTCTTGCATCTCAATGTGAGGACTTTTTTAGGCCAAAAACTAATTTAAGGTATTTACATTATTAACAAAAGATTATTAAATTATTAAGAATTCTTAAAACTGGTTTTATTTTAAGTTTTAAAAATATTCGAAATTCAAATTCTAAAAGAAAGAATATTAGAAATTCTCTTACTATTACTAACTTACTTTTCTATATGAGGTCCTTTTAAGGCCACAAACTAGTTCGACGTACTTTAATTATTATTTAATTATTATATTATTAAAAATTTTAAAAACTTGTATTTTGTGTTTTAAAAATATTCAAAATGAAAATTCTAAAAGGAATTATATTAGAAATTCGCTTACTTTTAATTACTATACAATATGAGATCCTTTTTGGGCCACAAACTAGTTCAATATACTCAAATCATGAAAAGTCGACTTTTTCGTTTTCTCTCTCTCTCTTACACTCACTTTTCTATTGTAGTTTTTATGACTTTTTAACATTTGTTATTTTTTTTTTTACTCTCATTAGTTGCACACTTTTGTTTTACCATTTCTTCAGCAGTTTTTCTGTTAGTTTTTAGTAGCTTTCACTGAGCATTGAACAAAGTTGAGTGACACTTTTGGCATGTTTCATTTTTAATTACATCAACCGGTGGCACATGAAAAAAACTTGTAGACACCACCATCGAACCACATGTTATCGCTCAAAACACACACACACAAACATATCGACACATGCACCTGAACTGTCATCATGGCAAATTGCGTGCAATGTTGCCGCCAACCGAACAATAACAACAACAAAAACTAGCACCGCTCATTGTGGTTGTTATTGATGTTGGTTCGGCAAGTGGCGTTGGTGTTGACGCTGGTTGCCATTTCAAACATGATTAATTTCCAAATTGTTGTTGTTGTTGCTGTGCCGTCACTGTCACTCGTCCAACATCGTCACCGTATGACACCAGGTTCAAACGGCACCCGTCTCTGGCACATTTCACTACACTAACTCACTCTTAATTAAATTGATTTTTGCCGCCAGCCAGCGATGGTAGACAAATAGTTGGCATTTTTATATATATGTGTGTGTGTATGTGTGTTCTCCAACGTCCTTTTATTCCGGCTACTGCACAGTTTTGCATAACTTTTCCATCGTTATTGGTTCGTGGGGCGCGCGCGCGAGTTCAGTGCAAATATGAGAACGTTAGCTGGCAACACTTTGTTTTTGTTGTTGTTTTTATAGTTGTTGTATATTTATTTGTGCTGACAACAGCTTTACCAATAATGGCAGCCATTGGCGCGGAATAGCAGTTTTCTGATTCGATTAACTGGCGCTGGACAGCTGTGCGGCCGTCGCCATCGAACCGAAACCGATATGTAAGGTGACAAAAGTTGGCACACAAACTGAATTTACTTAAGCGCACATTTCAAGTGGGTTCAGCGAGTTGTGTATATTTTTAATTTTTTTTGAAATGAAACGAATCAGAACCAAATAAAATCTCCTATCGGCTGTTGTATAATAATTTTATTGGAATTTTTTTGTATTAAAAAGAAAAATATTTACTTATTTAAATACCTGGTTCATGTATACACAGCTACATATGTATATATTTATATATATAACTTGCAAAACTGCAAGTTATGTGTGCAAACGACAGGTTGGAAGCATTTTCCAGACATGGTTTTGCTCGCAAATGTTTGCTATTTTCAGCTGAGAGTGAGTCCGCCTTGAGAAAAATGTCAATGCTTATTGCTGTAGACTCGCAAAACTTGAATAGTAATATTTATTTTTTTTAGATCCACATTCTCTGGGCGTGTTCTGCTTTAGGCAGCAGATTATTTCTCCTGATGAGTGCGACAACTATAACTTAAAAAAAACTGCAACTCAGTATCCCCTTCAGTGCTTAAATGTCCCAAATTTAAGGAAAAAACCTCTTCCTATTGGATGTACTTGCAATCTACTGGGAAATTATTTCACCGCTCTCAGAATTGTCAGAGACTTACAATCTTAAAGCGATTTCAAACAACAAATTGGAATCATTTTTAATTGGCAATTCTACTTTGACAACAACAAATCGACAAGCAAAAGCAATTTAGAAAATACCACAAATTGCATATTTGGTCAACGATAAAATGGCAGCCAAAGCAAAGCATTTACATTGCCGTCAGGCAAACAGTCATAGCAATCTGCCACAGCAACAATGCAAGCGGCGGCATTTTGCTTGTGCGCCAATACTGATTCTCAATTATGCAAATGCAAAAGCCGCCTGCCGTATGTCGCATTCGAGTGGCGCGTGCTGAATGTATGCAATGGAAATTATGAAATTATGTAAATTTCACTGAGAATGTGTAAGATTTCAATTAATTATGCGCAAAGTATGCAATGTGAGTACGGAAAGCGGTAGGTGATTAAAACAATGTGCACATTGTTGCTGCTGTAATGATTTTGCTGCAGGCAGAGAAAACGCTTTGCATACGTTTTCACTACAAGTGTGAATCTTATTTGATTTTCATTGTAGTTCTTGGATTGTTTTATTGTTGGTTTTGGTTTTTTAATATCTCATCATTACGAGGACAAACTGATGTAAAAGAAATTTCAATTAAATGGAATTGATAACTGAATGAAACAGAAACAGAATGAAATATGGATCGGTGTTATGCGTTTAATGAGATAAAATGGAATGGATGGATTAAAAGAGAGGGGAATGGAAATAAATATTGAATATGAGGGAATTCAAAGGAGTAGAATAAAATAATATAAATAACTTTACTGATATCTTGGCACAGCTACCATTTATGCATTTGTTCCGCCATCTCTGGTCATGGTTTTCATGGTTTCATGGTTATTTCATTGAATTAAATGGTCGATCGGCTTTACAAGTCATTTAATGTTATAAAGTCAATCGACTATTTAATTAGATGAACTAATGATCTGAGGACATGTTAAGATGATCAAACAATGAAATAAAGATCTATAATGGATCGACTTTATAACTCGATAACAAAACTATTTGTTTTAATTCAAAACGCAATATGAATTATGTGAGGTTTACAGGCCAATCTAACCAGATCTTTTTTTTGAAGACAAGTCATCAGACAGACAATCATCAACTTCATGCAATGTCGTTCAGAACCTGATGTTCTATGGTACAATGAAACCCAACCCAACTGAATCGAATTCTTTTTGGAAACAAAACAATGGAATTAGTAGCCTTTGCGCTGATTTATTTCTATTTATAAGCAGTTAAATAGTTCAATAATTAGAAAGTTAATTAGTTAACATATTAAACAAATAAATTATATAGTATAGATATAGTATAGTATAGATATAAGTAAATAGTGAAATAGGTAATTAGTTAAATAGTTAAAATATTTCATATATTTAAAGTTTCATAATACAATTGTTTAATAGTTAAATAGTGAAATAGTCAAATTTATTTTATTTCTACCCAATTTTAAATATTATTTTTATTTTATTGGTTTATTATTTTATATGATTAGCATTAGCAACTAAATATGTAACACAATATTCTCAATAAAAAAATGTCAATTCAAATATTTCATTGAAATTGAAAACGCTGTAGAAAATGTTTGAAGCTGAAGGCATGCAAGATTCAAATGAAAAGATTAGTCATCAATATTCAAGTCTCCAATTACCATAAATCAATGATGCAATCTTAATGCCGATAGCAATTTGTGCGCATTCCTTTGCAATATTAATTTTCGCTCAGAAAACCGGCAACTCAACGCAAATGACCAACGGGGCGTATGAGTGATTTTTGTGCGTTTGCAACTCGCAAACATTTCATTCGCTGCTCTTCACTGATGCATAACATGCACATTGCTTTTTTTTCATAATTTCTCGCATTTAACGTAGCGTTCGCTGCGCCATCCAGCGATGCATACAAAGAAGGAATTAGAATTTGAACAAATGAAGCAATTTGCATGCAATTACTTAGCGCTACATGGCAACACAGAACAAGCTTCAAGCAAAGCAACAGTAAAACCAAAAAAAAATATAATAAAGCATTGCAATGAGTGAAGTGGAGTTCAGGCGAGTGGTACAAAGAGACCAAAGGGGAAGCAAAAATGGAACACCACTCATTTTCTAAATTAATATGCAAGCCCAGAAAGTGGTACAAAAGCCATTATGGGCTCGGTCTTTGAATAATACCCAACAATGGGCTGCAATCTTTCCTGTGCTCCGTTCGTTCGTTCGTTTACAGTTGCGTATTTTTGTGTTTGCCGTTTTTTGTGTTATTTTATATGCTCGTTGCAGTTGTTGTTGTTGTTTGTGTGCTTGCTGTACTGACCCTGTCGGACTCTGAGACAACTGGTTTCCAAAATTCATTGGTTTTTTGTAAGTCAATTGGACAACTAGTTGTCAAAGTAGCGGTCAGCGAATGCAGAAGTCAGTCAGTTCGCGTGTAAGCGTTCACGTTCTGTGTGCGCGTTCATATGCGAGAAGAGCCCATAAAAATGAGAAAAACGAAATAGAGGTGAGATAAGCAAAAAAATACTGTTAAGGCTGATCTTACGATACTTTTTTAAATAACAACAACGCAGAAATGTTTGCATTTTTCGAACTGTATGTTTCTATGACTCGAAGTTAGCTCAATTTGCACGTTTTGTCTTGAATGATTTCAGTTAGAATTTTGCAGCAGTTGGTATGATTAATAAATTTATTTGTTTTTTTATGTAATTATTTATTAATTAATTCATTTATTTATTAATTGCAGGCGAAGTCAAGATGTTGTATTGCGTCAGGCCCCAAACAGTTTCGGCAGAAGTGTGTCAAAAAACCTAAGTTCATCTTTACGTGCACCAATATTTTCTGTTTTCGCGATAAATTTTTGTTGCTTTGATAATATTTTTAAAATAAAATTAACATTTAAAAATTTCAATGTTTTAGTTTCCTTTACAAAAATCAACTAATCCAGAATAAACTAGTTTCAAAACTACTCGCTTCGCAACTAGTTTATAAACTGTTTTGCTTAGGACTAACCTTGGACTAGTTTGCAAACGGATGCAGACGGGGACAATTGACTGTCGCCTAGGACACCGCCATTTTAAAAGGGCAAGTTTGCTCCAAGGACACGAGTCGGTTCTGAAGTCAGCTATGACTGACAAGCAACCAGTTGAAAAACTACATTTGGACCAGTCCGAATTCTTACAGGGGAATTTCACGCAGCATAAATACCAGTCGTTCGGTACTGTCGAGATAATGAATGCGATTGTGTGCGGTGTGTGTGTGTGTGTGTGTGGCAGCCAGCATTGGGTGCACGCTGGCAGCTGAAGTGTGCGCACATGTGGGTTCGTATATCTGTGCGAGTAGTAAATTTAGCGAAAATGTATAAAACAGTTGCACCTGTGCTGTGCTGCAGCCATTTTCTATTTTTAAAATCTATTTTTACCTTCTCTGCAGCCATTTTTGCAGTAGTTTGTATGCTGTGCGGCTGTGTGGATGCGGCTTTTGCATTTGAGATGTGTTTGCAAATGAGCTGTGACCACTGAAGTAGTTGCGGTTGCTTGTGAGTGGAGTGTGTCACTTTTAAGCTGCCGGATTTCAGTGTAAAAAGCGACCATGTAGCAGTGTGCACCTTCGACTGAATGGTCGCTGCAATTTCCACTGCAAATACAACCACAGCTGCAAGTGCACTTGTTAAATGTCATTGCCAAACCCCTGTAACTTTCGAGACAATGTAAGGTATATGTGATCTTTCAAGTGGAGGTAACATGTGGCTGGGAATTGTGGTTAAATTAAAAATGGTTGAGAATTGAAATCTGATCTGTGCAATGCAAGAAAGAAAGAGTGAAAAGCTTGTGACTGAGTCAAATTGTTTACCTAAAAGTGTTTTGAGGTACTGAGAGCTGCTTTAACCCTTATTCTCATACCCGGGTACCCGGGTGCCCACTGCGATATATTTTCGTGAAAAAAACTGACAAATAATGAAAATTTTTTTTTTACCTTCCGGATCCTCGTTATTTAGGTGAAAAGCGAACAAATCATATATTTAAAAAATTTTGTTTTTTAATTAACAAAATATTGAAAACTTAAAAATTTCATGAAATGGGTACCCGGGTACCCCGGGTGCCAAACGACGTTAGTAAGTTTGGGTATGAGAATAAGGGTTAAACTAAACTAATTCTAGACACTTTTTTGGCTAAACTGAACGGTGAGTGGTATTTTGGTTTTCTGACACAAAGCGTTCACATTATGTTGGAAATGTTTAAGAAACGAGTCTGAGTCTCAATGATCAATGCTCATTGTTTTGACAACCATCGCAAAAACACTCAGTCTAAAGACTAGTTTCCCTTCAATGGATACCTGCAAGATTCAACTACAAAATGCGCCAAATTTTATGCTTGAAATTTTATGCTCTCATAAGTTAAGAGTAATTTAAATTTTTTCAAATGCATTTTTTTGAAACAA
This sequence comes from Melieria omissa, assembly GCA_963971225.1. Lineage (NCBI taxonomy): Eukaryota > Metazoa > Arthropoda > Insecta > Diptera > Ulidiidae > Melieria > Melieria omissa. The sequence goes on along the minus strand of OZ020267.1, from coordinate 54,452,168 downwards.
GTAGCTTCGACATTAATTTTCTCGGCTTTGAAGTGGCCAGCTATCTGAAAGCAAATGCTAACGAATTCCTGATTGCATTAAAGGTAAAAAAATTCAAACTTTTTATTTTATCGAAAATCAAAATCTGACGGGGTCAACGACGGGGCTAAGAGTTTGTATGTAGAAACTGTGCAAAAACAATGAATTAATGGGCTCACTGACTTCTAATTTTGTAATTTGTTGAAAGTACTCTTAGTGAGTAATAATTCGACACGTGTTTTTCACTTTTTCGAAAATCAAAATAATTCCATTATTTTTTTTAATAATTAAATTCTATATTTTTTTAAATAATTTTTTTTATTTTTTCGAAAATCAATTTATATTTTGAATTTTTTTGAAAATTTAAATCTGACGGGGTCAATGATGGGTTAAAAATTTGTATGGAGCAACAAAATTTTATGGGCCGTTTGACTTCAAACTTGGTGAAAGTACTTCAAATGTGAAATAACTCGATACGTGTTTTTTTTATTTATCGGAAATCTATATCTGACGAGATCAATGACGGATTAGTAATTTCTCGGAAGAAACTGTGAAAAAAATTAATTAATGGACTCATTGACTTCAAACTTGGTGAAAGTACTCTTAGTGAGAAATAATTCGACACGTTTTTTCACTTTTCTGAAAATAAAAATCTGACGGGGTCAACTGGGTTAAGAGTTTGTATGGGGAAACATGATTTGATGCGCCAATTGACTTCAAATACGAAGAAAGCACTTTAAATGTGAAATAAGTAGATAAGTATTTGTTCATCAAAATCTTACAACATCAACAAAGGGTTAAGAAGAACCTGAAACTTGCATGCAAAGCCGCGGGGCCCTGCTGGTATTCAATAGTTTAATACTAGAGAGCTCACACAGTGTATGATCCAACACCCTGCAATGCCTTCGATTTCCTGTTTTTTGCTCCTTAAACTCGACTCTGATAACTTGTCAGACGTCACAGTTGAATAAAATTTTAGCCGCATTCCAAATGTCCACCTAGCTTCGTTGGCTTCTTGACGATATTCTCGAATGCAATAGCGCTCGAACGAAATGGCGCTGGCTGCAACACTTTGACGGAAACACATCCCACAACACCCAACTGGGCCGCAAGTCCGAAAATAATACAACAACTTGCAGTTCTACAGTTCAGTTTCATGACCAAAGTAAATACAAATGAAACGTAAAAAAATTGAAGCTAAAGTAAAAAGTGAAAAAGTGCACAAAAACCAAGCACAAGAAAATGATGCAAACGAAAACTGAAAAACACAAATGGAAGGCAAGTGAAATGAAGAAGTGACAAGTGATGCGCCAGTGCCAACTGACGCCAATGGACACTGGACGATGCGTTGTTAATGCGGCAACCGACATGCTGACGATGCGATGCTGCCGTAGTTTGTGTGTGTGTGTGTCAAAACGTTGGCGGATGATGAATCTTACGATTATGATAGCATAGCTTATGGTGATGATGATTCTAATTCTTATGGCGATGATGGCAATGATGAGTGGGCGGTGGCAAGATGCTTCCGGGCGTTCAGAGAGAGGCGTTCGTGAACGCGTCTGCCGCGTCAGTGTGTGGCACGCAACATGCATGACAAATGATGCGATGTGCCATTGCTGTTGTTGTCGTATGCCTTACTGCTAGAGCAATGCAAATTGCAAATAAACGCACACAACGGACACTCGCTCGCGGCGTTGCCGGCTCTATGAGCTACACAGCAGCGCTTTGGACAGCGAGTGCGAACAGCTGCCGGTGAAGGCAAAGTGCGCGCAAGAATGATGGTTTTCATTGCAGTGCGGTGGGATGAAAGTAGTGGGAGTTTATTTGGCCAGGCGCACGCAAATGCGAAATACCAACAAAATGCGCAAAATTCGTGCGCATACATTTGCATAGACATTGTTGGTACTTTTATTGTCGTTGTCGTTGTTGTTGTTGTTGGTTCAAACTTTGTATGCTTGGTTGCTTGTAACTGTCGCAGCCTTGAGCAATGCACGCACTCAATCTTGCGCGCAGCGAACGTATTTGTGCGTGTCTATGTTGTGTGTGTGTGTGTGTGTGCGTGTAAAAGTGCGCTTGCAAAATTTCACAACACTGTTGTACATTTTTGTAAAGCAGCGCGAATAAATGAATTTTTAAATGAAGACATTATAGATGTTGGTTTTTCGGTTTTTTGTGTTCGGCAGCAGTCGACCGACGTTCGCTCATAATGGACGTTAAAGTAAATTGACTTTGTTGTTGGTGGCTTGTGCTGTCAGCACTCGTTACAGTTTCAAGTGCTGCAAGTTGTTGTTGTAGTTGTAGCTGTGGTGCAGTGCGGTCTGTCTGTCTCGGGGCCGTTTGTTGTTTTTGTTACAATATGTTTATTGTTGTTATTATTATTGTAAAAGCGTGTTTGTTGTTGTGGTTATGGTTGCACTATGGTGTTTGTTGTTGTTGTCATTATTGTTAAAGCATATTTGTTTGTGCAGTTATTGTTAACGCATATTTGCTGCTATTGTTGTTGTCCTTAAAGCATGTTTGCTGCTGTTGTTGTTATTATTGTTAATGCATATTTTTTGTTGTTGTTATTGTTACAGTATGTTTGCTGTTATTGTAACAGCATATTTTCTGTTGTTGTTGTTATGCTTAAAGAATATTTGTTGTTGTTGCTAATACTATTGCTGAAGCATATTTGTTGTTGTTGTTATTGCAACGGCATATTTTTGTTGTTGTTGTCGTCCTTAAAGCATATTTTCTGTTGTTGTTGTTATCCTTAAAGAATATTTAGTGCTGTTATTGTTATCCTTAAAGCATATTTGCTGTTGTTGTTTTTATTGTTAAAGCATATCTATTCTCTCTTATTCTTGTTATTGTTACAGCATGTTCGTCGCCGTTGTTGTTGTTAAATTCCATCACTTTTATTGTTGTTTGCTTTCCTCGTTCAGCGGCTGCTGTTGTTTTTCGTTTCATTGCTGCTTTTTACATAGATTTTTATTTGTTGTTGTTGTTGCTTTAAGCCTTTCTATTATTGTGGACGCCTGTTACGTTGCGAATGAACATTTTGATATATTAAAATTCTTTCCATGCTTGCGCTCTTGTTGCTGTTTGCCACATGACACCACATGGCGTATGAGTAATGTTGAACACACGTTGCTGCTATTTTCCTTCTCGAATTAACATGTTAGCAAAACATTGCTTTAGCAACATTATTTGCACACAACAAAGTCCGCTGCTTTGGCCATCACTCACGAAATTGGCAATTCATGGCGTATACGCAACCAAAACAAATATTACGTATACGCGCCGTGGTGCCATACATGAAAAATATTACAGTGCACTGCAGTTTCGTATGCTAGCAGCGTGTTGAATTTTGCTTTGGTTTTTTTCTGTGCTCCATTCACTGCCAACCAACTTGCCGCTTGCATAAGGCACGCATGAACTGCGACACAGTGTAGTCGAGCTTGTTGCAAGGCACTCTTGCAACGTTGCACGCTCAGCTCTTCTACTATGTGGCAGCGTGAATGGCTAGAAAAAAGCACGCTTGGAGATTTACTCGGAAATCTGCTGTGCAAATCTTCTCGCTCGACTGAGCTGTTAGCGGCGCTGTCCCGGCACTGGCAGCGTTGCGACAGCAGCATCCGACTTGTGAGGTGTGCATCGACGTGTCATTGGCACACACACACATATTCTGTGCCGTTGCATGCATTTTCGGGCGCAGTGTACACATTTTGCGCCGCAACTGTTTGATTTTTGGCGTTGCCAATTTATATAACGTAAATATTTCACTTGCAACTGGGGGAAAATTAAAATCAATACAATCCGAGCATACCGAGTGTCATGTGCGAGTCATAATTCACATTTGATTACCGACAGGGCCACAAAGAGTGCACAGCGAGAATGTTTGCCATGTCAAATATTACTTTTCGAATACCGACGCGCAAGTAGAGAGAACTTGAGACGAGTGATAATATTTGTTGTGTTAAATTTAAAAATTGTTGCACCTTTTTGCTGATGGTTGTCGAAATATTGAGTTTTTGTAGATAGATTAGTTTTTGGTTTCTGGATTTTAGAAAATTTTTTAAACTTTTGAGTTGAGTTGAATTGAATTGAATTGAATTGAATTGAGTTGAGTTGAGTTGAGTTGAGTTGAATTAAATTAAATTGAATTGAATTGAATTGAATTGAATTGAATTGAATTGAATTGAATTAACTTAAACTTAATTGAATTGAATTGAATTGAATTTAAATTAATTGAATTAAATTGCATTGCACTGCATTGAATTGAATTGAATTGAATTGAATTGAATTGAATTGAATTGAATTGAATTGAATTGAATTGAATTGAATTGAATTGAATTGAATTGATTTGAGTTGATTTGTTTTGAATTGAATTGAATTGAATTGGATTGGATTGGATTGATTTGATTTGAATTGAATTAAAATTAATTGAATTGAATTGAATTGAATTGGACTGAATTGAATTGAATTAAATTAAATTGAATTTAATTGAATTAAAATGCATTGAATTGAATTGAATTGAATTGAATTGAATTGAATTGAATTGAATTGAATTGAATTGAATTGAATTGAATTGAATTGAATTGAATTGAATTGAATTGAATTAAATTGGACTGAATTGAATTGAATTGAATTAAATTAAATTGAATTTAATTGAATTAAACTGCATTGAATTGAATTGAATTGAATTGAATTGAATTGAATTGAATTGAATTGAATTGAATTGAATTGAATTGAATTGAATTGGATTGAATTGAATTGAATTGAATTGAATTAAATTGAATTTATCCATCACACATTTGAAAAAATCATTTCTTTTCAAATAAGTGGGCTGCTTGTTTCTACTCCCTCCTTCCCTCTTTACACGCCCCCAATAGACCATAAACTTTAACCACTTAAACCAAAACAAACTTAACAGAAACAACAATTTTGAAACTAGAACGTTCGTTCATTATGAGTCATTGAGTAAGATTGGATTATTTCTTTCACAGAGTTTATTAGGAGCCAAATACAAACATCAACTTGCCACATATGTATAAAACATTTTGTTCGTTCGAATGCGAAGAACAAAAAGTCGTCGAACTTAGTTTGACACTGACACAACATTTCGATGCGCTGCGTCGATCAATAATTGCAATCTTTTCAACTTTGTTTTTGATTGTCGGCTTGAGGTGATAACATTAGGACATCATTAGGACAACGTTAGGACAGCAAAGTTGCAGGAAGAAACACAATGTAGATATTAGATTAGTGTGCCAATAAATTTCGTGTCGGTTTTAGTAGCTCGGCTTGATGTGCTTTTGCTCCAAATTGCTTGCAGATAGGCCGATAAAAACTGTATAAATACTACATTTAATGCTTATGGACATAATTAAGCACACAAATAAAGCATCTAATGCGTTCCGCCGAGTCATTCGTGGCACACAGCGAAAACGCAAAACCGCGGCCACTCGCCGTAATTGCGTCACAATGTCGCAAACATTTCAATAAGCCACTCAACATTACGCAAATTTATTAGCGAAATTCATCTTGTTGCGGTTGGTGGTGGCCGCATCAAACCGCTGCAATTTTCACCGCAGAGTAATTGCCACAAAGTGCCGCCATAGTTGCCTTTGAAAGCATTCGCGTGCATTGGTGTGGCGCGTCGTCTTACCGAATGAGCTGCGGCAAAGCAATGAAATAAAGCCGACGGCCGCACTCGAAAGCATAAATAAATTATTAAGGCGCTCGAGCTGTGCGCTAATTGTGGGGCACTTTGGCGGCCAAATTTGTGCCCATTCAGGGGTTAAAATGTGATATGGCTCAGGGGTTAGAACGCAGGATGGGGCGAGCGGAGTTGGCGGCAAGTGGCGCTTGAAAATGTCAATTATACGCCAAGTTGGCCCAAATTAACCAAACGAAATCGGAGCGGAATGTACAACAAGGCTTACTTAGGTGAAAGGGAAAAACAAGGAAGGGCAGAAGAGGAAAGCGGACAAAGAAGTATTTTTCGACTAGTTATTTCTGCTGCCGAGTGTGATGAAAAGTTCTGTGCAAAGGATCCCTTTTCAGCGCAGGTGGAGATGAAAGAGTGTCGAAAAAGTTTGCAAACATTTTAAAGCGAAATGAGGATAAGTAAAGTTCGCTTTTGCAAGGACAGAATTAGAAGGGAAGGGCGCACACACACACACACGCACACTAAGCGCAAATCGCTGTGAATTCGTTTATGCTTGGGGCCTATGCAAAATTAATGAAGCATAATGTGCGGCGCATCCACTCGTTCGAATGTGGCCCCATACTGAAACAATTAGAAAAATCTCGAAAGCCGTCGTCGAGCAGCAACCAACAGCCAGCAAGCTGTCAAATGTCAAAAAGTGCGTATGTGTGTGTGTGCATTGGCTTTTGTTCTTTTATGCTTTTGTGTTGAAGGGGGGAAAAAAGAAGTTTTTAGTTGTTTGGTGCGCTCGGTGCTGTTGATTTTTCGGCAGCACTTGGCTGCCCTTTGTTTGAACTGTCCCAACGGCCGTTAGCGTAGATTATTTGAAATCCCTTTGTTGCCTATTGGTCACATGTGTGTTTTCGTTGTGGTTAAAGTGCGTGTTCGACGGTGTTTAACGCCCATCACGTTAAAAGGTAAACAACTGCCTGTGTGAATTGCCTAAGTGTGTGTGTCTGTGGCTGTATGTGTGTGTGCGTGAGTGTGTTTTCAAAAGGGTAACAAATACTTGTCAACGATAAACAAAATCAATAATGATTAAATGAAAAAACCAACCAGAACAACAACAACAACATTTGGCCTTGGAGCGCGTGTGTGCGTGTGCGTACGTGGAAGGACACGGCTTCATTTGTGGTCATTGTGTGTTGATGACCGCCGCCCATTTTCTGAGATATCAAAGTTTCCAATGTCAAAGCCACAAAACGACCTCTTCGTGCGTGCATTCTTCAAGTTTAGGTTTTCTGACAAATTTTCTGTTACATGTATTTTTATATACATATATTTCTTTATATATTTTATTTTTTATATTTTTCAAAAGTTTGTAAATGATGTAAAAGTAAAAAGCTTGTTGCAACCATTGAAAATTGCAAGTAATGTAATACTTTTATTTTACTTTTAATAAATTTTTTATTAATTTAAAAGCTTATTTTTGTTGGATAAATGAATGGGCGAAAGTTGCCAACAGATGCTTGAAATGTTAGAAATTAAAGTACATATTCATATAACTGGCACAATTGACCCACGACGATATTAACCCTTTCCGACATGAAAATAAACCCGTTGTGTATGAATTGTATGGGCTGTAGTTCAATATATTGGACATTGTGACTGAAAGGGTTAAAGCCGAACTTTCCGTAACCACTCGTGTGGAATGTGTGGAATGTATGCAAAAGTTGAATTGATTCAATTTTTTCGCGACAACGAACGACTTGTTGTGAGCTTTTCTATGGAAAATGTTTCTCTCTTTTACACTATTTTTTTAATACTAGTTTTACATTAGTTTTATTTTTAAGATTATTAACTTTTCAGAAGAAATCTGATGGCTTGAACTGATGACTGAGTACTTAGTTCACATTGTAAAACCTATTCAATTCATGAAGTTTATAAAATTTGTTATGGCTGAGTTGCAAGTCACATCTTCTAATTAGAGCCCGACCGATTAATCGGCGTCGGCCACGGTTTCAGCCACATTCGCCCAAATAATGCACCTTCGGTCAATAATCGGCTTCAATTGGCAAAAATTCAGGATATAGGAAAGCAAAAGTGACCCAACTGCCTTGCAAAATTAGTTGAATTCAAAAGTGCTAAGTAGCAGAAAAAAGCATTGCCAGCACACACTTTCGTGTAGCGTTGCCTCCTCAAATTCTCAATAGCCAGAACCATCTTTTGAAAATGGACCGAAATAATATGTACTCCCAATATTTTGAGCGTACACAAATCTGTAAATCGAAGGAAATTATAAGTAACGAAACTCTTTAACAACCAGCAATCGATTTTATCTGACCGTTCCTCTCAAATTGTTGTTGTTCACGTGTAAATCTGTAACTGGTGCACTAAGGGTAAATTTTTCAGTGCGAGTTTAGCTCACGAAATTAAATATTTCAGTCAAACTTGAATGAAGTTTAAACTCAGTTTAAACGCCCAATGCTGCACAGTTAAGCTAAGTTTAAACTGCGAACTGCTTTTGACAGTTCATTTATAACAAAAAATTCATATTTGAAAATTGGAGACCTCAATTCATTCATGATTCACGTAAGTTATTATTCACCTTCGGCTTCGGTTTTGGGCGAATACCAGTATAATAGCCGATTAATCGGGTTCGGCTTCGGCTAAAATGTTACTTACGGTCGGGCTCTACTTCTAATCAATTTTATTATTTTTCCTAGCATTTTTTGAAAATGCATTTGTCATGAAAGTTATCATGTTGGGGTTTGATCGAGCTTTAGCAGAACTTATATAATCTTCAGGCTCGAAACTCTTCATCTTGTGAGATTGTTATCGCGCCGTTGCCTCTGACAATTAAAGGGACATATCACCTAAAGGCTTCAAGTCTTATTCACGAATAAGTATTTGTAAATCATTTTTAGAATATTCTGATCAAATACAATGAGAAACTATGAGCTCAGGAAATTGACTACTGACCCTTACTCAAGCAAATAAAGCGAAGAAAATACCAGTGAATAGGTTACGTCCTAAGAAAACCACCATCTAGGATGACAAGAGTGACGCTTGACTACAACCCCAAAGGAGCATAAGTTGCGGATGACAAAAAAACGCTTGGAAGAGGTTAATTGTAGGGGAACTTGAAGCAATCAGTACATCGGACAGGACAAAAACAACAAGACAACTCCGATGAAAAAGCCTTTCTGAAACCCTTTGTTCCGAAACGCAATGAATAAGGAGAGACAAAATTCACAAAACCCACTACTTTAGTACGAAGCAGATTTACTAGAAACTGGCTAAACTAAGTATACCTCTAAATATTTTCAAAACACTGACAGATACTTTTTGCTTGTTTAGTAAGAACCCCTTCAACGAAGTATCTGGTTTCGCAAGGATACAAAGATTGGAAGACACAGTTTTGAAGAAAGATTTTATGGGCCTATGACTTAAACCCATCAATGTGACTTGTTCGTAATTGTTTCGTTTGGGTCAGAAAGATTTCTCTATGTAATGCGTACAACAATTAAACTCTTCAATACTAAAATATGTTAGAAGGATTGCTTTCGAATCGTTAGGTCCGAGGAGTAGTGACGCATCCTTTTTTCGTTAAAATCTTTTTAAAAGTAGACGAGAAGGAAACAGAGTCTATTCGGCGCCACTTGCTGTATTCCCAGTTGGGGTTCAGGTATTATAGCTTTGACATTAAAACTTGTGCGTCGGCCTAATGGTGTCCATCTTGTAGTATCGATCTAAGCGAACTTTAGGTCGGGATCGTCTTCATTGTTTCTGATATATTGAATTAAAGAAACGTACTAGGTACAGGCCTGATATCATGAGGAAAGGCTTTAGAAATTCCAGTATAGTTCAAGTCTTGCGATTACAAACAGTATAGCAAAACTTTCCTAGTTGTGAAATGGTGGGATTAAGAAACGTACCGACCCAATAAAGATGAACAATTATTTGTCTCACTGTAAATTTAAAACTATTTCTGAAACACTGTCAGCATCCATTTAAATAATTTTTAATTTAAAACATTTTCAATCATTTTAAAGTACTGAAACAAATAGGCGAACATAAAAAATTCAGTATGTTTGATTTGGGCACAATCTAGTGATACGAACTACGGCTGCGTTGGCTGGCAAAATTATTTTTTCGTAACAATATATATGTACTATTTATTTATTGGCAAATATTGTTTGTAAATAGTTAAAAAAAAAAATTTTTAATTAAAAACACAATCAACTAACACTTGTATGGGTTTCGGGACGCTCCACAGTGATTCGACTCCATACAACCGTGGGACAAAATTAGAAGGAGTGGTCCGTTCCTCATAAACATGCTGGTATACTAGTTAAACATGGTCTGCTGAATTGAAATCTCCATTTGGTTTTTCTTAAACTGTTGTAGTTTGGCAATGCCTGCGACTTAAATTTGCAAATTTCGTCATTTTTGGAGAGCCATAGCACCAAGTGTGCTGGCTAGATTTTTCAGATTTTACATTTAATCTGTAACGTCAACATTGATTATTCCAAAAAGTAACAGAAATTGTCTTAGAACCCTCTAGTTTTGCAATAAAAACGATAATTATAGATGTATGTTTTGCATTTTTTGAGATTTTATCTTTTTTCGTGCTGATTGCATACTTTTAGACATAAATATAATAAATTTTGTCGAAAAATACGTGTTTAGACCACTTTTCAAATTGAATTATTTTCTGAGATCGGAAGATATCGGAGGATGTAATTACATTATCCGACAAAGAAGGAATGCTTCTTAAAATAAAAAAAATCCTCATCATACTTTCACATACTTTTTAGATATTTTCCTCTAAGTTTTTCCAATTTTCATATTTTTAATTTAGAAAAATTTTTTGAATTAAAAGTGAAGTAAAAGCTTCAGCTTGGCGAATTTTGAGAAAACATTAAAAGCGAAAATGGACACATCATTTTTTATTCTATATTGAAATTTTTAGCAACTTATTGGTAACCATTAATTTTTTAAATTTTTTTTAATCAATAGACTAAAAAACAGAAAATATGAGTTTCAATTTTTTTGAAAAAAAAGTTTCAACTTTGAGCCGTTTTTGCACAGACACTAATTGAATTTTTGCACAGATTTTTTGGGGTTTTCCTAGTTGGAGTTGTTTCTTTCAAATGACATCAAAGTCGTTAAATTCTGAGACCATACATTTTTTGAATTTTGTCTATGGAAGGAATCACTGTGCGCTCTCGTGTTCCGCGCATCGAAATAGGCAATAAACTGGCCAATCTGGGGTCAGCGAGAAGGTCAGTGGGACCAGAGCCTATAATCAGTGACAGAATTGCCGAGGTTCTACAGTGAATCAATAACCACGCAAGCACTGCTTACATAGGGAAATGGTCATGAGAGTAGTGAGATCATGCAGCATCATGAAGTAGTTTGTGGGAACACCAAGTAAGGAGAGATCGGTATTTCTTCTTCTAAATATTTGAGAAGAAGGACTTGCGACTGTTGATCGCAGCAATTACTACATGGGCTGAAAAGTCTTTGGCCTGACATAGAGATGGCGCCAAAAATTAAGAATTATTGTGTTGTACATGGAAAACCATCCTTAACTTAGATTCTGTCAAAGTTTCATGACATTTGGTTGACTCGTTTTGAAGTTATTGCTTTCGAAGTGACGCTACCTCTGAATTTTTGTAAACAATGGAAAAAAGTGAATTTCGTGTTTTGATAAAACATTGCTATTTGATGGGCAAAAATACAGATGTATTATAACATTTATCAAGCCATGCTTTTGTTTCCACTCTCTTACCATTTTCTTTGCGCAAGGAGATCTTCACATCATAATCATAGTTCAAAGTGTGAGTCAACAATTTTCTTTCTTAGTGGTTGCCCTCTTTTGACGCAGTTTCTTTCTGGTACCTTTTATACGAGTTTTAACATTGTTATCAGTGACCGCGTTCACAGATTTTTTCCATTCCAGCCGAAAGTACAGTATGTGCCATTGTCCCATTGCTCTTTCGAGGCAACTTTTGACAAGGACCTAATAAGCCTCGATGGGATCACAACGCAAAACTTTCGAAGGTTTAATAGCTTTTGCACCAGAATCTATGTAGAACAGTAGAAGAAGCATTTAACATCAACGTTGACAACTATATTAATATTATTTATGATTCTTTGCCCTTAGCTTTGAAATTAAATTATTATATCGTCTTCTTCTTCTTCTTTAAAATTTTCAGATTTTTATTTGTAGTTGGACGCAGCTGAGACTTGACTGGGCATTAGACCCTTCATAATTGCATGGATTGAAGGGATACAAAGGTTCCAACGGACAACGGCAGCAAAGATACAAACAGTGCAAGTGTGCGTGTGATTAATGCGCACGTCCCGAATGGCTGCTAAAGGGCATCAAATTAAATAAAACCTAAGGAAATTCAAGACAAGTGGGGTAAGCGGCTACTAACCTTTTGCTTTGCTTGTTGTTGTTGTTGTTAATCCTGTCGCTCAGTTGGCTGCGCTTCGTATGAGCGAAACTTTATCGTTTGGCGCCTTTTGTTGTTGCTTTTTTGTGGGCACGTGTAATGGATTTTGTTGCTATTGTTGTTGTACTTTAATTATCATAATATACTTTTGTTGTTGTTGTTTTTGTTTCATCTACATATGTATGTATCAATACAACACGTTCGACACTCGAGCATAACAAAACGCCAAAACAAAGCAAATAAAACCGAATACTACCGCAACCGATACGGAGACTTGACACTGGGATCGAAATCGAAACCGAAAACTAACGGAACAGGCTGCCGTGCGCGACCGACGAAACAGCGGCGTAGGCAGTGCGCTCGGCCAGGACACATGATACTTTTTTCATGCTTGCGTTTTTGTTTTATTTGTGTTTTTGTGTTTTTTTTGTTGTGGTTTTCTTTGTTTTGGTTGTTTTCTTGTGGTATTTGTAGTTGTTGTACGACTGCCACTAATTGCCGTTATTTTTTTTTTGCTTTTATTTAGACTCGAGAGAATTTTGTTGTTGTTGTTGTTGTTTCGATTGCTGGCTGCTAGTAATTAATTCGGTTTTTATTGTTGTTGCTATTTTTTTGTTATTGTTGCTGTTGTTGCTCAAACTGGCCACCTGATGTTGTTGAGCTTATTTTGTAATTGTTGGTGTGTTCTTGTAGTTTGTGTTGTTGTAAAAATGGTTGCTTTTGTTCTTGTTGTTTTGTTTTATTGCGTTTCTTGTTGTGGTTGTATTAGGTTTTATTAGACTTGTTGTTGTTGTTGTTGTATTGCTTTTATAGCTGCTCGACGCTGTGGCGCGTCGTTCAATTTGTTGTTGTTATTATTTATTGTTGTTGTAATTTGTTGTTATTATTTTATTGCGAACGAAAGTGGTGTTAATATTGCTAATATTGTTGTTGTTGTTGTTGTTTTTATTATTATTTTTGTTGGTTTTTAGTGCTGACTGAACTCCAAGTCGCTGCGAAACTAGAAATTGGTTTTATGTTCGTATGTTGTTGTTGTTGTTGTTCTTGCTGTTGTTCTTTTCTCAACACTCTGCAAGCAGTAAACAATTTTTCCATTCAGATATTTTTATTTATTTAAATGAATTTTATGTAGTTGTTTGTGTGATTTTACGACGGCGTTTTCACAAGGAGGTCAGACAAAGGATAACGCCATAAAAGGATAAACGCGCCTAATGCGGCATGTGGCACATTAACACACTTGCAACATTGTGTTGTGTTGTGTTGTGTTGTGCTGCATGCGTGCGCGTATTAAATTACAATTTAGTCGAATTGAATTGTTGCTATTGAGGCGCCTGTTGCTATTACGACTGGCGACTGTTGCTGGGCGCCTGCAGGCAACTATTTAGCTAAATATTCGTTCAACTAAATGCGCAACAAGGCAAAGCACAAAGAGCCGAAAACATTCAGCCATTCGCTTATGCAACAATACAGATAGAGCAACAATTAAAACAACAACAACAACAACCGCTATGTCAGCAATAATAACAGCGCACAGCACGCGACAGCAATAGCGAACGCATTTAAATGTGTGCTAGTGTGTGTGTGTATGTATGATTGTTTGTGTGTGTGTTGGCGTAGTGAAAGGATTTTTATTGCTGGAATTAAGCAGCAATGGCCGCCTATACCATTGTTTGTTGCATTTACATGGCCTACTTTAAGGCGCTGAACTGTTGCTATGTGTGACGGCCGCCATTGCTGGCTGGCGATTTATTCTGCTTGGCAAATGCGATTACGATTATGTAATCAACACTGTTGCAAGATAATTCACTTAAAATGTTCATGCCTCGTGCCAGATGTGATGTAAAATATTTGCCTACTTTTAGGCATTAGGGCCCAGTCAGCATTATGTGTTGTTTGCGCCTAATTTTATGCAATGCCATTCTCTCTCAATTTGGCAAAACCGCTATTCACCTAACAACCCACACACACACATACACACACAGACCAACAGACGCAGCCGTACACACAATCAGTGCCCAACAGTCCTGGGCGCCATTTAGCTCTGCCGGAGCCGGGATGGCGCGCACATAAATTAAATCCCCGTCAAAATGTTTCGTCATTACGTGCGATTTATGTTTTCGCTAATCCTCACCGTCCCGCTACGCCTGCACACCTCACCCATTCGCGCTTTGGCACACTTTTTAGCCACCTTCGCTCGCCCAACAACGCTGTCCTATGGACACAAACTGAAAAAGATGAAAAGATGACGAAGAAAGTGACAAAAAAGATCAAAAATGTGTATGGCAAAATGGGGAAAAAGGTTAGGCAGCATGTCGCGGATTATGCTGGCCCCCTCGCCACCGACCCTGCAAACAATTAAAGGGCTTCGCATACTCCTTTTTATTGCGATCTGCTAGAGCGTGTCTGCCCATGTGTGTGTGTGTGTATGCGTTGCCGTGCTTGTGACAGTTTTCAGCTGTTCTGCTAGAAAATTACGGCCTAACAACAACAACGACAATGCCAACAGCAATAACACTGTTTGAAAAGACTAAAAAACAGTTTTAATGGAAGTGGCACAAATGCAGGCGAGGTCGCTGTTCGAGCTGTGCGCGAAAACCGCGCCAAGTGAAGCGTGTGGATAGAAAAAAATGTAGAGGAGTCTGACGCTTGGCAGATGGGGAACGAAAGGACGAAAGCACGACACAACGGTAGATGATGCATTTAACGACAATCATCATCAACGTTGATAGTGATGGCTCCCATTGTTGCTGTGTTGTTGTTGCTCTGCTTTCTGTTCTGGCTTTGGTTTTGTTTCCTCTCACAGCTGCTGTGTTTCAGTTGGCCAGCTGTGGTTAATTTTGTTTATTTATTTTTGAATATGTCATCATCATCATAATCGTCAACAACAGCAACCGACGGCTGCTTTGGCCATTTAAATCGTTGCATTTACACGTTCAGCGACGGATGACGAGTAATTCTTGAGTCCTGCCGACGCACTGATTGTTAGGACACGCAGCTGGTTTTGCAATGTTTATTTGAATATTTAAATGTTGTTGTGTAGATATTTGTTGTTGTTGTGTTAATAGTGAAATAAAGATAAAAATTAATGTTTTGAAGAGAAAAACTATGAAACAAAAAAGGGAAATTCAGATGAAAATTTAAATAAGATAAAATCGAAGATGAAATAAATATGAAAACATTTTGTATTAAACTTCGACTGCTTTGTCCAAGTAATACTTAAACATTTGTTTCATTCATATTGTTTTCTTAGACTAAAAAAGGTTTTAAAGTAAAAAAGGTTTTTGAAAAACATGGAAACATTTCTGTATATTAAAATTTGAGATCAAATTATATCAACTTTGTAAATGGTTAATAAAGGGATGAAAGGAGGAAAGAAAAGGCTTTTAAGCTTTTCGGTACAATTTATATTGAGTAGAGAACAATACTTAATCGACAAAGCGGCAGCATAAAAACGCCACTCCTGAGACTTCCGGCTTTATTACTCCCGGCTTTATTACTTCCGACTTTACTTATCTTTTTATACGTAGACCACCGATAGTGAGATGTGATCAGTTGCATTAGAAACTCATTGCACTGTAATAAGTCGGCATCGATAGTTCAGCGGGTAGTGGCTTCGCTTCTCATACCAGAGTCTCTATGTTCGAATCCTAGCTCGGGCTGGTGACACACTCTTCAACTTCTATCGCTATCCACATGAAGCAGATGAGAACTACAAGAATCGCACAAATGCGCTCTTGGCAGGAAATGGAAAAACCTCCAAGAGGGAAAGAACTGTAGGTCCCCTACCTCCCTTCCCCCCTCCGTTTGAAATGTGTGTTGTAACACATGTTGGAAAAGGCAGTCTTGCATAAACAATTCAAATGGGTGGACTTTGTGATGTCACAATGGGCCTCGCAATAGACCTTCCGAGTTTGTTTCTTACAGAGGCAGTCACCATAATCTAACTTTACCTAAAGTAACTTTGGAAAATTGTAAGCAAATTGACTACTAGGGTTCAACTGCATTAAAGTATTTCATTGTGTTTTATTGGAAAAAACAGTGTTGCATACACATTTTAAATGGGTGGAATTTGTGGTATCACAGCGGGCCCATATAGAAGCCTAAGTGTGTCTCATACAGGGACAGTCACTACAACCTAAATACCTACCCTGTAGTAGTCTACACACATAGTTTTCTTTAGATAAAACTGATACTGCATGCTATAGCAAATGTATGAACTAAGAATCGCAGGACACTCTAAAGCAACTGCTCCATGTTTGCAAGACCATTTTAAGTTTACGTCTAGTTTTACAGGTTTCTGTGGTCTAAAGTATACTTGGTCTATTCTGGCCAAATCAAAAGCACTCATATGGAAATCTACTCTTACTAAAACGACTTTATGTTCTGCAAGTCAGCGTAAGAGATCTGTCTCCACATTAAAGTCTAAAAAAAAGTTTCAACGTTATCGGTGCTTACTGCCCTATGTTCCGAAACTGAAAGCACAGTGATATATTTTTATACAAAAATGAACGAAAAAAATGGTCTTGCAAAATAGAGCATTTTATCACAAACGCAACAGACATATGGGTTTTTACCACACAGATAATTCAGCCCGGATTCAAAATGACTGAGGGATTAATGGCTGGTTTAAGATGCTATACTCTACAATCTGTCAGATCTATTGTGATCCCCAAATGGTTTTTAAACCGTTTAAGATAAGCACAATTAAATCTATAGAATAGCTATAGACAGTGATTCTAATAGTTTATGACATAAAGGCGATTTCGTTTATAGAAAAGCTCATAGTGATTCTATTAATAATTTCGTTTTCGAGAACGGTATCGTGCTTATATTATGAAACATAACGGGATCATAGTATAAACAGGTCGTATGCCACCATTTTTACTGATCTGTCCTTATCTGAGCCGAAGAAGTTGCCTCTTGTCCAAAGTTACACATAAAGCTTCGTAATTTGTGATACAAATGTGTGACAACTAACTTACGAATGCTAGTTTAAGCAAGATCCATATTACACATGTGTTAATTAGGTCTGTATATGAAATTCGAAAATTCAATTGGTTGGGTGTCTTTCTGCCGTAGACTGAAGCATCTTCTTTTACTTAAGTATCCACTAAAGAAAATCGAACATGCATTTTTCCTATTATTGTCAGGAAACTAATCTATGAATGTATAAGGTTTTCCAACAAGAGGTGTTATTTTGAATCACCCGGTATTTCGGTAGCTGTCACTTTTGAAGCTTTTATTCTTTGACATTTGACAAGTACAAACTACGCCATTACTAAAAATGGAACGATACACGCTTCAACAACGCACTGAAATTATTAAAATTCACTACAAAAATGGTGAAAATCTTGCAGTCACAGTTCGCAAAACTAAAGCATTTTTGGGTCGTCGTGAAGCACCTTGTCGGACCGCAATACAGAAATTGGTGGAAAAATTAGAGCTGTTGGGACAAGTTAGTGATGTGAAGAAGGTGTGAAAATATGAAGGTGCGGTTTATGGTCCGGCGGGGTAATTGGACCTTACATTTTCGAAAATGAGGTTGGATGAACAGTTACGGTGAATGGATTGCGCTATCGAGAGATGATTCATGATTTTTTATGGTCGAAGTTGGATGGTATTGATCTGGACAACGTTTACTTTCAACAAGACTACGCGCTACGCGCCACACAAGCAACGAAACCTTTGCTCTTTTACGGGAAAAGTTTCCGGACCGTGTTATCTCTGGAAGAGGTGATCACAATTGGCCACCGAGATCTTGTGATTTAACACCTTGCGACTTCTTCCTTTGGGGCCACGTGAAATATAAGGTGTACGCCAACAGCCCAGCGTCGATTCAAGACCTCAAAGATAGAATTCGTGAGGCTATCGAGGACATAGGGCAGCCTCTTTGCGATTTGGTTATGGAAAATTTCATGAAAAGGATATGGTCCTGTAAGCGTGGTCGTGGTGGTCATTTGGCTGATGTTGTTTATCATTATAAACGGCATACCTTCCTCTTTATTATGAAATAAACATGCGATCATTTATCTCAAAAAATGGCATTTTTCTTTGAATACCAAAATAACACCTCTTGTTGGAAACCCCTGTATATATTGTTGATCTGTAATTTCTACTTAACTTAATCCTTTATTGATTTTTTATTGATTAGATATCGACTGTCTATAACATTACATGTTATTGTTACATTACATTACATTTTACATGTGTCTATTTGTCTATATGTATTCTATATCTTGATTAATACAGTTTTCTGCATCACTCGAAAATAACCCTTTCGGGACGGAGTTTAATTTTGAAAACCAAAATACTCTTGGTAGAAATGTTCTCATGCTATGAAATTTGAGGCTACAAAATTATGTTGCATACTCACAAATTCTGAAATCATCCTTTTTTCCGGAGACATATAATTCGAATAATTCTTTTTCGTGCGTCAAAAGATCTGAAACTACTATAACTAATACATGTATATTATGTACATAATGACTTTGATGTGGGCCAAAAAACACAGTGGAACAAAGCAGAATTATTTATACGACATTCTAACCAAAAGGATGTCTGACAATGACTTCTGCAAAACTGAACCTTGAATCTGTCTTAGCAGTTTTACTGTGGACAGGATAAACTGCAACTGTAAAGGCTTAATCCATTTGAGAAGACGGAAAAAGGCGCAACCAACAGCAAATTTTGTCCAAACGTTGGGTAGGAACTCCAGAAATTTCCTTAGCTTAGAACAGAGAAGCCTACGGTGGCTAACAACAATTAAGGAGGCGAATGGGAACTTCAAGCGTCACTTCAAATAACTAAATTCTTTTTAGGATGAAATTTGTGGTCTAACTTCCATAGATACTGGAAAAGAGGGTTCCTAGTCTGTAGTTGTCCGGCTTTGGCTAGAATGTGGAAGTGTATTTTGGAACATCCACATATTAATAAAAGAGGATGAGTTGTACCATAAAGCACAAGGACCCATTCCAATCAATGAAGCATATAACCATTAGGATGGAATTCTATGACTATGACAGTACTACTTTTGGACCTTTAAACGACTAACATTCTCGGATAGCGGTCCGGTAAGGTGACCACACTTTAGACGACTAATTTTCTTTAAGGAATGAAAAACGACCTCTGGAGGACTACTCATCTCCTGGCGCATCTCTGGACCACTATTTCTTGTAATCCAGGGAAAACAAAAGGGCGCGATTAAGTAGCCTGGACGACTACTTTTCTCATCTTGGGAATAGCGCCTAATAAAGTTGTATGAATTGGCGATTTCACAACCCGGGAAATGGGCGTACTTTTAGTTCGAAAAATCTTAAGTAACTTCCGGAAAAAACTAAAAAAAAACACATGGCCGCATATTTTTGAATCCTAATTGTTTCAAAGATCTATAGCAACTATGGTAAATGCTTTCATTTTCTCTAAAGTTTTACTTGATTACATTTTTGTTTTTTTGTATATTTTATAAAATTTACTTCAGGAAGCATTAGTTTGAATTGATGTTTTGTATTTTTATATACATCTTTATTAAAGCAAAATTGTAAATTTTTGTCCTTAAATTCCCATGTGCAACTAAAATAGAACAATTCACGGAGTGACTCATGTTAAGGACTCGTCAGGCTTGTAATCCATATACGTAATTATCTACCCATTTGTCTGTCTAATCGTTTGTCTGCACGCCTGCCTGCTGCTTGTGTGTCTCAACAACTGTACATGCCATACATATATCTAATCGTCTGCCCATCTGCACGCCTGGCAGCCCAGCAGTGCGGTGCGCCTTTCGCTCTGCTCGCGTGCCTTGGCTCTGCTTTGCTGGGCACATTGGTTGCCGAGCGCGCACCACTCTTGTTGCTGCTGCTGCTGCTGTTATTGTTGTTGTTATTATTGTTATTTGCTGCTATTTGGTTCTTGTAGTGCGGTAAAATCAAGCAACATACACGTTTTTCCTTTTTGCTCGCCTCTGACTCACTTTGTCTATGGACCAACCTGGTCTCCTTGCTTGCCGCGGTTTCTTTCTACTCGTTTGCCATTAATTAATTAAAACTTTCATTCACTCATTTCATTTTCAGCTACAAAACAACACTGTCGCTTTTCTTATGTAACTATTTAATTGAATTTTTTTCCAAACAAACAAAATATTTCGCAGTTGCCACACACACAAACAGGCCAAGAAAAAATGCTTCGCTGACTTTGAATTTTATTTGGTTTGTTCGTTCAATGTTTGGGCGAAATTTGCATAATTTATTTTCGTATTCGCATATTTTGCAGCGTCTTCATTTCACTTCACTGCACTGCACTCCGCTCCGCTCAGTGGCCGCCCCACACTCGCAGCCGTCGTTCATCGCAACGCTGCGCAGCTCCAATTTAGCTCAGCACTCAACTCAACACTGTGGCTGCCAACTGCCAGCCAGTGCAAGGTCCACAGTTTCGGACAGGACTAGTACTCGGTTGCGCCAATTGCCCGGGATGCTGTCGCCACGATGGACCATTTTTAACTGGGCTCCTTTGCCGTTATTTGGCATGTTTTGTGTGCTGCCACAGACACCAGCAGAACAGCAGAAGCAACAACAGCGGCAACGGCGGCGACAGCGAACAGCGACAGCATTGGGAGCGGATGTGGACGACATCGTGGTCGCGGTCGTCGGCTCGTGGTACACAGCTGCTTAGCACGAAGCACTGCCGAAGCACGCTTTACCGTTAACATGTGATTGCACTGGGAGCGCTCAGAATTAGTGAACACATTGTGCGCGAGTGTTGCCATACAGGTGGGATTTTAGTGTTTTGTGTTGTTTAACTTGAAAATACCGAATTTGTGTAAATTCTGCAGAGTTTTAAGTTTGTTTAAATTTTTAAGGAAGCACACGAAGGCCAAAGACGTCCATTGTGATACCACAGTTTGTAGATATGAGTGCCACTAGCTTACAGACCATTATCGTTAGGGTTTGTGAAGCAGCTAAGTAAATCGCGAAGAATCTCCTCGGCTAGATTCCCAGGCTGTAAGAGACGAATTCACTTACTTAGTTGAATCTTTCTTCTTCTAGAGAGTGTAGAACATGTACAAAGAAGATGGAAAACACTTTTCTTCTCTTATTCATGAATGTAGCTTTTTCAGAAATTCTTAGTAGCCCCAAATCTTTCAGCGTGGATCCCTTTCAAACATTGACCAGTAAGCAAAACAACTTTGAACGGAGTAGGAATATAGATATACTGCATGGAAGCGCCTATGTTCAATAACAACTTGTAAGGAATACTAATAGCCTATTTCCACTGAGCGCTTAAATGCATTTAAGGGCTCTGTTAAGTTTGACAACTGTCAAGCGTTTCCACCGAAACTGAGTTAACTCCAAAAGCTTGTTTTTGTTGACATTTTCATTTGGAAAAATCAAATTCTGCATTTATTTCTGGGCAGCCCCAGCTATACCCATCGCCGCCATCTCCTTCTATACGTATGTGTGGTTTCTTGTAGCCTCTCTAGTACATGAAAACCACTCCGCTTTCCTTCTCAACAGTCTAGGAATGTCTGCGTTTTCATATTTGTGAACATTTTTCAATTTATTTATTTTTTTTATCAATTTATTTATCATTTGTCAATGTCTATTTCATTTGTGAAAGTTGTCGGCTGTTTGATATCAGAGCTGTCTGAATTTTTAATGTCAAGAGGGTTCATGGAAAATTTACTTTTTTTATTTGCTATTTCAGCATTTATTATTTACAAATAATAGAAGTATTCATATCGTTTATGACAGACGATTTGTATTTATGTTGAAAATGCCGGTAAAAGAAGTTCTTTTAGGAAAAAATTAACCACACCGAACGCAATTCAAATCCCTTCTCTCGTTTGTGTTCGTACGGCTTTTGCAGCCCCTGAAAGCATGCTATCAAAATTTGTACATTTGTGAATATTGCTCCCGCTTTTGACAAAAAATTTTCTGTTAGACGTCTGCAAAACTGAGTTAACTCAGTTTTTAAAGTGAGTTCACGCACTTTGATACAAAAACAATTGTATGGGAATTTGAGCATTTAAATGCGATGTCAAACTGCAGTTAAGCGTAAACTGCAGTTAAGGCCCAGTGGAAATAGGCTATAAGTCTGCTGGCCAATGCAGGCGTAGTTCGTATCGCTGAATTGTGCCTAGAATAATACACACTGAAATTCTTTAACGCAGCTCAGTAGTAGCAATTTATTTAAAATTTTTAAATTATCACTTTACTTTCACTTCACCGAGTTACTAATCACTTTGATTTTATTTTACTTTTCTTATCCGTGTTACACCGTCGTTTGTCAAAACCGAATTGAATCGCCGCACCATTCCCGGTTGCCTTCTATACTTTTCTGCGCGGAGCGTAGCTCGTTATCAAACGTCCCATTTACAATGGCCCCTAAAAGTATACAACACTACTGCTACCGAAAAGTGTGCTCGTTCAGTATTGTCGTGTTGCCTACGCTAAGGGGGCCGCAATTTATTATCGCAGAGTATAATCATTACAATATCAAAATTGCAAATCGTTTCGAAAATGTTGAAACCATAGATGAACATATTAAGAGACTCAGTGGTTGCTACAGGCCCCCCCCCCAAATACTATAATTCCTGGTAAAAAATATAGTTTCAAATGGAATTGTGCTCACAATTTGTACGCAACGCCCCCTCCCCCCGAATGAAATCCTGTGTGCTCCACTGATTAGACCCGATACTAAGTCCAAATTGGAGGATAGGTTTACAGTTTCGAGCATACAGATTATCATTTCTCGACTTAACCCACAAGATGTGCTACAGTGGCGCACACAAGGGGGGTTTTGGGGTTTAAACCCTCTTAAAATGCTGAATTTCGCAAGCATTTTAGGTGGAATGTTGTGTACGTGTGTGTTGTGTAAAGTCTAACATTATAGTTTAAGTTAGACTGACAGACGTTTTTCTAAACATCTAAGTTCCACAAAGTTTTATAATTTTCTTACAAAAATTATTTATTTTTGTAATTCTTTCAACATTTTGGTTTTCTTCTTCTTCAAACCATGCTGTAATATTTTTTAGACAAGTTTTTTTTTTTTAATATTTCCATCAAATCATTTGAACAACTTTGGCAACACCAAACTTTTTACTTGGCGCTCTTTAAGATGCCAAAATGTGCTCAGAGCATAAAGCCTGCGCACAGAATTGCTCGCTCAGAATTTCGAATTTTCGAACATTGCATTGTTGCCCAAACGACCGAACCGGCCATTCGGCCGGTCCAGCCAACTGAACTAAGATAACAATTTCAAATTACCATTTCTATTTTTATATGAACAACTTGAGCCACTCAACTGAGAGAAGAAGCAACTTCGGAGTTTTACGACGGCGGCTGCGGCAGCGGCCGGGGCACGCAAGTCGAAGTCAGAAGCTGGAACATTGTTGCACAGCAAAAACTGAACACAACTAAAGCGAAAACATAACAATTTGGCGAGGGCGCTGGCGGCGATTAGTGGAGCGCAGGGGTAACGAGTCGGGCCGGAAGTGACGGAAACATGCATGGCGGCGGCTAGTTGGGTGCTGGCTGAAGTGGTCATGTGAAGCGTGCTGTGTGCTGAGGCTCATGGTGGGGCTTTGAATAGTTTTTGTAGTGTTTCCGTTATGCTTTTTTCGCCGCTGCAAGTTTGCTTGAAGAAGATTAAGCATTGACCTGTTTACACTCAATCGAATTTCACGCTTTTTTAATGCACAAGATTTTGATTTTTCTGAACAAACTGAATGTTGTTGTTATTGTTTTTATTATATAGTGTATTTTTGTTGTGTTGTTGTATTTACTGGTTGCTTATGATTTTGCGGTTGCAGTTTTTAACCGGCTTAGCTGTTCGTCGTTTCCATTAGTGTCACGTCAGAAATGAAAATTTTTGTTGAATTGTTAACGGATTAAACGGATCAAATATTCATAAATAAATTTTATAAAAAATTAAAAATTATTTAAATGTTAATACAACCTCAATAAAATGCTATTATTTGTAAAAAAAAATAAATACAAAAAATGTAAATAAAGTAAAATATAAAATTTACCTGGTCTTCTCGTATTTTAAAAAAAAATTTAGCTTTTTAACGAAAAAAAATTCAATCAAAAATTTGTTTTATTTATAGTTTTTAATGCCATTGCAAGCAAGGGAAAAGAAGCGCTTGAGCTACTAAATGAATAAATCTTAGCCTTCTTCAATCATATTTAATATATATAAACCAAAATTTTGTATGGGAGCCTGATTAAGGGTTGGAGCTCCCTAACTCCAAACCTTAAGGGTTGGAGCTCCCTTACTCCAAACTTTAATGAGAAAGTATGTTCGAAAAAATATTTAGAAGAATAAATTAGTTGCGGTCAGTCATAGATTTTAACCCTCTAAGATCCATTTCTGAGCAGCTGTGAAAAAATGTGTCGTATTTTCAAGCACTTTTGCGAACTTTGACCCCTTTCTAGCCCTCCGATTTTTTGACTCATGCACCTTAAAAATCTTTATACAGCACTAAATCATGTCTTCTGTGCAACCAAATTCATAAACTCAATTTCAGTGCTGGGAATCCTCATGTATACCACTTTACTTTCAAGGCTACCGCTTCATCTTACCCCAACCTATGTTCTTATCTACGAAAAATACACTTCTTTAGAGTGAATATCTTTAAGGCAGTCATCCGTCAAAACTCCTGAGATATCCAAATATAGTCAGAGCAGGTTCAAAAATGTTTATTCTTACCATGTCTACGAAAACCCGGACAAGAAATAAACCACCTTTCACTTAACCCATTAACGCCCAACTGGACACTTCTTCTATACTCTTCTTAACAGGTTCTTTTCGGTATCTTTTCGGACGTTAAAAAAATCGTGACTAGTTCATATTTATGTAATATTTTATCAGCTTTTGATTGGTGCAATCAGATTTGCAAAAAAATGCATAGTTAACAAGTTACATAAGTTTATTTAACAAAAAACACGAAATTTTTGAAAAAAACTTTTTGTTTTTTAATACTTTCACCTCGAAATCGTTACTCAAGACCTCAAATTCGTACATTTTTTGCGTCCATGGACCTTTCCCTTCAAAACCTATATCTTGGTTTCTCAAAATTCAAAATGGAAGTATCCAAAATGGCGGCTCGAAGCCGAAATTTTTTTGCTCTTTTCGACACTTTTCAATAAAGCAACTTATCAATGTTGAATGTTCACAAATATTTGTGTACAGGGGTTTTTTGGGTCGCAGATCATGAATCTGCTATCAAATTTTACAAATTCAAAATGGCGGATCCAATATGGCGGCTGAAATTTTACAAAATCATTGAAATTCTATGAAAATTAGTATACGGGGGTTTTTTGGGACGTAGATCATGAATCTGTTATCAGATTTTTCAAATTCAAAATGGCGGATATGATAAATCCAAAATGGCCGCCCAAAATGTAAAATCATCTAATTTTTATAAAAATTAGTATCTCGGGGTTTTTTGATCGCTGATCACGAATCCACCATAAAAATTCACAAATTCAAAATGGCGGATCCAATATGGCGGCTGAAAAGTCGCAAAATCATAAAATTTTGATGTAAACTGTGATCTAGCGAGCAACAACCACTGTATTCCAATTTTCCAAGGAACTAAATGATTTCTAGGAATTACGGCAGCCATATTTGATCTGGTATTCTGAAATTTGTAAAATCTTAGAAAACAAAAACAAACAAAACCTCTGTTTACCAGTTGATGTTAATTAAATTAGGAATGTTAACTCTTCCCACTAAAAACCTGTAGCGAAAGGATTAAAGAAATTTCAGTTGTACTGAAATTAGCCAATGCTTTATCAACTTTGGCTAAGTCCAGTACGGCGGTTGACCTTAAATATCTGAATTCTCTTGTTTTATCGGTAACAATGAATGAAGTTCGAAACCATCGACGAATTTTCATACAACCATCTCATCATTCATAAAGTATAGAAAAACAATTCCATTCGAAAAATAAATATGTCGAACATTGCAAAAGTTGTTGTAGCATGAAAATTATTCGATAAGCCATATTTCCAGCACAGTATACACCAAAACTTTTAGTCATAAAGAGAAGAAGTTTTGTATGAAATATATGGTCGACCTTGAAAAATTGCGAGGAATGGTCTCTTTGTATAGGAACTTTGAGCACTGGGCCACGTAGTTAAGTTATGATTGTTCTTTAATTTGTACTTGCAAGACTTGAATGCCGTTCAAGCTGCTGTTTCTTTTTATCAAATGCCTTTTCTTCTTCTCCTTTTCTTTCTTCTGTTTATACTCTGCCTTAATTTTCATTCTTTATCGAACTGGTCTTTGCTTCTTATTCTTCTAATTCGGCATCATGCAACCGAATTTCATGGTCTATGATTTTGACATTGTTTTGCCGCACGTTCAGCTTCCTTTTGCTTGCGCGAATCCTTGTCTCCCGACAGTACAAAGCACCACCCACACAGCGTACGCAAATATACACTCACCCACACAGCCGGACGTACAGACATCCGGTGTATGTGTGTGTGAAGTGCCAAAACTGACTTCCGGTCTGGCTGGCGCATGTGAACGCACCCTATGTGCCGGCATTACCGCTCATAAATCTGAGCATTTGTGCTTCTGCTGCGCCTCAAGTATGTCCCGTTATGTGTTTGGGTATTTGGCTGGATGTGCGTATGCGTGTGTGTGTGTGTGTGTTTGCCAGAGTGTTTGCGCTTAGAAATCCTTCCATTGTCGCAGGAAAATAAATAATAATAATTTTTCTTTTTCGC
Organism: Melieria omissa; assembly: GCA_963971225.1. Taxonomy (NCBI): domain Eukaryota; kingdom Metazoa; phylum Arthropoda; class Insecta; order Diptera; family Ulidiidae; genus Melieria; species Melieria omissa. The sequence goes on along the minus strand of OZ020267.1, from coordinate 54,425,322 downwards.
CAGGCATTCCTTTCTCTCGGTTGCCGCACTTGAAACACGGAAACGGGCCACAATGGGCGCAGGGCGGGAGCTGTGCCTGGTGCGTGCTGTAAATCTGTTGACGACACTTTGCCAACATGAAAAATTACAGATCAAAAGGGCCAACCGCCTGGCCGCTCTGGCCCCCTCTCACTGCATTTGCTTTCAATTTTCCATTTCAGCTTCTTCGACGGTCCCACGATGGCTTTGTTTCTTTTTTTTTATCGATTTCTAGATTACGAGACGATTTTCCACACATAAATGCACAGCAGAACAAAGGCGGCAACCAAGTGGGCGCAGGATAAGACCGAACTTAGGCGCTGTGAGTACTTTATTTTGCTACTTAAATCCTTTTTTGCATCGCTTCTCAGCCGAAACGTTTTGCTGGGAATTGAAAAGTTCACGGCAGCCATTTAAATTTGTGCTAAACTGTGTCAGCGAATGAAAGCAACAGCGAGCGGCTGCTTGTCATTCTGTGCGCCTGGTGTTGGTGTGAATTTCTTACCATTGAAACAACACACTAACACACACTCACACATACACACACATGTACAATTAGGTGTTGGTACTTGTGTGCGCTATTAATTGAACTGAAGAAAAGTTTATGTATTTTTACACGTGTGGTCCTAATTAATCGTGCGTGTGGTCAGCGCTGGATTATCGACGAGCGACGTACGTGCCGACACGCTTGTGGGCCAAATAACACGAAATTAATTTGAAATTAAGCAGAAGCACCTTGAAATATGCAACAAATACACAAAGTAGTGAAAGTAAGCAAATGTGTTGTATGCACCATTATTATTTTTTTAATGTTGGAGTTAGACTTCAGATGGGGATTTGTCCATAGTGTTTGAAAGTATTATTGAAATTATTAATTATTGAAATTATTTTTGTTAACCCTTTCGCTATTTTGTTGCCATATGGCAACATGCTACTTTGTGGACGTCTGAACTCTCTGTGATTTCAAGAATAAATTTTTTGTTGGTCTTTAGAATAGTTTTAAGTTTTAGGAAAAATACAAAATTAATAAATTGAATATTAAAGTTTAAAGAAGAGAAGTATGCACGTTTTTTAAAGGTATATCTTGACATAGTAAAGGAAGAAGAAGCAGAAAACTTTAGATGCCTTTTTAATTTGACGTTTTCTTTCAATTTAGATACTTTTTTCATTTTGGCTGAAGTAAATGAAGAAATATTTGAAATTTTCGTTATGCGTAAAAAGTTTTAAGTTTAAGTAATTATTACAGCAACAACGAGTGGTTGCTCTCATAGGAAAACACTCTAAAATACAGGGTTCGAGTATAAAAATTTTCAAATTTCTTTGGAATGTTGCTAATATAACAACATAGAAGCCTGAAACATAAAATTAAAAATAAAAAAAAAAAAAATTTTTGGGAATTTTAAAAAATTTTAAATTTTAAAAATTTTAAATTTAAAACATTTTAAATTTAAAAAATCTAAAATTTTCAATAAAATTTAAAAAATTTTAAATTTCCCATTAAAAACCTGTAGCGAAATGTTAAAAAGTAATGCAGTTTGCGCGCATTTTGTATAAAAGTATCAAATTTCCTTTGAGAATTGTAAAAAATGTTCATTAATTTCTGCCATCTACTCTCTCAATTGGTTAATGATAACTTACAACAAATGTCAAGCATTTTTATCGAAGTGTCCTGTCAATTAATGCAGACAATTAAAAAGCAATTTTCTGCAATTTTCCACTTAACCTCTTTCATGTCATCGTGGTTTGCAGAAATAAAAAATTTAAAATTTCTGGTTTCTAATTATTCAAAAGAAATCAATATTCTTCTGTCACTAAATGTTAATGAAAATGTTTTATTATTCAATAGAGGCGAGTACTGCGTGGTATAGCACACATTGGTTCTTTCTTTTCCTTTCAACAAAGGAATTAAATTTTAATTTTTTTTATTGAATTTTAATAACAAATTTTATTTAACTATTGACACACATTGTTTCTCTCTTTTCCCTTCAACAAAGGCAACGTTGTTTTATTAAAATTTATATATTTTTTAATTTTTAATTTTTTATTTTTCGCCTACTTTTTAATTTTTTTTAATTTTTTTTTATTTTTAAATTTAATTTTTAAAAATTATTTTTAAATATGCTTATATGCCGAGAATAAAATTTTACAAACATAAATCTTTGGACATTCTTTGAGTATTTAAACTTAAGCAAAGGATCTTTCGAGTAGAAACAAAATTTATTTAACTATTTACTAAAAAATTAATCAGGTGGAGTAGGCTCTCTGAGACGAGTTTTCTAAGCCCAGAGAAGCCCAATGTGGTATCACAATTATTCAACGTCTTTCCTACAAAACAAGTTTGAAGTTTTAAAGACGAAGTTTAAGCAGACTATGAATGGTTCCATTGGCTCACACAGGGGGCGGGGGGTTGGGGGTTCAAACCGCCTCAAACAACTACAATTGCTGGTACAAAATGTGGTTTCGAATAGTATTCGGGGATATGGGTTATTATCTCTCGATAGTCAAATAAGATGTTATGTGGGGAAAGAAGAGGGTTTCTCTTAGAGAAAAGTAGTCAAATTAGATGTGAAGTGATGAAGAAGGAGGGCTTGTCCTGGAGAAAAATGCAGCATAGAAGTAAAATAGAGTAGACGCGAGAATAGCACAAGACTACAGTCAGTAGTGTTCTGTAGGCTTTGGTAGAAGTATATTATTAGTCTTACTCGTTCATACGCTCCTCCTCGTTAGGTTGATGCAACCTCAACCTCAACCCAGCAGAACCAATTACACTGGTCTGGAAAAAAAATTTGTTTTGCACTCTTTCTTATTATTGTGCACGATTGTTATATATGTGATATGTCTCAACAGAAACTGGGTTTTAAAAAATTTGTATCACGTATATATTTTTTGTGAGGGAATTTTTAAGAAAATAATTTTTTGTTCGAAAAATCAATAATCGTTTTAATAATTAGGATAAAATATTACATATAATCACACTGAAAACATTAAAAATCATAAGACAATGTAATTACATGTTGTTTCTATCATTCTACTTAGTAGTTTTTTTTCTTTTTATATTTTCTACTGGAGTTTCGCGACGAATCGACCAACAAAAGTCGGCAAGCATTGCTTCCGACCATTTTCCGTTGTAGCGCCTCTCAATGTGCGATATATCCTGATGAAATCTTTCACCGTGTTCATCAGATACCGCTCCAAGATTTTCGGGAAAGAAATCTAAGTGAGAATCTAAAAAATGAATTTTACAATGTAAGTTTATTTTTTTTAATACAGAATTTCAAGGTATTTAAAAAAAAAAAGTTTTTTTAAGTTTTACGTGATAGCAAAAAATAGGAAGCAAATCTAGATTCAGATTGTTAAGCTGTTCATATTTATCATATTTTTATTTAAAGGAGGATTTCGTTGCAGACCAGTGTTATTTGTTCAAAAGGTTCAATTAGTGGAGTGTGTCAGACGGAAGAGAGGCCGAAATCCGGTAGTCTTCTTGGACACGACGAAACTACTTGCCCCTCCCCCCCCCGTTTTCGAGGGTGCTGAAGACGATGGTGCTGGTAAAACTGCTTTTTGGGCGGGGGAAGCCCCTCAAAAGGGTTACGCCCCCTTATTACGCCCACTATGGTAACAAAACTTATCTATGGAAAGCTTTTGTAAGGCAATATGGGTATCAAACGATTCAGTGTGTCATTGCGGCAAACATAGGCTATAATATAATCGGCCACGCCCACTTTCCACCTGATACGTTTTCCCGCCACGCCCACTATAATGACAAATCAGCCATGGTATATTTGTCATAGCAATATGGGTATCAAACGATTCATCGTGTCATTGCGGCAAACATAGGCTGTAATATAATCGACCACGCCCACTTTCCGTGCCCACTAAACTAACAAAACAAAGCTACGGTACATGTCTGAAAATTAATGTTGATGAAAAATGATTCTGTGTTTCATAGCGGTAAACATAGGCTATATAAGGTTGACCACGCCCACCTTTTACGCCTACCTTTTACTAAACAGTTGACAGGAAACGCTATAACCAAACGAAATTCGAGTTTTCCTATTGAAAAAATTTTAAAATTTTTAATAGATAATTACGTTTTTCTATTACACTGCACAACAAAATCTAAGTTTTTTCTTTAATGACAAATTTCGGACAACGGATTTTGGTAGAGTGAGCGTGTATCAGCGTTTTGAAACGTTTTCCCCCTTTGTATATTCTAATTGTGAATAGGCATATGAAAATCATGGAAGCTTACATTTTAGGTACATGATGTGTTCAGAAATTTGATGTAAAATACTATGAGGAACATTTTTATGGAACACTGTAACCCTCTAGCTCCCATGTTTATGGGTCCATTTGATCCTCGTTTTCTAAAATGCCAAAAATGTCCTTTAAAACGGGACTTTTTAAAGACACAATGTGCCACAAAAATATTCACCATAAAATTTGACTATATGTCTTTGAATAGATCAAAGCTCAAAATTTAACTTGAACGTTAGAAATAAGTCAAAACTGAAGATGTGTTCAAGTGTAAATTTTGTCCTTTTTCAAAATTTGTACTAACATGTCCTATAAAACTGGATTTTAGAAGGTTAGAGTCCATGGGAAAAAGGTTTAACGCAAAATTTAACTTAAAGTCACCGGACAAAAAAAACCTCTAGAAATTATATTGGTTCCATGTCAGGACCAACAAAAACACCTCTTGTAATGAAGAGACGGAATCTTTCTAATGCATTGGACATTCTAATGACCTAACAAGCTAAAGAAAGGCGCTGCTACATGAACTCTGAGCTCAGAGAAGTGGTAAGATTTTCCTTTTCAGTTCTGTTAAGTTTAGCTGTTCGATTGTTGCTTTAGATTGGCGGTCTGTTGCACAAACTGACTGAGCTATGGCGTTTATATTTAAACACATCAAGTAAATTAAACATATCTGTCGACAATAGAACGTTAAGCTAAATAAATGGACTGCTGCATGAGCTAAAGGGGCAAGGGAGGGGCTTAAGATAGATTAAATTTGGGGCCTCAAATTGGACTCGTTGTGATACCTCCAGGAGAGAGTGATCTGTCTTACAGCAAAAACCTTCACAATCAAAATTGTTTTGTAGATGAACCCGAGCAGGTCTTTGCTGTTGACTAAACTGAGGCCATTCAAGTTGTCAGACAAGAGAGGTTGGTTGGTCGGTTCAAGTGGCGATGTTCTAACGTTCTAATGTTCTAATTAGCGCCGTTTTGATACCTAAAGTAGAGAGAGTTTAGGGATTTCCATCTTCGTCTAGAGAGAACCGGACCGTGGCAGAGAAGATGACTCAAAAACTATTCCTCCTCTTAGTTATGGCAACTGCAGCAATAGTTCCAACTGTTGATGCCTAATCTGTAGGCATGGTGTCCGAATAGACAATGCCATATCAAAATCGAAGGATCTTCCTGTTCCCTTTTATCGTAAGAACAAAAGGTATAACAGACTATCACTCGTCTTTAAGCATGAATACTAACAAAGCAATATCCTTGAAAACAGAAACTGTAGTAGTAGTTTCTGTCACGGTTGTAGAGCTGATCGGTTAGGTTTTTGTTTATTGGTAGCATAGATATATTTAGTAACATTGCTCGGACTTAATTCTGTGAATTTCGTTGAATGCCATTGAATTTCGTGTCAGGTTGTATAAAAATTTAATGCCTAATGCCGCACCAAGCAACAAAAACATTCACTGGGCTGCATTTACGCAAATGCCGTAATTAATATTGTAGAAGCTTTTAATTCCAAGGCACACAGCCGTTAGCTGTGCAACATTTCATTAAAATTACGCCCATGTCACACACCCTGTAATTGAACAATTATTTTCTTTTTTAATTTTTTGGATTTTTGTTAGTCGATTTTCTACACATCATTAAGCATTTTCGAGTGGACTTGAAAGTTATTTGAATATTTTTAACATTTACATATATGAATAATATGGCAAAGATGACAACTCAGCCACGCTTGGCCGCGATAGAAGTAAAACCAACGCAACAAAATTGCTTAATGAGATGCATAAATGCTGCCACAAGTGTCGGTGCCTTGACCGCCTTTTGCGTTGCGCGGCCGACGATATCCTGCGACCGCTGGGCCCAACACTACAACACACTAGAAGGCAAAACGAGACGAGACGCAATGCAACGAGACCGCGCAGCACCACCAACTCGCTCCTGTACGAAATTATGTTAATTTAAGCGGCAACAACAACAACAATAGCCATAACAATAACAGCAATAGAACGCAGCACGGACGCTGGTCCCTGTATCGGCACAATGAAAGGTCAGTTTTTGTTGGCTCGCACTCCCGGTTGGGGTTATGCGAGAAAGGCATTTGAAATTTACATACGAGAGGAGCATCGATCGATTTCGAGCCGCGCTAAGCTGAACCGAACACGGCTGTTTCATAGCCAACGTGTCCGTGCGCGGCGCGTCCGTGTGCGTGGGTGTGTGCGTATGAGTGTGAGTGTGCTGACCAGTTGGCATTATCATTTGCATTTTAAAACACGCCTGCCCGGCCGCCTTCGCCCCGCACCATTCCAACAGACAGCAAGCAGGCTTTCATCGCATACACGTTGAGGATTTTCATTGAGTGAGTGGTTGGCTGACAGGCAGAATTAATTGTGGGAATTTCGTAGTTGACTTACAGACGCTACAATTTCAAAGCACACGTACTGTAACACATGCACACATACACACACACACACACACATAGGCAGAGGAAGTAAAATATTGCGTTTGCGTCGTTTGAAGTGGAATTTTTAATATTCCACAATTTTCAATATCAGCGGGTCAACGCAATATATACATATATATGTATATATAATGTGTGTGTGGCTGTGTGACTCTATGAGAGTGTATGTGTACATGTACAGCGTTGGTGAGAAGATAGCTTCAAGTTGTGTTCCATTGGCTTTGGCGCATTTTGAACTTGCCCCCTTATGTGTGTGAGTGCGCGTGTGAGTGTGTTAGTGTATTTGTTTGTAAGAAGATTTACTTGTTGAAATTTTTAAGGACACGTCGTTTCACATTGGCACATTTCAATACTTATTGTTAAAAGCAAACAGTTTGATAGAAAAGTTCAGTGTTGGCCGTGACACGACCGCATTTTCGTTGCAGACGCGTAGGCAGCAACTACCAAACATCACGACAACACAAATCAAATACAAAATATTAAAACAAAATAAATAAATAAAACCTGACACTTGTTCGTTAAGAAGCCGCAGTGGTCAATGGATTTTTGACAACATTGTTTTTAAATACAAACTGAATTGTTACTCAAAGATTTTGTGAGAATGTAAAAACAATCGAAAGTTGACTGTTGAAATTAAACTAAGAAAAAATTAATTAAAATTTAATTTTAAAAAAATTACAAAGAAGTTAGCTGACTCAAAAATATATAAGGATAACTTTACAAGGTTGAAGGTAAGTGCAAACAAATTAAAATGTTCTCATAGAACCTAATGAAGAAAATTAAAGTTCTGCTTGAACAGTTTTTTCGATTGGGTTTCAAGTTTTTCTGTGAATTTCTTTCTAAAAGTGATAGTAAAACTGTTTTCATAATTCAGGTGAATAGGTTGAGGATTATACTTTGAAATTGTTGTTTCAAAATACTTCTGTCTTTAGAAACAAAAAACTAAAATCAACTAAACAATGTTTAGTGGTCAGCAGACTCCTATATCCAGAAGATACAGGGTTTTCCATACATAACAAATTATTACACACATACAAAACAAATTAGTTTTGCTGGCCAAAAAACAGGCATGGTTCATATCGCTGGATTGTGCCTAGTTCTCTAATTGTACTAAAAAGTTAATCGTTGTCTAAAGTTCACAAATAGTTAACTATTGGCATTGAAATCCATTTAAAAGAAATTCTTTAGCATTACATCAGCTACACAAGTGAGATAAGAGTCCACAAAGTTTTCAATAATCCGACAGTATTTCTTAAAGTTTAAGACAAACCGACACTGTGGTTCTACAAGTGAGAAAATCAAACAAATTTTAGATAAAACGACACATACTGCTATGCTATAGATTCATAGATCATATCCGTACATGAGACAGTTTGAGTATGTGAGAAGGCTCGCGAGGGTCTTGAACGCGGAGTCTTGCACCAGTGAAATCTCAAGTTGAAAATTGAACCAATCAAATAGAAATAGAAAAGAATCAATTCAATATTTGATATTCTCTTTGTTTTGTAACTACTAACAATCTTTACAAAAAAACACCAGTCTGTTTCTCTATTCACCATATTTCACCATATCCCTTTATAAAATATTAACAGGGCCCGGTGGCTTTGCACGCAAGTTTGAAGTCCATGGGCCCAATAAATCAAGTTTCTCTTAACCCTTTGTTACATGTATAATCATTTTTCATTTGAGTTCTTTCACCATATTGGAAGTCCTATTAAAATATATCTCTCCATATAAATTTTTAACCCATCGTTGACCCAGAGATTAGATTTGGATTTTCGAAAAAATGAAAAACACGTGTCGATTTATTTATCATTTGAAGTAGTTCAGCAAGTTTAAAGCAAGAACCCCCAAAAAAATGTTTCTCCATTCAAATTTTAACCCATCGTTGGCCCCGTTAGATTTTTATTTTCAAAAAAGTGAAAAACGCGTGTCAAATTATTTCTCATTAAGAGTGCTTTCACCAAGTTTGAAGTCAACAAGCCCATTAATTCATTTTTTCAGTTTCTTCAGAGAAATTCTTAATCCGTCATTAACCCCTTCAGATTTTGCTTTTCGAAAAAAATTAAAAACACGTATCGAACTAAAGATTTCACATGCTAAGTGCTTTCACTGAGTTTCAGGTCAAAATGTCCATAAATTCTTGTTTTTCCATACAAACTTTTAACCCATCGCTAATCCAGTTAGATTTGGATTTTTGAAAAAATGAAAAACACGTGTCGGATTATTTCACATTTGAAATACTTTCAACAAGTTTAATTCACACAGGCGTTATAAATCATGTTTTGTCATACAAACTTTTAACCCTTGGATCACACCTTTAAGCTTTAATAAAAAAAAAAAATTAGAAATACGTGTCCAAATATTTTTGATTTTAAGTGTTTTCACGAGCTTTAAGTTTAATAGGCCCATCGGTTCAGATGATATTTTTGTAGTCTTGCCGTATTAACCATTTTTGATTAAATTTTTGATTTTCGAAAAAATAAAAAATAAGTGTCAAATTATTTTTTCATCATTAATTTAAGATGTAAAGGTGTATTGTGAGTGTTTACACCAATTTAGAAATCAATAGGCTTATTAAATAACGTTTCTTCATATAAAACATTGACCCGATGTTTTGCCCCTTTAGACCCCAAATTTCAAAAATTCCCGTCTTAGCGAAGATTCATTTTTTAAAGTTTGGGATGAGCGATAATTAACCAGTCAGTCAGTCAATCAGTCAGCCAGTCAGGACAAACAATTATATGTGCGATATGTGTATACGTGGGCAGTCCGATAAGTACTTATCCCCACCGCCCGATGGTGCCACTATCGTAAGAGAAATTTACTATCGTGTAGTACATCCTAGTAGACGGCTACTGTCAAAATTTCAGCCATATTGGATTTGTAGTTTTGTTTTGACCGCGTGTGTCGAACGTGAACGAACGAGTCCGCGGATTTTAGAAAAATGGAAAAAGAGCAATATCGGTCGGTGATTCGCCAAATTGGTCGCATTAGGCTACGAACAGCTGCCCCATCCACCGTATTCTCCAGATTTGGCCCCGTGTGACTTCTTTTTGTTTCCAAACTTGAAAAAGTCACTCGCCGGGCTGAAATTTGAGTCGGATGAGGATGTTATCGCCGCCACGGAGGCTTCCAGAAAACGTATTTTTCAGACGGGTTAAAGAAGTTGGAGCATTGCTGGGTCAAGTGTATCGATTTGAAAGGAGACTACGTTGAGAAATAAATCGCCGCTTTGCAAAATTTTGGTTTTTTTTTTGTACGATAAGTACTTATCGGACCACCCACGTAGATTTATAGCTTCAATGAGAATGAATTGAAAAGTAAAATATTTAATTGTAAAAATCCTTTGCTAAGGGTTTCTTCAAAATTTGACCAACTATATTTTCTCAACGAAATTTTCTCAAAAAGTTTTAAGATGAATTTATGTATGTCAGAAACTGCTTTTAAATTTGGAGGCTACTTTCAAACTCTCCTCTACAATGCGCATTAAAAGTACACTCCAAGCCACCAGAATAGGTTCACCTCTTCGTCGCCTGAGAAAACGATTGTCGTATGTGCTATGAAATTCAATGGAACATACGACATTCGTTTTCTGCAGCGACGTTTTGTTTACAGATAATGTGTAATGTTACATGACATAATTTTGGCTGATTACTTTGATAACTGTTAGGAAAATGCTTGCCAAATGCTTTGCCAAAATTTTTTTGGTTTTTTTTCCTTTACATCAGTGTTAAATTTTCTCGTCCCCTTTCTCTCTTCTAGTGAAATAAACATATTTTCTGAATAATAATATTTTTTTTGGAATGAAAACCCAAAACTTATAAACTTTTGAAATTTTGCACTTCCAACTGAAATCAATCCAATCAATAATAAAAAGGCAGTTCTCAGTAACATTTGCCGTTTAAGTGGCTTTTTGCTCATTGCCTCGTCCAATACTTTTCCATTCGCAGCGCCGCAAGCCGTAAGCCATCATGCAGCCCAGCAAGTATGTCGGCCTTGTGGCCGACCTGATGCCCAACATCAAGTTGATGAAATATTCCGGCTTGTTCATGCACAATTTCACTGGCGGCTCCGCACTGGTGAAGAAAATCTACTCGTCGATGCATCTGGTGCTCATTCTGATGCAGTTCGTGTTCATTTTGGTGAATATGGCGCTGAATGCGGACGAGGTCAACGAGCTGTCGGGCAACACGATTACGACGCTTTTCTTTACGCACTGCATAACGAAGTTCGTTTATTTTGCTGTGAATCGAAAGCAGTTCTACAGGTGAGTGCGGGTCAGGGGATTAAGAGTCCTTGAGTGTTTTAATTGCTTTGGGCATTAATTAAATGAGTCGTAGCCGTGGCGAGTGCGAGCGACTGATTTAATTAATCGACCAGCTGATTGAGATTGCTGAAAAAATTGATCAATTTCCATTTTACAGAACGCTGAACATTTGGAATCAGGTGAACACGCATCCGTTGTTCGCCGAGTCGGATGCGCGCTACCACGCCATAGCGTTGGCCAAGATGCGCAAACTCTTCACGCTGGTCATGCTTACCACAGTGGCATCGGCAGTGGGTATGGCAACGCAACACCACATCCAATTCAATCTGTCAATCAATCTAACAATTTTTCACAGCCTGGACTACGATAACCTTCTTTGGCGACAGTGTCAAGTTCGCCTTCGACAAGGAGACCAACACTACCATCACCGTGGACATACCGCGCCTGCCGATCAAGTCCTTCTACCCGTGGGACTCCGGCAAGGGATTGTTCTACATGATCAGCTTCGGCTATCAGGTCTACTATGTGCTCTTCTCCATGGTCCACTCGAACTTGTGCGATGTGATGCTGTGCTCGTGGCTGATTTTCGCCTGCGAGCAGCTGCAACATCTCAAGAGCATCATGAAGCCGCTCATGGAGTTCTCCGCCTCGCTGGACACGTACCGGCCCAACTCGGCTGCGCTGTTTCGTTCCTTGTCGGCCAACTCCAAGTCGGAGCTGATTCAAAACGAAGGTGAGTGAGATAGGAAGCCGATGATTAACAGTCATCAAGAAATTTAATTAAAAACTCCCTTTCGGTCCCACCTGATACTCAGCCTGGCCTGGCCAACAGTGAATATTCGGCTTTGGCGTTGATGTTGGAGGCAATGGCTACGATTCACCAGGCATAGCTTAGTATTTTTTTCTTAGAATTCCTTGCATGTACATGAAAAGCTCACTTGAACACAAATTATGACTCAATTTGATAACACAGTGGATGGCGCAATTCCCCCTTACAGCGCTGAGAACGAAGAGGATTCCATTATGAACCTGGGTACATCCCTGATATTCGAAGGAGATAGCTTGGTTAGACTAATGAAGAAAGCTAAGCCGAGAAGCTTATATCTTCTTCTGATTAATGAGGAACATTGACAGAACAGATGGAGAACAGTCTCCTCCTCCTCCTACAGTCTTTTGGCATGCTTACTCATAAGACAGTGACCCGTGAGCACCGAGACCGTTCTGCTTATTGAGTGACAGCTGAGGTAAAGCAGCTGATTGGTCCGTTTCATATTGTAGGCTGGCCAAGTTAGTCGAGAGATATTGCAGGTCTTTTCCTCAGACCACAATTCCTTTTCTTCTTTTTGATAAAATTGCTTGAGCATTAGTTTGACCCATGAAAGTGGAGCCCTCACTAGAAAGATGGATGAGGCCTCGGTGAGCAGCATATCTGCTCTGACGAGTTCGTACGACTCGCAGTTGCCTGCGATATCCCTGTACCCTGGCACCCAGAATAATGAGACGTTGCAGCCCTTAACTAAGGTTTTTAAGGATTTTTGGCAGTTCAAAACAAGTCTGGATGAAGTGGTCAGCCCCGCAAGCGACTTGATGGCTGCCTGAATGTCTGAGTATATGTGGGCATACGTCTTGTGCGCGTTCTCGCGAATTAGCCAGATAGAAGCTTGGTAAGAGGCCATTACTTTGGCCTGCAAGACACTGCAGTGATCAGGCAGATGGAAGGAAAGACTAAGCTCTATTTGGCTGCAGAAGATCCCACAGCCAACCTTGTTCGCCAATTTGGAGCTGTCAGCGTAGATGTTAAGGGAATTGTCGGTGGAATCTTGCTACTGGTCCATTTCTTCCAGGGATACGGGCGTAAATCCGTGGTCAAATTTAGTGGGGGAACGGCTGTGATCGATGACGGTAGGTACCGAACAATCCTGAATGAGGATCCTGGAATATCCGGTTTAGCGTAGCGGAAAATGGCGTTTAGTCTGACTGCAGAGCACTTCACATATAATGTCGTGTGTAATTCGTTGTAAAAACCCCTTATCTTTTTTTTAAATCAAATACTGTAAATACTGCTTAGTTATCATAAAGTTTAACATATTTAATAGTAAAAAAACCAAGATTTTCTAATAAACTCTAAGCAATATTTCATGTATATTATGTACAGATGTCTAACCTCCCTGGAACCACTGCAATCAGCTGTCACTACGAACCATTCACAATAGCGACCCACACCTTTTTTAATCGAACCGAACTAATCTGTACTCCCTGTGGAATAGATAGAATATACTACACTGTGCAACAGCTTCTTCTGACTTGAAATCGGTCACGACAGGTCGGTAATACCGATATAGAGTAGCTTCGTAAAACCCAGCTAGATTTTTGTTACTCTATACCAGTACTACCGATTAGTCTTGACCAATTTCAGGTCAGATTCCATGATGTGTTTCACATGGTTTCACTCAAGATTTGTTAGTGGATGGCCATACTTGAGTTGGGCAAGCAGGAGTGTTGAAGCCAATTTCTTGTCCAATTTTATTTATTTTCTTAAAGATTTAAGCAATTATTTTAGAGTACAAAAGGGACCTTATTCCTGAGAACAAGAAAGTTAAACATAACCTCAACCCAGGAAAAACTGAAATCTCATCTCTCTTGTTCTTTTTCTTCATTATCTTTTGCAGAGAAGGAACCCGCCGATGTGGACATTAGCGGCGTCTACAGCTCGAAGGCCGATTGGGGCGCACAGTTTCGTGCGCCGTCGACACTGCAAACGTTCAACGGTGTCAACGGCACGGCCGGCAATCCGAACGGTCTGACCAAGAAGCAGGAAATGTTGGTGCGCAGCGCCATCAAATACTGGGTGGAGCGGCACAAGCACGTTGTGAGGTGAGACGCGAAATGAGCGACATGAACAATGCAACTTCGGCTGGGCGCTGCAGTGTTAAGCGACCTGCCGCCATTCGAAATTATCTGTTGTCAAGTGGGTGTTTTGTATGCATTTGTGTGTGTGTGTGATGCTCTGTGTTTGTGTGCATTTGGCCAGAGCGGAAACAGCTGATTGTACAGGAAATTTAAATTTTCAATGCTCGCTTGCTGCAGTCGCCATCGCCAATTGTTTGGCCATTGTCGATATGGTTGCTGTTGCTATTTGTTTGCAGTTGTGATTTTGTGTTAGCAATCAGTGCAAATAATTTACGAGTATCAGCGAGAAAGTCAACAGTATGAAGAGTTTCGTCGAATGGTGCAGCAGATCGTTGCTGCTTGTTCCTTGTTACACGGAACAGCTGTGCACACTGTTGTTGCAGGTTGTCTGTCTTTATCTGTTTGCAAATATATAGTTGCAACATAAATGGTTCAATTTATTTGCACAACAGATGGTAGCTGCATGTTGAATTGCCGCCATAGTCAAACAACTGCAGGCAGTGAGGGCTGCGATTTAATGAAATTATCTTCGAAAATCGATGACGCAATGTTGTACGAAAACATAAACAACTGAGATAAGAGTCCACACTAATGTGTGTTCATAGTAATTAATATAGTTTCAGTTGAACTTACTGAATTAATTTTGATTTTGCCTTACCATACGTAAATATATTTTATAAAATGCTTTCAATGTTTGAAACACGTTGAAATTCGTAGATTAGTTAGACTAGAAACATTTCTGATTGAACGCAGGAGATGGAAATCTTCAGAGATGTTGGTGTTTGTGGATCCATTATAGAGTCATCAGCAAGTCACAGATCCATCCATGAGCTCACTTTTCGTGCCCTGTTTGAAGTTAAACTATCCACAACTCTATTGTAGTCACACACTGCTTTTCTTCTAACTTTGCTCCTATAATCAGAACGCTACTTTCTCTTCTCTTCTCTGTCTCGCATTACTTTCTCTTCTAACTAATCCAAGTGAAAATTCTCCGACTGAAATTGAGATTTCTCTCTATTCAATAATCTAATGGCATCTTGGTGTTTTTTTTTAGAATCATTGTCATCATTGAAGCATTGAATCACTGTTTCATTGAATCATTGTTTTAGAATGAATTCTGTAGATTTTAGGCCAAATTTATATTTACTTTTCCCGTGTAATCGAAACAGTCAGCAGTATTTTTATAGCTGACGTTCAAACGTCTTCAGGTACCGTTTTACTTACCACACAATTAATCGCCATTGCAGGCAATTTGAACGATCGATGAAACACTCGATGGCGCAATTAACGCCATTTTTATTTGTACACTACATTCTTACGTATGATATATTTTTGTACATAACTTTGTACTCCTACGCTTGAAATAATTGTCAAGCATTGAACTTGAATATTCTGTCGTTCATTATAAAATATGTAAAATATTGAAAGTGTAGCAACGGCGAAACGTGGGAACTCATGCAACTGTTTAAATGTAGGTAAAAGTATGGCTGTGTGTGTGTGTGTATTGAATATGTCATCTTTTATTTAAGGCTTAATTTTTTGCCTTATTTGTAGCTCGGTACACGTGCACTTAACTGACCAAAATTCAACGTAAATCTTGCTTCAACAAAGATATAAACTTAAAATATGAGAATGTTTGGTATGAAAAAACTCATCAGGAGGTCTAAGTTTCAGTTGAAAAAATGACAGTAATGACTTTGCCTTTCCAAGCTAAATTTAAAGCAGTATTAATCGAACCAATCTCGACTACCCATTCTTCAATCTATGTTGGATTACCAATGTAGATTTTGAATACATTTATAGCCAATTGCCCATCGCTTCAATGTGTCCTTTGGGGAGTTTACAAATTTACGTTTCTTTCTAACGTTCAATTTGCAGATTAGTGGCAGCCATTGGCGACACCTACGGCGGAGCGCTGCTGTTGCACATGTTGACATCGACAATCATGTTGACACTGTTGGCTTACCAGGCCACCAAAGTCACCGGCGTCGGTGTGTACGCGTTCACCGTTGCCGGCTACTTGGGCTACGCGCTGGCGCAGGTCTTTCACTTTTGCATATTTGGAAATCGGCTAATCGAGGAGGTGAGTGAGCAGAACGAGCGGCCAAGCCAGGAGGTGCAGCATGCAAAAACAACAAATAAGCTTGAAAAGCGCTGCGTGCCATTGGAATTGCGCTGAGCTTCTTTGCCAAAGTCGCTCTGCATGCTGATGCTTCGCTTTTGTTTGGCGCTTATTCGATTTGCTGACATGTTGCGTTGTTGTTTCGTATTTTTTGTTTAGTTTTTTAGTTTCGAAATGCTTCCGCAAAAATGCTACTCACTGTGTCACATTTTGTTCTCGCTCTCTTTCACTCTTTTCTCTTTCTACACGACCGCAGAGTTCATCTGTCATGGAGGCGGCCTACTCCTGCCACTGGTACGACGGCTCCGAGGAGGCAAAGACTTTTGTGCAGATTGTGTGCCAGCAGTGTCAGAAGGCGATGTCCATCTCGGGGGCGAAATTCTTTATCGTGTCGCTGGATTTGTTTGCCTCGGTATGTGCCGCTGGTTGGCAACTGTATGATTGTTATTGTTGTTGTTGTTGTGGTTGGATTGTGTATTGGCCCCAAGTGCCGTCGTGTCAGGCGGCGCTGCTTGTGGGTTCAAATGGCAATTTGTATCTCTGTGTATACGTGTGTGAGTGTGTTTGTTTGTGTTTGTGTTGTGAGCATTCGCCTTTGGCAAAGTGTCCTTCGGGCAACAAAATATACTCACTCGATTTATTTTCAACAACTAAGTACATACTTACTGCTCATTGTTGTTGGTATTTCATCCATACAGGTTCTTGGCGCTGTCGTCACTTACTTCATGGTGTTGGTGCAGTTGAAGTGAGCAGCAGCACTGACAGCAGCAGCAGCACTTACTGCGTTCACAACAATAGCAACCACTACAACAATAAGATCAACAATAATATCTACTATAACAACAACAACAAAAACAATAAGCAGACAAAGAACAATATGTGCAAGTTTGAAAGAACTCACCAGCAGCAGCAGCGGGCAACACAACAAGAGAAGACGAAGAAAGCAAAGCACAGTAAATTTGTTACTCTTTGCTTTGTTGGTTTTGGTTTGGATTTTTGTTAGAGATTCACTGCGCGTATCTTGTGGCATCTTTAGTATTTCATATCTGTGTGCAACACAGAGACAGAAGCCGAACCGCAGTGGCAGCGACGACATCAGCTGGATTTCCATTCTACTGGATGCGTGTAACGCACGTTTAAGTGACACGGAATGTATGCCTCAAACAATAACAACAACAACAACAACTGCTACCATACACTTTTCGAGTGGACTTTGCGCGCTCGTAAAATGGCAAAATCATCTTATTGAGCACTTTTATTCAGTGCAATTTTTCGCAAACTTATTCACTGCAAATTGAATAAGTTTAGTCAGTCTGTCTCCCTCTATCTGTCGCTCTCTCTTGCAACTTGTTGGACGTTCATATTATGTAATATTAAATTTGTGTCAAGAAGTGCAATAAAAATTTATGTAGTGAAACCCTAAAAGCCAATGAGATTTATTGTGTTCGAGGCGAAATCAGTGGCAAATGGCTGCTTAAGTGAGGCATTGTGTCTGACTTAGAGTGGGAGTTGTTGAGTACATGAATTTGTGCAATAATTGTAGAATGTTATAGAAAGATTTTTTGTAATCTTTCGACCCTAAAGTTGCCTAAGAGCAACTTCACTTATTTGTCATCTTATAGTAAAAGGTTCATTGTTGTTCCAGAAGGAATGTCAAGACCTTGTTTCACTTAAGAATTGTTTTATTATAACAAAGTTTATAGAGATTGTACAATGTACATATAACATGAGCTTCTCTCCCACAGATTTTGATCAACACGATTCTGTTATTAAAAATCTTCCTTATAAATTTGGAGATTTACTAGGTAGATAATACTTTATTATATTTTATTAATTGTTCACTTTCACTTTCACTGTTCATTTTTGTTAGGTGGCATAGGGACAATGTTTTGTGGCCTTGTGCTGATTCCGTTGATGGGTTAATGCTTCTAACAAGATGAACAAAACCACTTCGACTCAAAACCTACTAGCAGTCGTAGGTAATGAAACGGTACCTTCGAATGATACAACTGTGCCCAAAAAATACGAAATCTGTTGAGAATGTTGCAGAAGCCTTAATGTGTCTGAATCGTACATAATGTTCAAAGAAGGCAGACAACGCATTGAAGACAAAGACGTCCTGGGCGAATATTCACATCAACTGATGAGCAACACGTCAATCAAATTATGAAATTGGTGCTTGCAAACTGTTGATTAACAATTGGAGACCTTGCTGATGATATGGACATATCAAAAGGATCTGTCAATACCACTTTGAAGGATGTTTTGGGCCTCAGACGCGTCACATCTCGATTGGTGCCGAAAACACTGATAATGCGCGTTCGTGTTCTTCGGGACTATTTTGCCGAAAATCGAAACCTGAAGCCTGAGTAAGCTCTGTGTCACTTTTGGCTACTTGCTAAACTCCAAATATTCCCACTCCGGGGACATCATCGACATTGGGACATTGAGTCGATTGAGAAGGCCGAATTGAAGAAAGTGTTGAAGGCAATTACGGAAAATGAGTATTTGGGATACTGCGAAGGCTGGGAAAACGCTGGCATTAGTGTACTTTGAGGGAGATGAAATCGATTTAGAAGAATAAATCAAGATTTTTAATTTTATAACAAATATTTTGTGTTGCTTTTCATAGCAACATGTGTGCACTCTTCTGCTGCTAAGTGGGAGATGAATGCTGTTGGAGATGGATGCTGGTGATCTCGCTTAGGTTAGGTATTTGAAAGGTACAAGTAGGCTACACGAATGCTCGCTTCCATTTGCTGATGACGAAAAAAAGCATTTTCAAAGCTATATCCAAGTGTCCATGATTTACAATGTGTCTTCATGTGTTTTCTAATATGGAACTTACTTTTGTTTTTGTTTAATGACTTTTTGTGCATATTTTCTGGGGTTTGTTTGCAAATCAGGTTTAGATTCTCTGAACTTTGATGCATTGTTTCGAGTAATAAAAAACATCAAACTAAACTCCAAAGCAAAGTTGTTTCACTTGTGAAAATTGTGACTCTGATTTATACGGGGAACCAAGTGACTTTGAGGAATAATTTTCATTCTTTAAATTTTTCAAATCATTAAAAAGTTTTTTAATTAAATCATTTAAACTTCCTTATTTGAGATTCTCACTTCAATTACTTTACACTTTGTGTAGTTTCACTGAACGTAACTATGAAAGAGTTTCACATTAGAAGATACACATTTTTTAACTTTTGAATTTTAAGCCTTTCAGATTACACTGCACAACACAAAAAAAAAATTAATAAGGTTCTGACAACGAATTCTGGTAGAGGGGACCAAAAGAAAATATACGTGTATCGGCGTTTTGAAAGTTTACATCTGAATTTTTTTTTAGGGGGGTCTACGTTTTCCCCCTTTTTGCTCATTCTTATGGTGAATCGGCATACGAAAACCATGTAAGCTTACATTTTAGGTATATGATGTGTTCAGCAATTTGATGTAAAATACTACGAAGAATATTTTTGTGAAGCATTTTAACCCTGTAGCTACTATTTTTATGGGTCAATTTGACCTTTTTTTCCTAAAATGCAAAAAATGTCTTGTAAAACAGGATTTTTTAAGGACAAAATGTGCGACGAAAATATTTGCCATGATATTCTACTATAGGTCTCTGAATACATCAAAGCTCAGAAATCAACTGCAACACCAGAATTAAGCCAAAACTGAAAATGTGTTTAAGTGTTCATTTCGTAGGGGAATTCTTTGTAAGGTGCCACCCCTGCTCGATTTCGACGTTTCAGCAATCCAAGAAAAAAAATCCTATTATAACTTAAGGTATATATGTCAACATCAATTTTAATGTGGTTTTTGAGGAAACAGACGCAATAACACGGTCTGGGTAAATAAAAGTGTCAAGTTTGGTTAAGAAAAAACATAAAAATGAAAACTGAATGTTTTTCTTGTGGTGAAATAGTAACCAACAACTTATAAAAAACTGAGTTAAATATCAGTCAACACTGATATTGGACTTAATTTTTAATGCTTTTTCATAATCCGAAATGATATCCGAGCATATCGTAAAAGGATCAAATTTTCTTCTGACAATAAAGCGTTCTATTTAGTTTTCTTATAACAACTTGAATGTACCACTCCATGTTTAATTTGTTGCACAATCTTGTTGCGACCATATGTCGTCCATGTCCATATTAGCCACTTGAGGCCAAAATCAGTTAGTCAGCCATGAGTCAAAATTGTTGGCGTCTCAGTATATCTATGTCTCAATAACGCCATATGACCAAAACCTATGGCAAACAGTAAGTTTTTCCTAACTCTCCTCTTTCCAAATGTGGCAAGTTTTGATTGTTTACAAAAACTTTCAACGAAAAATGTGCTTCATCACTAAAAAGGATTTCTTCGCAAACATTTAAGATTCTTAATTATAATAAATATTCACTATTTCCATGGGTTGTTGAATGACGTAGCACTAAAAAAACAGTGACAATGACAAAGCACAAATCTGTGGCCGTAAGGAATAACAGCCAAAGTCGATTTTATGAAGTTTTCAGGAGAGCACTTTTAATTTTTGAATTTGCTTTAGATTACACTAGATAAATTTTAGACTTTTGGGCGTAAAACATACATTTTATGAGCAAACGCCATAGAATTTTGTGTAGAAGTACATTTGAATACGACGAATGCAATGGTTGTAATAACTCAATTTTGTCCTAACTCGACTTTGGCTGTTATTCCTTACGGCCACAGAAATATTAAAGAATGGCAACGTTGACTACTGAAACGTTGAAGCAATAAGCAGTCAAAGTTTAGACACAAACCCCAAATTTGTAAAGGGGAAAACCCTAAAAATCGAATCTTCATAAAGCACATTTAATTAGTTTTGATTGCCTTTTAAAGCTCTTCGAAGGCGATAGACAGACTGGGATTGGTTCGCGTCCTGGTTTGTCCAGCATTCACCGTCTGCTGACCGCTGCTGACCTTTTATGCGGCATTTGCAAATGTGCAGCAATGCCGGCAGCCAAAGGTCACCAGGCCGTTGATGCGTGTGCGGCAATCCAATTAATTGCCAGCCAACTGCGCTTTCGCTGCACTCTCGGCGCTCCAACTGCGCACAAAGCGTTCGACGAGTGCATGAAATTGCATGCCAATGAAAATTGCAGCAATTAAAAACGCGGAAATGAACGATACGAAGCGAAAAAATGGAAAATTGCAATCCCAGTTAACGCACACACACATACAAACAACACACACACGGACGGACACGCAGACCGGAACAGGTGAACTGTTGTCGTTGTCCGCGACGCTAATGAAGCAAATTGGTAGTAAAAGCTGGTTTACTTGCGGCACCTGCGATTTCATGTGCGCATTCATGCCACATAGATATGTATGAATGTATATCTGTGTAGGTGTGTATGTATGCGCTTTGTGACTCATCTGTGCAGGCTGGCAACGACATCGCGCCCATCGCCCACATGCAGCGCCGCCAAGTAATCCGCAGACAAACACGCGACATAACATGGCCGCACTTGCCGCACGCGACGCGGCAATAAAATCGCGCGCACAGTTGGCAAATTAAAACAAAACGAAAAAAACAAAACAATAACAATTGTAGAAGTGGCTCAGCACACGGGCCACAGACATAGACGTACAGACAGACTGGCGCACTAACAGAGAATCTAAAATAGCTGCATGCGGTGTGCCGCCGAAATTTCGGGACACATTTGCGCTATTTCGGATTTTAGTGCTTTTTTGTGGTTATCATTGGTGGTGTTGTTGTTGTTGTTATTGTGATTTTGGCCCACCACTTGCTTGCGCCACAGCCACTGCGCCGCCCCGCAGCGTCTGTTTGAGTAGAGTTGGGTTAAGTGGTTTGAGCGGCCGGTGCTTGTTGGCTGGCGGCTGGCCGTCTGACTGATTGACTGACTGGCTAACGGAATCGCAGCGGCTACGCGCATTGTTACGCTTTGTTCACGGCCTCAGCCGTTACGCGCAATCGTTGTTGTTGCAGTTAATAGTTGTTGTTGCTATGTTGAGCGCTGCTCGTGAGTTTTCACTTTAAAAGCGTAAAAATTTTCGAAATTAATATTTTTTATACATTGTTTTTTATATTCCTCTGCTTTGCTCCATATTTTATATCAATTTTTGCACTGCACTTTACAAACAGACGTCAGACAGATTGCATTTTCGCACATTGCATTGCAGCGAGTGCGCGCACACACACACACACACGCGCAAATTTGCACTCATTAAACACGATTGATGTGAAAATGCATTTCGCTGTTAACTATTTCGAGTTATTGTGCTGGCAATTTTTGGTTTCTCGTTATGTTTTGAGTTTGTGATTTCGTCATGGTTTTACATTTAACTTCTTTTTGCTGAAATTATTCCACTTCAACACAATCATTCGATTTTAAATTGACTCATTTCGAAGAGATTTCAAAATTTATGACTAATAACACATTAGTGGTAAAATTTGTTAAAACAAAATAACATTTTCTTGTATCACTGGACGAGAACGCATTGAAGCAGCATTTAGTGCGTTGATGCATCGTTTTAAGTCGAATCTGGGAAATGCTGCAAGCGGCTTAGAAGCGGTTAATCTCTGCTCTGCTCTAAGATAACATAGAAAGTGCTAAGCTGGCAATCTTCATAGACAAACTGGCAAACTTTACCCTTTCGCCCCCGAATTGTACCCTGTGTCACGATTTTACTTTTTGGTATTTAAATCATGAAACACTTCCTAACTAGAAAGTGTGCTTTCTTCTTTGTTCGTTCTTTGTTAGAATTCTAGAGCTAGTTTACTTTTGAACAATTTTAGCTTAACACGGGTTAAATAACTTTTGTATCAGGTGTACAACTTTGCTTCCGCCGTTTTTTTTCCAAAATTAAAAGCTTTATTGCGAAAAAGTGCTTACAGATGTATTATTCAAAGTATTGTCCGTCGCTAGCGACAACTTTCTCCCATCTTTCCGGCAATTTTCGGATCCCGGCTCGAAAAAAGGAGTCCTCTTTTGACGCTATCCATGAAGCAATCCATTTTTCCAATTCTTCGAAGGATTGAAAATGTTGATCTGCCAGGCCGTGTGCCATCGAACGGAATAGGTGGAAGTCAGAAGGGGCGACATCTGGGGAATACGGCGGGTGGGGCAAGACTTCCCATTTCAGCGTTTCCAGGTACTTTTTGACCACTTTTGCGACGTGAGGCCGAGCATTGTCGTGTTGGAGGATGACTCACCATTTTCACTCACCACGAAATCACCATTTTTAAAACGTTGAAACCACTCCCGACACGTTCTTTCACTCAGAGCAGCATCACCGTAAGTTTCTGAGAGCATTCGATGCGCTTCAGCTGCATTTTTTTTTCGAATTGTAACAGAAAAGTAAAACTTCCCGCAAATGGCGAGAATTGGGCACATAAACGGACATTTTCGAGCGTGAATAATACGAAAACAAGAACAACTGTCACTGAAACGGCGATGACAATTCGTTAGGCACTGTCCACACTCAGTTTAAAGGCATTACCATCTATGTATTTCAACCAGCCTCAGCCGGTACAGCCACCGTTCGGAAAACGGCGGAAGCAAAGTTGTACACCTGATATCAATATTTTTTAGTTGCAGAAAAATTACTTAATATTTTTGGAAAAATACAAAATTATCACTTTTTGATTTTATTAAACTTTTATTAAAGAAACAGGGTTTTGATCAAACGCACCCAATTCGTAGACTTCAATTAGAACGCAAACTTTCCCTGATATCGCTGCAAATGATTGGAAATTATTTTGAGGATAACAGTAAAATTGTTTAAACTTGCTTTGAATTCACTTCTTAAAATATTAATTTGTTGGTGGCTACTTAAATTAGACCCATAAATCAATCGTAGCTCATTTTTGCTGTAAGATGTCAAATACATAAGTGAATTTGCTCTCAGGCAACTTTGGGGTCGAAAGGGTTAATCAAACGAAAATAGTCCAATTATAATAATAATTCTTAATCGATAGTAGGAAGGATACCTGAGGTCTTCTTTGATCTATTCTCTCAATCTCCCCAACACTTTTCATCTCAAAACGTTTTCTCGTTTACACTGATCTGCGACCCACGACATAAGGACACCAAGGGGAATGAAAAAGCAGGGTAACTGGCTAGACAAGGATCAGTTCTAAACATTATCAGGTCAGGGAACAACATACACGCCCACTTTTGATTTCATGCTAACAAAAGATGGAGCAAACTGTCTCTACCTGCAGTGCAGTGAAAACATGGCCAAAGTTCGCGCTGAACAGAACGAGGGAACTGTTTGAAAACACCGGGAGGAACACCACAAGACTCACTATAGTGCTTACGGGTCATTGGTCGAGCAACACGACTCCCTTCAACAATCATTATTGCAGTTGTGGGAGGTGGACCACTCTTTTTGTGTTTATTCGCTGATTGAGCAAGAAGCAGACTACGTTCGCTCGTAATTTCTTTCCCGAAAGACCTCAGAACACTTCCAACTTTGGAGATTAGGAAGCTAGTTACAGTTACACTTCCTGGATCTCACAAATTGGATTTCAAATACCAGCCAATATCAACACAAACAAGGATGTAGCACCAAAACTGCACTTTATGTGATAGTTGTGCCACTTGGCTTTGGTATCAACCACCAAACCAACCAACGAATCAAACAACGAATCTTTACTTTAATACTTTCAATGTTTTCTACAACTACTGTTCTTTTTTTTTTGTCTGCTGGACTCCTAAACTACCTTTTTTAGTCCAAGCTCTATTCTGCAAAAATTAAATAGAACAACTGTTCTTTCTTCTCAAAACGTTGCTTTTTCAAACCAACTTTTCATGTGGAACTTCTACACTTGATACAGTTTGTTTAATGGAGCATATAGGAATTCATTTGGGATGTTTCCGTACAAACATTTGAAACCATATTTTCCAATCATGACTTTTGTAACAAACAAACAAATATTTGAGAACTTTGAAGCACACTGAATTCTCATGCCAGAGGCCCATGTTCGATTCCTAGCTGGGGCTGCTAAAACACTCGTCTACTTTTATAGCTATTCACATGAATCAGATGAAAATTATAAGACTGACACAAGTGCACTCTAGGCAAGCAATGGCCAAACCCTCCAGTGAGGATGAAAAACTGCCAACTACCAAACGCCTCCCTACCTCCGTTTGAGATGTTGAAAAAAACAGTGTTGCATACACAAGTCAAATGTGTAGACTTTGTGGAATCACAACGGGTCCATATAGAGCCCTAAGAATGTCTCATACAGAGGCAGCCACTGTAACCTAACTTGGCAGCTTTGACCCAGTAAAACATTTCGGCATGCACCACTGACTTTGTAGTTCGCATACTTCTAAATCAAGAAAGTTCACTGTATGAACTCAGCATAACGTAAGCAGCGTGCAGCTGGAAACTAAGTGGTTCCGAGTCTTTTAAATCGAAATTCAGTTTTATTAGTTTACATAAAAGAAACTCCCTCCAGCAAATTCAACAACTGAATTTCACACTTTTACATTTCGTGTGTTCTGTGAACA
Source organism: Melieria omissa (assembly GCA_963971225.1). Taxonomy (NCBI): domain Eukaryota; kingdom Metazoa; phylum Arthropoda; class Insecta; order Diptera; family Ulidiidae; genus Melieria; species Melieria omissa. The sequence continues at coordinate 54,399,796 of OZ020267.1, read as the reverse complement.
CAACTTTTGAGTTGAAACTAAATGAAAGTAACACACAAACACATTCACGGACACATACATACATGCATACATTCACATGTAAGTGTGCAAGCATCTTGGCAACTCGATTGCTGACGAGCAGACGAACGCAGCACGTCGAATGTCGATTTTGTGTGCGCCACAAAACGTCGCTCAAATGCATTAGTCATGCGGCAATTAACGAAGCAACAAAAAAACAAAAAAAAAAGTGTGCAGATTTGGCTACAAAAATAACAAAAAACCAAACAAAAATTGCAAATTAATCTAAGAGCTAAGAAACAGCAACAACAAGAGCAACAAAAAAGTAATTAAATATTTTAGCTGTGCGCTAAATTGAAAATGTTTGCTGTCCACTTTGAAAGGAAAAAAGTTTACAAACAGCAACAAATTTGCACAAACATAAATTTTATAAAAACTAAAAAGCATTAAACATTGTAAAAAACGAAAGCTGCACGAAAATAGTGAAATAAAATGAAACGAAAATAGGAAAAAAAATTACAAGCCAAAATGATTTTATGCCAACGACCTCAGCCCTGGCGACAGCAACAAAACGCATTGTAACGCGACGCTTGATGTCGCTGTTTGCGCAATAAGCTGAACTTTATTTTCACAATTTTGTAAATTTTGTTTACTAACGAAAAAAAGTAATGTTCACACTAAATGCAAATATTTTGCACTTTTTGTACTTTCCGACATGCGCTGATCAACGCTTTTATACTGCGTCAGGGGCGGATTTAGAAAAATATTTCGGGGGGGGGTTTCAAAAAGTAATCCTTTGATATTCATAAATTGCCTTTTAATTTGTATGTAGTTTTAATGTCGATCCTAATATTTCGGGGGGGGTTTCAACCCCCAAAACACCCCCCTGAATCCGCCACTGTACTGCGTCGTAACGCCCTACCAGCTGACAGACTAATGCCGCCATTGTGTCGCACTGACACTTCGACGCACAGTGTTGCGAGTGGTGACAAAATGCCATAATCAAATATTATAACCTCAAAACTTTGATGAGGTTTTGTTGGAAAAATCTCAATTAAGATAAAACCCAAGTTTTAAGAAAAAATATTAAACAGCATAGAAGTTGTCAGTTCTTAAAGTAGGCCATTACAGCATTGAAAAAAAAATTGCAGCAATTTCAAATGTTTGCTTTCACTTTGGAGTTCAATATTACAGTGGAGTCTGGATATAGTGAACTAATTATTGCAAGGCCTATTCATTGCATTGAGGTTGTTCACTAAATCAAGGTTAACATTTTTGTTCAAAAACTCGTTTTATTTGCTAAAAAACACTTTATGTTTCTTGATTAAAATTTTTTCAATATTTAGAGGCTCCATATCAAATTTGGGTGTTCACTATATAGGGGTTTCACTATACCCAGACACGACTGTAATAAAAACTATTTTGAGCAAGTTCCTAAAACTTACTGTTGTCGTAAGTTTAACATAATTAAAGTCTGGTAAGACCAAAATTTTGTTGATTTTCATGAAAAATATGAAATAAAGAAAAAAAGTACAAACAGAGTTGAAGCTTTAAAGTTGAATGAAAAAAACACCTTTTATCACTTTTGAAATTTTTTAATACTTTACAAATAAAGAAAACAAGTACAAACAGAATTGACGCTTTAAAGTTGGATGAAAAAACACCTTTTATCACTTTCGAAATTTTTTAATACTTGTAATACAGTCGTGTCTGGATATAGTGAACTAATTATTGCAAGGCCTGTTCACAGTATCGAGGTTGTTTACCATATCAAAGTAAACATTTTTGGTCAAATACTCGTTTTATTTGCTCAAAAAACACTTTTTGTTTTTTGTTTAAAATTTTTTTCAATATTTAGAGGCTCCATATCAAAATTTGGGTGTTCACTATCGGGTGTTCACTATACCCAGACACAACTGTATTTTTCTATATATTTAATATTTTCGTATTTTTTTGTATGACATTATGATGTAAAATTTTCTGATGCATTTAATTGCGTGAATACAAATTATCGGCATTTTTCAGTGAAGAACCGATTCATGAAATTTTAAACGATTTGTTGAATTCCAATTGCAATTAGCCAAATCGTCGCCTCAGAAAACGAATGTCGTATGTTCCATTGAGCCTAGTACGACATACGACATTTGTATTCTCAGGCGACGAAATAATACTTTATTGTTGTTTGAAAAATTTTAAATCAAATACGATTTATAATTATGTTCGAAATAGGAGGGTTAATGGAGTTTCAATTGCGATTACATTTTGACTTTTGCTTCGTAGAAACCCAAAAAGTTGACACCTCACAACTTTGTTTGTATGGGAGAAGCCCTCTGATGGTGAATATTTAAACTTTAACTAATTTTGTATTTTTGCACCAACGAATGTTGTCGATCGCTGAATAAATGATTAACATCGGTTTAGTAATTTCCGAGATACGATGTTTCCTCGCTTACTTAAACCATTGCTGCCTAATGGGTAAAATTTTACCCATGAAAACTGACTTTTTAAAAAAATCACAGAAAAGTTCGTGGTAGAGATATCTCAAAATCATTGATAGGGATAGTTAGGGTAAAAATGGAACTACCTTAAACTAGTGAAGGTCACCCTAAAATTTCGCCATCTAGCTAGAGTTACCAGACTCCAAAAATCGTGAATTTTTCGGAGGTGGTCGTGAATTTTGGTGGTGGCCATAGAACTTAACAAAAATCTGCCTCCTAACTCACCTGTAAAATACAATAAAATACAACTTTGGTTCACGTGTTTAGCTGAGCACTTTAAAAAGTATGGAAAAAAATCTACCATTGTTGCCTAATGGATACAAAATACCCAATTAATATCTCAGCAACGTGCAGAGACAGAAAGCTGAAATTTTGTTTTTAATCATTTTGGGTCAATTCCAGGTCGTGTAGGAAATTTTATCAAAATCGTATAGACGGAACTGGTACCCGGCAGCAATGGGTTAATAATTTCGTATGTATGAGAGGCGCCCTCTGGTGATGATTTTTTATCTCAAACTAATTTCGTATTTTTTGCGCTCAGGAGTATTGCCGATTGTTAAATAAATCGCGAAAATCGGTTCAGTAGTTTAGAGATTACATGGTATCTCTCCTCGCTAACTTTACTACATTTACAAGTAGGAAGTTAATTTCATAAAAAATCTCTAGTTTTGTATAGCAGCCCCCTTAAAAGTTGCAAATAGCGATTAGATATATATGGAAAACAAATTGAATGAGAAGTTGATGGTACATTTGACACATCTGGGACCAACCTGGGAACAGTGGGGGCCCATTTTATAAAAACGATAGTTTTGTATGGGAGCCTCATTAGGGGTTGGTGATAGGGGGTAAGTATGTTCGAAAGAAATATTCAGAAAGAAAAATTAGTTGGGGTCAGTCATAGACTTAAACCCTCTCAGAGTAACTTCTGCATTGTTGTGGAGTAATTTGTCGAATTTTTAATTTTGATTACTTTTGAAATGAGCGCATTTTATCCATGTACACATTTATAAATAAATCTTTATTAAAAAGAAATATGTATTATGAAAGTAACTTTTGTGACCTAAGATGACTTTCATTGTTAATATGAAGTTTTTTCACATCCGGTTGTATGGAAGATGGTCGTAAGTTTGCTCACATTTCATTGAAATGTTGCACAGTGAATTATTCACTCATACAAGAACCGTATACGATTACGGTTGTGTTACGTATTTATGTACGACTACTTCTTCTATTTTTGTCACTTCACTCTATGAACTCGCAACACTGTGCAACGCCTGGGTTTCTGTGTTAATGCACTGCCGCTTTTTAATTATTATAATATCTACCATTGCCAATGCTGCTGGTGCTGTTGTTGTTATTGTAACTGTTGTTGTTGTTGTTGTTAATGTTGCTTGACAGTTGAAGTTGCCATTTGTTTTTGTTGATTTTTCTTGCTTTTGTTTAATTACCCAATTCTGCGCATATTGTACAGAAAATAACACAAAAACAACAACAGGTAAAAGTAATGACAACAAGTAGAGTAAGCAACCAAACTCGTTCGGTTGTAACTGTTGTTGCAATTATATTATAATTATTAAAAGTTTTTTTTTTTTCTTGTATGTTATTATTATTTTCTATTATTGTTTTTGTTGTTTATGTTGTAAGGCCACTGTTTCATATTGTTGTATGTATTTTTAGTTCGACGGAGAAAAAGGTCAGAGAATCATGAGCACAGAAATTTATTGTGAAAAGTTAAAGTTAAAGTAGTAAAACACATGCTTGCAGCTTTTTGATATAAACCAGCGACTTGAGAAAAACACAAGAAGAAAAGATTTACCAAATCGCACTATCTGTATGACTAACTGATTGAACAGAATGCAATACCACAGCCATAAGCGATGTGGTTGTCAGAATGTCACAAAGTTATATTTTTAGTGCATCTAATAAGTTTTCTTGTTTTTTTATCATCGATATCTAAGAATTCAATGACAAATGTTTGAGCTGTCGAATGCGTGGCGCAAAAAAGTTAAAATTCAATCAATCGTCTCTACAGCCGCAGTTATGCACAGTGCTCTCTCTCTCATACAAATTCACATATATTAACTTTTGACGGGTCCTGCCACAGCTACAACTACGACATTCTGTTCAGGCAGTAAAGACAGTTATACCCTTAAAACGTTCATGCAGAATATTTATTCTGGCGTTCGCTGTGTGGCATGTAGTGCCGTTCTGCTGGAACCACATGTCGTCCACATCGATATCGTTTAATTTGAGTCAAAAAGTTATCATCGATCTGTAGCGAACGCGAGTGACAGTGGTGGCCCCACGACTATGAGACCATCATTTCTTCTTCGCAAAAGTATGAACCAAAATCCGACCCAACAGTAACTGTTTGTATATGCTTTGATACCTGGTAAACCTTGTGTGACTTGGCGTCGTTCCCTTTACAAAAATGTTGCTTTGCTTTCCTTCGTAGGATGAGCTAAAACTTTTTAGCCAAAGTCCTTTTTTTCTTGCTGAGTTAGCAAAGATGTGTGGGGCCCAGAGTTGTGACATACCACCTTTTCTGTTCAATTCCGGTAAATTTTTTTCAAATTTTGCATTAATTGCTGGCTGTAGAGACTCGAATCAAACATTTAAAACGACTCGAATCGTCCTTGAAGTAAAACGAACAAACAAATCTTGACTATTTTTCCCCCAAACCAATAGAAAGCGGGGAAAAAGTTATTTTGATGTAGTTTGTATATAAATTTGGAAAAAGGACAGATTTTGCTGGTATTAGTAGCTACACTTACCAGTACCAATACGAACTAGCGGAATATTACGCTGCGTTAAGCGATGACACCAACCAAAGGACTATTGATGCCACTTTACTAGAACTGCTAACTAATCCACCAACCGGGCAGAAATTCTATTGATTAACACGTTGACTTCCACGGCAATTTTCAGAATTCCGGTCTAAGAAGCCAATGTCATTTAATGAACAAATATGACAAGTAAACACATTACGAGATAACTCGTAGTCGGCGTCCTAGCAAAGAACGCAATCTACGAGCTATCTCATAGTTGGCAGTCAACGTGTTAACACTAGAAAGAGCGCAAGTTTTCCATACATACGAAAACTACACATCATATCCGCTTATATCTCGAAAAGTACACATCGGATTTGGCTGATTTTTCACAAAATAAATTTTTTTTAATATAAAACTTTCCACGATTAACAACCAAAAAGTCGCCAAAGCAAAAATACACAGAAATGATAAGAAAATGCAGATATTTAAAAATAAAAAACCGTCCAAATTAGCGCAATGGTCTTTCTAGCAATCAATGCAAGGCAAAAGCTCCAAGTTTTAACCCTTTTGACCCCGAATTTTACCCTGTGTTTCGATATTATTTTTTGGTATTTAAATCATGAAACACTTCCTGCTTAAGAGGTGTGCACACTTGATTTGAAGTCGCCACGCCTCTTTTTCAGAGTTCTAGAGATAGTTTACTTTTAAACAGTTTTAGCTTAAAACGGGTTAAATACATTTTGTATCAATATTTTTTAGTTACAGAAAAATTATTTGATATTTATGGAAAAATACTAAATTATCACTTTTTGATTTTATTTAACCATTATTAAAGAAATAGGGTTTTGATTAAACGCGCCCAATTCGTAGACTTCAATTAGAACACAAACTTTTCCTGATATCGCTGCAAATTATTGGAAACTATTTTGGGGATAACAGTAAAATATTTGTAATTTGCTTTGAATTCACTTCTAAAAATACTAACTTGTTGGTGCCAACTTAAATTAACCCATTGGTGCCTAATGGGTAAAATTTTACCCATGAAAACTGACTTTTTAAAAAAATCACAGAAAAGTTCGTGGTAGAGATATCTCAAAATCATTGATAAGGATGGTTGGGGTGAAGATGGAACTAAAAGTATGGGAAAAAGCTACCATTGCTGCCTAATGGGTACAAAATACCCAATGAATATCTCAGCAACGTGCAGAGATAGAAAGCTGAAAGCTTTGTTTCTGATCATTTTGGATCAATTCCAGGTCGTGTATGAAATTTTATCAAAATCGTATGGGCGGAACTGGTACCCGGCAGCAATGGGTTAAACCCAAAAATCAGTCCTAGCTTTTGCTATAAGATGACAAATAGGCGAATTTGTGAAATGAAAAAATGAAGAGAAATGAAAAAGTTGAAAACAAATAGTACAATGGTCTCAATAACTCGCGTTTTTTTTTTTTCAAACATCGAAAATGGTTAGATTATCGCCTTTGAAAAGCTGTAGTAAGTACATAAAAAACTTAACCAGTAAATCTTTTTCATTTCTTTGGCTCTTAAAATAATTCACCAATTTCCACTAAAGCCATAAACGTGTTTAATTATATTCCCTTTTCTACGATCTTATATAGTTTTACTACGAATTTAGTTGGCGCACTAAGACTTTTCACATGAACCGAAATTTTTTCGTTTCCCCTTTTTTATGTACAACTTTTACCATATTTAAACACTTTTCAACGCAACTATAAAGTGCACACAGTAAGTCGAACTCAAATATTTCCTCGCTTAAGCAACAGTAAAACACTATCACGACTGCTCGCCAGGTAATAAGAATTTTACAATCCTTACTTTGCAGGTTTGTATAAACACTTAAAAAGTGCTTAAATCTTAATGAAGCCATAAAAAAGTAATCAATTATGAAAACTGGCAAAAATGGAAAGTCGTTTGCAAAAAATTCATGCAGAAAGCTAACATTTCGCGCAAAATATTGGCACATGAACTGTTACTTCATTAATTGACTCTCTGACACTTGCGAAAAAAAAACACCATAAAACAAAAAAACAACAAGCGTGTGGAAATCAGCAAAGTTAACACGTAAAAGCTGTGGCCCGGTTTGAGTCGCCTCGTTGGCTGTTCCGCTTGAGCTATAATCTAGAGAAAGGTTTTGTTTTCCTCATATTCATGCAAAAACCTACAACAACAACAGTTTTCGTTTGATGATAAGGTTTGAAATTCGACGTTGCCATGTTAAATTATACAATGTTGCTATTAATCATTAAATCTATTCAAGTATTTGTAATGCCGTATGTGTGTGTGTGTGTGTGTGTGTGTGTGTGTGTGTATTCAGTTCATTGGCATTTAAGTTTGGTTGTGGGATCTTGACAGCGTAGCCAACCAGTCAGCCGGTTAAATTGCCAAAGCATTAATTTCAGTCGCATTAACTTCTGTTCAGTACTCAAAACTGCCAACAATTAGACACACAAATTGCCCCAAATTACGAAATTACTAATAAAAGCAAAATTCTCAAATTGTTTTCAGAAAATTGTTTACCTTCCATGACAATTAAGACTTCCAAGCGGAATAAATATACACACATACACATTCCTAAATAAGTATGGAAATTAGTTGTATTCAAATTGCAAGTTGTATTTTTATTAAACGAAATTTAATTGATCAAAACAAAGCTCAAAAGATTCCCACTTAGACTCACAAGACTCACTTATTTAGGAGCCTCGTTCTTTTCTGGGTTAGAAGAAATTCCGGAGCGTCACTTCACTGCTGAACTTCCGTAGAAACACCCACATTCTCATCGATCACTTTAACTTACTAGGGATTGCAATCCCGGACCAGTTTTACAATCCCGGGATTTTCGTGGCTGAAAATCATAATCCCAGAATCCCGGGATTTTTTCGGGATTGAATATATTACTTTAAGGAACTAGTTCTGACTTTTGTTCAATAAAATAAATTATATCTATGTATTAAATATAATTCTTTGGACTTAATTTAAAACTAAGAACAAAATATTTATGACAAATAACTTAAAAACTCATTTAATTTCCAAATCACCTGGTTAACCTGCTGAAAAAGGCATCACTCTGGTTCAATACTAGTAGATCAAATCGCATTATATGTAAATCTTCAAGTTTTGGCCATTCAAAATAAGTGAAATTCAACGTGAGTAATAACTATCAATAATTCAAGTTTCGCTATAGTTTAAATTCTCAAATGCTGATGGTTTTATATTAGCTGTTTCTTTCTTAATCCTCTTATTCCCACCATTTTCCTTGTGTGTTGTGAATATGACAAGTCACATAAGTGTAAAGAAGAGTTTAACTTGCATGTTTTTAGAAAATTTTGGTTGTTTACTTTTTTGAATGGATTTATTTTTGGGAGCGTAAGCGTCGTTTGCACTTCTAATTTTGATTACTGGCAAATTTGTACTGGAAAAGTACCAAAAACAGAGCGAGTTTGCACAAATTTTTAAAAAGTAGTTATACACAAACAGAGCTATTGTTGCATTAACACTTATTTAAACGTCACAGGCAATGGGCAATTTATTTTTTGTGTTAAATAAGAAGGGTTGCTCTTTTCGAAATCAATGTGACAAAAGCAATAAGTACGATTTTTTTTGTTTCCGGGATCCCGGGATCGGATTTTGTCAACCCCGGGACTCCGAGATTCGCAATCCCGGGATTGCAATCCCTACTAGGTACCCAACTATGTCTATGCATCGCCAACTGATCTGCATTCTGATAAATAAATAAATGTGCTGCATCAGAGCGAATTCAAGATAATTTGTGGAGAAATAGTTATGAAGTGTTGTTGATTAATCCATCGCTACTTTTTGTGGACAAAGTGCCGCCAATGAAGGACGCCTCCAATTTGTTGTTCTTTTTTTGAAGCAGTCAAGAATGCAGTGAAGGTGACGCGTGCGTTGGTGAACTTCGCTAAGTGATAGTTGATGCTCTGGAAACGCATTTAATGAATCTTACTTCTATGCATTAGTTGGAATTCCCATTTCTTAAATCCATTTTTTGTAGCAATGCAAAACAGGAAAACGATGTAGTCAAAATCTGAAAAAAGGAATACATTAGTAGAACTATTTATATTTCTAGTTTCTAAAATGCAATCGAACCACTAACATTTCTGTACCGCGACAGGTTTAAGTTGTACAACTTGCCAGCTGTCAATTTAAATGAACGCTGTGCATGGAGCATAAAGAACAGAGAGTCCATCTTCATTTCAACCATATGAAGATACCAGGGACTACGCAGCAATGCCTCGTCGCAGCGTTGACTGTTCTGAAAGACGATCTCACCCCCATAGCAGATGATGAACATATCCACCAGGACGATTATTGTGTACTGTGCCAAGGAGAGCACATGCAGCACCGAATTAGCAGCAGTGGACTAAAATCACAAGCTGTCATCAAGCAGTTAGCAAAGATAATCCCATTGGTACCTTGACGGCAACAAACGCCACCAGACATATCAGTAGAGTGAACTCTATAGTTTTGAAGAACAATATGAAATAGTAGAGCTCCTCCAATTGAACCAGTCCGTCCAGTATGTAAAGATGATGTGCAACACACGACTTCAATGCCACTTTGAACGCCGTTTGGAAACTCTCAGGTTTCGGGATGCTCTCATCAATCGACGGATTCATGGATTCTATATCGGTTGAATGCTCCACCGAACAAAAGTATTGGTCAAACTCATCTTCGGCAACCTGTTGGCTCTCCTTCAGTGCTCTGTGAACAAAAAGAGACAAAGTGCTAAGGTTTGTCAAAGTCTCAAAAACATTGCGTACAGTAACTGGTGTCCGGGCATTCGCATGTCTAAGTAAACTGTGGCCATTATGTTCTTCAGACTGCAGTTGAGCATGTCGTATTGTCCGCAGAAGAGTACGCAGACTGTCAGATAGAAGGTGACGGTGACGGCAAATGCGGTACCCATTTGCAACTGGCCGACAGCTTGCAGAAAATAAATGATCTCATAGACAACTGGTGCCTGCGGTAGAAGCAATAAAATAATGTGGCGTTTAGTTCTATGAACGGCAGACTGTACACACCTTATAGTCGATCGGGTACCAACACGGTAGGGGCAGAGTGCGTTCCGGATACGTAAGGGGTACAAGCAGCCAAAACGCTACTCCAAACACGCCGCTGTAAACGAAAGCTTTCGTCCATTTATTCGCCAAGGCCAACGATTGATCCATGGTGACGTAAGTAAAGCCTGGAAGATCCAAAATTAAACTAGTAAATCATTCCACTCCTCCTCCGCATACCATTGTCCGAGCGCAGTTTATACCGTTCGTTGATGTACTGAATCAGCTCATCCACGCGCCTCCGTCCGAAGCGCTTGAAGAACAACTTAATGATGATGCCCCACGTGTAAATCACCATCTGGATCATGCAGCCCAGCGTCAGCTCCATACCGCCCGTTCCCTTGTTTATGTAGATTGTACATGCGTACAAGATATCGATGTGCAGCATCACAAGGTACGAAAACAGCTCGTATCCAACGTCCAGCAGAGTGGCCAGCGGCCGCAGACACTGTGGAAATAGATGCTCGAAGGGCAGCGGATACATGGCCGCGAACCACATGACCCGCCGTAGGAATTGGAACATGTCGCGGCGCTGCACTTTGCGTGGACAGTCGGGTGGTTCCACTGTCGGACGCCTTGACTGATGGTTCCTTCCCGATGGCATTTCTCCGCGGTTGGTTGAACAGTCGAGTATTCACGATGTGCCTCAGGAACGGTGCTTTTATAGCGTTTCCCGCGCTGTTGTTTTAGCTGTTGAAAGGATTAACTTTTCAATATCTACAGACAAGACCAACAACGGGAATAAATGCTATTTTCTAACAGTTAATTGTTCAATTAGAAAAGTTTTAAGTTCAAATGCAATGCAAGTTGAGTGAGTTATGGTTAAAATTTGTGGCGTAAATTACATACATTAGATTTGGCTTCAACTGTGATTTCTCACGCACAAAACGAACAGATGCCAGAAGTTCGAAGTGAGACGCGCATATGGCTGTCGTGTTAACACTAGGAGCTTTTCCAGGCCCATTTTGACTTTGAGTAGTCGCCAAAGCTCTGATCGCCGAAATATTTCATGCCAACTACCGCTAATGTTTTCTAAACGAAATGAAACCAACAAAAGTTTATTTGCATGGATTTTGTAGAACAAACATGGCCACTTTATGTATGTAGGCGCTAAGTAGAGCAACTGGGCCTGGCGAGGCCCATTCGTAAATATATGAAAAATATACCTAAAATGTACGTTAGCCGTTAAACAAAAATTATTCAAACACGAGCCACCATGTTTGGTAACTTTATTACAATGTGTGTGTGCAGAGGCGCACGCAAGGGGGGTTACAAACCCCTTAACTATATCTGTTTGTTACAAAAAATGCGGCTGGAAAATGTTTCTTCGAATAGTGTTCGGCTGAAAAGTTATGTGTGAAGTCCTGTCTGCCACATTGTGTATATGTTAAGCTGTTATTTACCGTAAGGAATTTCGCTTCTTATAAGCTTTTGCTCAGGTGTACAAGTATGCTATTCGAAATGTTTTGCATTGATCGCGTAATCGAGTTTATATTTATACTGTGTTTCCTTGTGCTCTCCGCTTTTCTTGGTTTGAACTACTTGTCAGGAATAAGCGATGAAGTGTGGGATGGTCCTAAATAGGCGCCGTCGGTTTTGTTCGCTGCCAACAGACCAGCAGCAGCTCACTGAGGATAGACTCGCCGGGTAAGGAAGACGATCTTTATAGTAATAGTGATGACGCCGATGAAGATTATATACCGCCTGATGAAACAGCGTCAGAGATGCTCAGTAGCTACTCTTCAACATGACGAAAAACGGCGCAAAACATTCTTGTCCTGTAAAACGTGCAAAAAACTCATGTGCCTTAAACACTGCTAAATTGAATATGTTTGTGTCATGGCTGTGCTGCAGAATAAACTGTCTCTTTTTTTACTTGATTTGAATTTCATCAAAAAATAAATTAATTAAATATTGTGCCATATACAAATAGCAGCTTTACTTTTTAGGGCACCTCAACCCCCCAGTCTCGCAAGAAATCCCCCTAATAATTACATCAACACATAGCTATACTATCATAGAGTACATGTGCCCAATATCAGCTGTCTATGCCACACCTAACTGGGCGAAAATCGTAGGAACAGCTGGTTATCGCTTATGGGCCTTGCGAAGCCCAGTTGCTCCACTTAGCGCCTACAAAGTAGTCGCTCATTCTAGTGTTAATTGTATATCGTAGAATGGATAAAGTAAAATCCATAAGTGTTTACCACGTGTCTTAACGATTTGTTATAACTTTCAACAAAAATGGATGGGACTTTCAGCGCAGGTGAGAGACGACAATAACCTTAAATCGATTTGTACAACTTCTTCCAATTGTGCATTGGGCCCATGTCCAAGTTACTATTTTAACTGAAAGTCTGTACTTTCAAATAATTTAAAAGTTAGCTAGAAGTTACACTTTTAAGTCATCGTCCAATACTTTAAAAATTCTGCTCTTCATACTTATTTATCTTCCTCAATAAAACGCCCAAAAACCCCCTTCAAAAATCTGGTCAATTGCATTCACATTAAAGTCTGCAAACTTATCTTTGTTGCAACTTACTTATTTCCTCTCCTTCAGAATTATCAAAGCAATGATTTCATATTCGATTGAGAATGCAACACAAGGCGGAAGATTGGCCAATGCAGCCGGCACAGTAACCTAAAAACCTATCAAAGTAGCACTTGAAAAAATCAACAAAAAGAACTAAACCAGCAACAGACAAGAAACACTTGAGACGCATAAAACGCGACTGCCAGGGTCACAAAATCTCCGAAAAATGAATAAAAATGAAAATGACAAAAAGACAAAAAGACAGCAAAAACAAAGGGCACGTAGCAAACGAAGCGAAAAAGCCATCGCGCCACTGTGCCCGTAAGATGCGACAGCAAATGCTACCACACATTCAGATCCATTGTTGAAAAATCTCAAAACCTATACGGTGCAGCATTGCGGCTGTTGGTAACTGTTGGTTGTTTTTGCATGCAAATTTCAAGCAACGTTTTCAATGAACTACAAATGAGCGCAATGCAAACAACGCAACAAACAAAATAAATAAAAAAAACAACAATCGAGAGATGAAACAAAGTCCACAGCGAACCAAGAAACGTTAATGATCATCTTCAAGTTCATTGGCAATGCTGGCAAGTGATTCATTTCTTGTTTTCATGAATTGATCGCAACATCAGCGGCGGCACTTGCCGATGAGAAAGATTGTAAAGCAGCCAGAGACAAGAGATCAGTGATAATGAAAATTGATAAATGAGAAACGAGAAAATGAAATGTGCAGACGGTGAATCCAAAAGGAAAACTAATGAGAGCGGCTGCCTAATGTTGCAAATATGGAATTGTAGCTTATTAAAAAATTACTTGAAAATGGTAAAATTTGAAACAAAGACACGTAACGTAGCAGACAGCACACACACACTCACACACACATACACATTCCTGCATACATAGAGATTCACGTGGCATTTGATTGCCATTTAAGTTTTGTTTTCGGCGTTTTCTATTACTTTATAACGAATTATTTTCATCTACCCGCTATGACCATTTAAAAGACAAGCCAGTTTTGGATATAACGGTACTTGCTGCAGCATGCATTTTGTAGACAAGTGGCATTACAGCAGCAGCAAACAAGCAATGAGCAATGAGCAATGAGCTGAACACGCTTTGCCGGGTTGGGCATGTGAAATTTTTAAGAGAGATATTTGAGAAACAAAAGACTTACGAAACAAACTTGTCTGGTATTAAACGAAATATTGACAGAAGAAAATTGTATAAATACAGTAAGGTATTGGTGGGATTTGCGGTCTCGCCAATAGAAATACCTGATGTGAGTAAATGGTACACGTTTTTTTCAACTCTAAGCACTCCACTCCGATAGACTCTTATTAATCTTGTTTCTCATCATGAACATAAAACAACCATATTCACTTACAATCTCTGAGTTCTTTGTTGTGGAAAATAATGATAAGACAGTGGTGAAAGCAAATGGAAAGACTAACCGATACGAAAGACTTAAGTCACAAACTTGACTGCATTTATGTTTGGAATGATTTTAATCTGAGCTGTGAATCAAAGAAACTTGACAAGTGATTTGGATTGAGGGTTCGTGATTATTCAAACCATTGGTTTGCTTCATAAACCTTTTCGATCTTGACTTAAGGACCAACGAACAGCAGAAAGTGCCTGACCGGTCGGAAGCAAACGAAAAAATAGCAAAGACGTGGGCTCGAAAAATGGATGACAATTACTTAACCAAGTTCGATAGCGTGATTCTCGATGATGAAATCTACTGAAAGGCGGACTTCAAGCAATTGCCTGGGAATGCCTATTTCACTATAAAGAAAAGGTTGAAACACATAGAAATTACTCTGAAGTGAAATACACCAAATTTCCAAAACGCTTCATGGTATGACAAGCTATTTGCACCTGCGGTCTATGGAGCAAGGCGTTCAATACGACAGGAACAATTAACTCTAGAAATTTATATAGAAGAATGCCTGCAAAAAAGCCATCTACCATTTATTGAACAGCACAAAGGAACAGTTTTGTTTTGGCCAGACCCAGCGACAAGCCACTACTCCAGATCAACTATGGAATGGTATGAAGAAAATTACGGTGGTCTCAAAAGAGGCAAATCCTCCAAACTGCCCGGAACTTTGGCTTATTGAAAGATATTGGGCTATAATGAAGCAAACCCTAAGAAAAACGCAAAAAGGTTGCAAAAATTATGTAAATTTCCGAAATCGATGGAACCAAGCCTGTGCAGTAGGCACCGAACGTAATGTCTGGAGAGACTGGAACCGCTTGGAACCGCTAATTATATTTCATTAAATTTTTTTTTTGTGAATAAGCGTTTAAGAAATCAGTTTTTTTTTTGTAAAATCAGACGATTACTTTTTTTAAATGTGTCCTTAAAAATTCTAAATTTGTTCAGGTTCACTCCTTATTTTAATTGTACTGAATGCTATTAAATACATAAAATCTTTTGAGTTTAATCTCATGCTTAAGAAAAATAAGTTGTAAACTGAAGTTTCAAAAAAAACCTCTTAATTTTAGCCTAAAGTCATCTTTCATTTTGATTGTAATCTATTCGAAAGAAGAATTTAAATTTAGTTCCAAGACCGAATTTCAATAAATAAATAAATATGCTGTATCAGCGGTCAAGGCTTGCTCAGCAATGCTGATTAGATTCAAAATTGTGCGGGAGACTATCTGCAGACTGAACGAGGTAAGCACTGACAATGTCGTCACACTTCTTAAGGTACCTTGCCATTTCGATGTTGAAGGCAATGAAAAGAAGGATGCGCTCACCAAAGCTAAATCCATGGCTCGTTTTGTAGGACCTGAACCATTAGCACGTAAGCACATCACGACATGTACGCAATCGAAGATGTTCATTGATGCGCCCATGCCCAACAGAACGAGCTACCTGCTGAGCTTGGGTAAGATTAGCTTGAGAACTATCTTAGAGCTTGTCAACGGGTCTATCCCTTTTAACGAGTACCTCGCCAGGATTGGGGTCAAAAACTCGGCTTTATGTGACATGTGCTTTGAGGACGACGAAGCCTCGGTTTACTTCATATGTGAGTTCCCAGATTTCCTTCACGGGGATGAGCTCAGGAACCTCAAATTGTCGGGCATGGTCAGCTTCACGAAAGCAACGCTCCGGCGAACTGAGATCAAGAGATTACTGCAACCTTCTTAGGGAGACTGCAAACACTCAACTGGTCACTGGAGACTAGGCTCGTCGCTTGATTAGCTTAAACTCGAGTAATAAAATGTTGTATCAGAGCAATCCTCGAATTTATTCACAAAAAACCTCAAGTTAATTCAAGTTAATAGTTATAAAGTGTTGTTTATTAACCCATCGCTGCTTCTTGTAGACAATATGGCTTAAATCTGTCGCCGCCAATGAAGGACGCCTCCGATTTGTTGTTCTTTTTTTGAAGCAGTCAAGAATGCAGTGAAGGTAACAACGCGTGCGGTGGTGAATCTCGCTAAGGTGATAGTTGATGCTCTGGAAACGCATTTAATGAATTTTACTTCTATGCGTTAGTTGGAATTCTTATTTCTTAGATCAATGTTTTGTAGCAATGCAAAAAAAGAAAAAGATGTAGTCAAAATCTGCAAAGAAAATACATTACAAGTAGAACCATTTAAAATGCAATCGAACCACTAACATTTCTGTATCGCGACAGGTTTAAGTCGTACAACTTGCCAGCCGTCAATTTAAATGAACGCTGTGCATTGAGCATAAAAAACAGAGAGTCTATCTTCATCTCCGTCATATGCAGATACCAAGGACTACGCAGCAACGCCTCGTCGCAGCGCTGACTGTTCTGAAAGACGATCTCACCCGCATAGCAGATGATGAACATATCCCACAGGATGAGTATCATGTACTGTGCCAAAGAGAGTACATGCAGCACCGAATTAGTGGCAGAGGTCTAAAATCACAAGCTGTCATCAAGCAGTTAGCATAGATAATCCCATTGGTACCTTGACGGCAACAAACACCACCAGACATATCATGACAATTGTCTCTATCGTTTTGAAGAACCATATGAAATGATAGAGTTTTTCCACTTGAACCAGTCCGTCCAGTATGTAAAGATGATGTGCAACACACGACTTCAATGCCACTTTGAAGGCCGCTTGAAAACTCTCAGGTTTCGGGATGCTCTCAACAATCGACTGATTGATCCATTCTATATCGATTTGTTGCTCCAGTGAACAGAAGTATTGGTCAAACTCATCTTCGGCAACTTGTTGGCTCTCTTTCAATGCTCTATGAACAAAAATACGCAAACTGCTAAAGTTTGTCAAAGTCTCAAAGACATTGCATACAGTAACTGGCTTCCGGGCATTCGCATGTCTAAGTAAACTGTGGCCATTATGTTCTTCAGACTGCAGTTGAGTATGTCGTATTGTCCGCAGAAGAGTACGCAGACTGTCAGGAAGAAGTTGCAGGTGACGGAAAAGGACGCACATATTTGAAACTGGCCGACAGCTTGCAGAAAATAAATGATCTCATAGACAACTGGCGCCTGCGGTGGAAGCAATTAAATTATGTGGCGTTTAGTTCTATGAACAGCAGAGTGTTACAAATCGCTATTCACCTTATAGTCAATTGGGTACCAACACGGTAAGGGCAGAGTGCGTTCCTGATATGTAACGGGTACAAGCAGCCAAAACGTTACTCCAACAGCGCCGCTGTAGACGAAAGCTTTGGTCCATTTATTCGCCAAGGCCATCGATTGATTCATGGTGACATAAGTGAAGCCTGGAAGATCCAAAACTAGACTAGCAAATCTTTCCACTCCTCCTCCGCATACCTTTGGCCGAGCGCAGTTTATACCGTTCGTTGATGTATCGAATCAGCTCATCCACGCGCCTCCGTCCGAAGCGCTTAAAGAACAGCTTGATGATGATACACCAAGTGTAAGCAAGCATCTGGATCATGCAGCCCAGTGTCAGCTCCATACTGCCGGTTCCCCAGTTCATGTAGATTGTGAATCCGTACAGGACATCGATGTGCAGCATCACAAGGTAAGTAAACAGCTCGTATCCGACGTCCAGCAGAGTGGCCAGCGGCCGCAGACACTGTGGAAATAGATGCTCGAAGGGCAGCGGATCCATGGCCCCGAGCCACATGACCCGGCGTAGGAATTGAAACATGTCACGGCGCTGCACTTTGCGTGGACAGTCGGGTGGTTCCACTGTCGGACGCCTTGGCTGATGGTTCCTTGCTGATGGCATTTCTCTGCAGCTGGTCAATCAGTCGAGTATTTACGATGTGCCTTAGGAACGGTGCTTTTATAGCGTTTCCCTCGCTGTTGTTTTAGCTGTTGACAGGATTAACTTTTCTCTATCTACAGATACCAAACAGGTGAATAAATGCTTTTCTCGTACAGTTAATCGCTCAATTAGAAAAGTTTTAAGTTCAAATACAATGCAAGTTGAATGAGTTATGGTTAAATTTTGTGGGGTAAATTACATACATCAGAGTTGGCTTCAACTGTAATTTCTCACGCACAAAACGAACAGATGCCAGAAGTTCGACGTGAGACGCGCATATGGCTGTCGCGGTAATTGTATGTTGTATGATAAATAAAGTTAAATTACAGTTTAAACATGTTTGGGTGCTCTTAAAGTTAAGTTAAATGTTTGATTAAAAGTTTGAATTGCACTTCTTGGGTGATTTTCCATAAGTGTTTACCACTTAATTGGTCGTGTCTTTTCATACATTTTAACGATTTTGCATAACTTTCAAAAAGAATGGAAGGGACTTTCAGCGTAGGTGAGGGACGGCGATAGCCTTAAACCGATTTGTACAACTGCTTCCAATTGTGCAATAGACCCATATCCAAGTTACTATATAACTGAAAGTACTGTGCTTTGAAATAATGCAAAAGTTAGCTAAAAATTCCACTTCTAAGTCATCATTCAAGTCTTTAAATATTCCGTGCTCCGTGATCTTTACACTTATTTACTTACTTAACTGGTCATAACAACTCGTTATCAGGTTGCGGCCTGCCGCAAAACTTCTCTCCAGGCGCCTCTGCTTCGCGCGCGCCTTCTCCAGTTGGTCACACCAAGAGATAACAGGGCCTCTTCAACTTGGTCCTTCCACCGGATACACGGCCTCCCTCTTGGCCGTCGACCTCCAACCACCGCATCGAACACCTTTTTCGCCGGGGCTTCGTCGCCAGCCAGCGCAGCCGCTGGATGTTCATTTGCTGTGCTTTGTCCATGTCCTTACACAGCTCATACAGCTCGTTATTAGTTCGTATACGATAGTCGTCGCCAATACAAACAGGGCCGACGATTTTGCGAAGTACCTTCCTCTCGAATACTCCAAGGGCTGCTATGTCGTTTCGCGTCACTGTCCATGCTTCTGCGCCATAGAGGGTCACGGGCAAGATAAGCATCCTATAGAGTGCAAGTTTTATCGGTCGACAGAGGTCTCTACTTCTCAATTGCCTACCGAGACCGTAGTAGCACCTGTTGGCAAGAGTAATCCTTCGCTTTATCTCCAGGCTGCCATCATTGCTGCTGTTAACGGCGGTGCCAAGGTTGACGAATTCCTTGACAACTTTAAAAGTATATCTGTCGGCTTAGACGTGAGACCCTAGCCGCTGTGAGTTCCTGCGTGTAGACAGCACATACTTCGTCTTGCCCTCATTTACTACCAGACACATTTTGGCAGATTCTCTTTCGATAGCCACAAAGGCAGCGGTGACATCAACGTCATCAGCGTAGGCAAGAAGCTGGACACTTTTGTTGAAAATTGTGCCATTACGATGTACACCGTCTTTGCGCAGAACACTCTCCATGGTGAAGTTGAAGAGGTCGCAGGACAAAGGATCGGCCTGTCTGAATCCTCGAACGGTATCGAATGGGTCGGAGAGGTCACTTCCAACCTTGACGGAGCTGGCTCAACGTCGCTCTCCAAAGTCTCATGAGCTTTCAAGGGATACCAAGTTCAGACAATGCGGCATATAGGCGATCCCTTATCGAGCTTTTGAATGCTGCCTTGTAATCGATGAAGAGATGGTGAGTATCGATTTGATTCTCATGGGTCTTCTCCAGGATTTGGCGTTAAGTGAATATCTGGTCGATGGTGGACTTACCAGGTCTAAGGCCGCACTGATATGGTCAAATCAGCGCCTTGGCGAGTGGCTTTAATTTTTCACTTAGTACGCTCGTCAGGACCTTGTATGCAATGGGAAGTAGGCTGATACCCCTGTAGTTGGCGCATATTGTTGGGTCGTCTTTCTTCAGCACAGGGCTAAGGGCACTGAGGTTCCAATCGTTGGGCATCCGTTCTTCCAGCCATATTTTTCAGATGAGCAGATGCATGCACCCAATCAGCTCACCGCCGCCGGCCTTGAACAATTCAGCTGGTAGCCCATCCGGCCCTGCAGCTTTATTGTTCTTGAGTCGCTGGATAGAAACCCAGACCTCGTCATAGCTGGGCGGTGGCACATCCACACCGTCGTCGTCGATTGGTGCCGTCTGGACATCTTCACCACTGGCAGTATTGTTCTCTTCGTCGCCTGCGAGCAGCTTGGTGAAGTGCTCCTTCCACAACCTCAGTACACCCTGCGCATCCGTAACCAGATCCCCGTTTTCGTCTCTGCAAGAAGATGTCCCGGGCTTAAATCCTTCCGTGAGACGCTTCACTTTTTCGAAGAATTTTCGGGCGTCATTTCTGCTCCTGCACTCTTCGAATTCCTCACGGTCGTGCCTTTTTTGAAGGGCACCTCTCTTTTTTCCTCTCTTCCCGGTATTTTTCTGTCACGGCTCGCGTGGCAGCCGACTGCAGGATCTTCTTGTAGGCAGCATTCTTTGCTGTAGTGGCTGCGCGAAACTCTTCATCGTACCATTGGTTTTTTGATGGTGGACGTCGAAAACCAAGGACATTTTCTGCGGCGGCGCGCATAGAGTGGGACAAGTGATCCCATAATCCGCCGATGCCATCAGGTGGAGAGGGGGAACGACCGAGCTGGTTGGAGAGTTGAACGGAGTAGGCTTCGGCTACCCCTTGTGATTGCAGCTTACTGATGTCCACCTTCCTTTGCGAACTAGGTTGCGCGGTCTTTGCTGCGCAAAGACGCATGCGTACCTTGGCTGAAACAAGATAGTGATCCGAGTCGATGTTGTGTCCTCGGAACGTGCGCACATCTAGAATGCTAGAAGCATCAATACATCAATGACAATGTGATCAATCTGGTTGCGGGTGGATTGATAGGGGGATAACCAAGTGGCCTTGTGGATATCGAGGTACTGGAATCTGGTGCTACTAACTACCATGTTTCGTGCCGCGGCGAAATCGATCAGCCTCAGACCATGGTTCGTAATGATCGCAAGGAGGCTGAACTGCCCAACCAAATATACCTTCTCGCCCGACTTTTGCATTGAAGTCCATGAGGACGATTTTGACGTCGTCACCCGTCGTAGACGTCCTCGAGCTTCGCATAGAAGGTATCCTTGGTCGCATCGTCCTTTCTTCCGTCGGGGCGTGTGCGGAAATTAGACTAATGCTAAAGTATTTAGCTTTGATGCGGATGGAGGACAGCCGTTCGTTCGCCGGAGTGAACCGAGAGACGTGGTGGCGCAGTCTCTTGCTGACTACAAATCCGCAGCCAAATTCGCGCTTCTCCGCATGGCAGCTGTAGTAGATGTCGCAGTCTGCTCGTCCGTGTCCTGGATGGCGGTGATGTCAGCCTTACATTTTTTGAGTGCTTCCGCCAGTTGGATAGAGGCACCTGCCCTATAGAGGGTCCGGACATTCCAGGTGCATATCCCAAATCGTGGTCCTTAAATCGTTTGCTGTGGTCGTCCACATTATGGGTTCCATTCGAAGCTTGGTCTGCAGTTTTCATTGGTTGTGTGTTTTACGTGGCGAGCACCAAACCCTGCGCACAACCCAAATTTCAAGTCCTGGGGATTGGACATGCTGCACACATTAGTTCACTATTCAGCGAATGTCAAATAGCTATCCAGAAGGGCTACACGGAGGCTGTGTATCAGCTTGGATTGCACAGGGACAAGGATCGTTCTGCCGTTCGCCAAGTTGAACGCAATCAGAGACTTTACTTTGTATGTCCACTCCCTTCCTTCCTACTTATTTATCTTCCTTTATAAAACGCAAAAACAAACCTTGTCAAAAACCTTGTCACTTGCATTCACATTAAAGTCTACAAACTTTGTTGGGTTTGGCATTTGAAATATTTAAGAGAGATAAGATTAGAGAAACGTTTCTCTTGTTTCTCATCATGAACATAAAACAACCATATTCATTTACAATCTCTTTCTTTGTTGTGGAAAATATACTGGACACTGGTGAAAGTAAATGGAAAGACTTAACGATACGAAAGACTTAAATCACAAACTTGACGCATTTATGAATGGAATGATTTTAATCTGAGCTGATAAACAAAGAAACTTAAGAAGTGAGTTGGTTTAGTGGTTCGCGATTATTCAAACCACTGGTTTGTTTCATAAACCTTTTAGATTTTGACTTTGACATGCACAAGATTTTTGTTATTTACTCGTACACTTTTGTCTTAAAGCTGAATGGTTCAATTCAAACCCAGTTTGGTTTGAAACCTAAGTTCACATCCCAGATTTTAATGCAGATAATTAGCTGAAGAAGGAAATAAGGGGTGAACCACAAAACATTTTAGAATTTTTACGAATCCAGCATACGAAAATGTCAAGAGTTAAGACAGTTATTTTCGAGTGAAAGTATCTATAAATATTGCAGTTCCTTGCTATATTAGTAAATTGCATTTTGGGTCCACCTTAGTCAACATGTCCAGCAAAAGCGCTGCCGCAAATTAATACTGGACATTTATCTGACTTGTCTTATCAGTCTGGACTTAGTCTTCTAGACTAAGCATTGCAAGGGAAAGCAAAGCGAACGTAGCGACGATCTATAATGTTATAAACAACTACTGCAGAAAGTGCTGAAGAGGGTTGTTAGCACATATCGGAATAACCTCACGAGGTCGACTTGAGAAGTTGTAGCTGCATCAGGAACATCGCAATCAACTGAGATGCGATATAAGCGAAGTCAAGGATTAAGGACCTACGAACAGCAGAAAGTGCCTGACCGGGTTTGGGCTCGAAAACTGTATGACAATTAGGCAGCCAAGTTCGATTGAAGTTTAAGAAAAAAATTAAACAAAATTTTGGAGCCGCTAATTATATTTCATTAAAATTTTTTGTGAATTAGAGTTTAAGAAATTTATAATAAACTGCACTTTATTTTCGTAAAATCAGACAATTACTTTTTTTTAATGTGTCCTTAGAAATTGTAAATTTTTTCTGGTGTTGTTGATTAATCCATCGCTACTTTTTGTGGACAATGTGCCGCCAATGAAGGACGCCTCCGATTCGTTGTTCTTTTTTTAAAGCAGTGACGAATGCAAGGTAGGTGATAATGCGTGCGGTGGTGAACCTCGCTAAGGTGATGGTTGATGCTCTGGAAACGCATTTAATGAATCAATCTTCATTTTTTTGGTTAGTTGGAATTCTTATTTCGTAGATCCATTTTTTGTAGCAATGCAAAAAATGAAAACGATGTAGTCACAATCTGAAAAATAAATACATTACAAGTAGAAGGAACCGTTTATATATCTAATTTCTAAAATGCCATCGCGTCACTAACATTTCTAAAACGAGACATGTTCAAGTTGTACAACTTGCCAGCTGTCAATCTAAATGGACGCTGTGCATTGAGCATAAAGAACAGAGAGTCCATCTTCATCTCAGTCATATGCAGATACCAGGGACTACGCAGCAGCGCCTCGTCGCAGCGCTGACTGTTCCGAAAGACGATCTCACCCGCATAGCAGACGGTAAACATATCCCATAGGACGAGTATTATGTACTGTGCCAAGGAGAGCACATGCAGCACCGAATTAGAGGCAGAGGACTAAAATCACAGCTGTCGTCAAAGCAATTAGCATAGATAATCCCATTGGTACCTTAACGGCAACAAACACCACCAGACATATCATGACAATTGTCTCTATTGACTTGCAGAACCATATCAAATGATAATGCGCTTCCACTTGAGCCAGTCCGTCCAGTATGTAAAGATGATGCGCAACACACGACTTCAATGCCACTTTGAAGGCCGCTTGGAAACTCTCAGGTTTCGGGATGCTCTCATCAATCGACTGATTCATGGATTCTATATCGGTTGAATGCTCCACCGAACAGAAGTATTGGTCAAACTCATCTTCACCAACCTGTTGGCTCTCCTTCAGTGCTCTGCGAACAAAAAGAGACAAAGTGCTAAGGTTTGTCAAGGTCTCAAAAACATTGCGTACAGTAACTGGTGTCCGGGCATTCGCATGTCTAAGTAAACTGTGGCCATTATGTTCTTCAGACTGCAGTTGAGTATGTCGTATTGTCCGCAGAAGAGTACGCAGACTGTCAGAAAGAAGGTGACGGTGGCGGCATATGCGGTACCTATTTGCAATTGGCCGACAGCTTGCAGAAAATAAATGATCTCATAGACAACTGGTGCCTGTGGTTGAAGCAATAAAATTATGTGGCGTTTAGTTCTATGAACAGCACAGTGTTACAAATCGCTATTCACCTTATAGTCGATCGGGTACCAACACGGTAGGGGCAGAGTGCGTTCCTGATATGTAACGGGTACAAGCAGCCAAAACCCTGATCCAATTATGCCGCTGTAAACGAAAGCTTTGGTCCATTTATTCGCCAAGGCCACCGATTGATCCATGGTGACATAAGTGAAGCCTGCAATATGCAAAATTAGACGAGTCAACTTTTCCCCTCCTCCTCCGCATACCATTGTCCGAGCGCAGTTTATACCGTTCGTTGATATACCGAATCATCTCATCCACGCGCCTCCGTCCGAAGCGCTTGAAGATCAGCTTGATGATGATGCCCCACGTGTAAGCAACCATCTGGATCATGCAGCCCAGTGTCAGTTCCATACCGCCCGTTCCCTTGTTCATGTAGATTGTACATGCGTACAGGACATCGATGTGCAGCATCACAAGGTACGAAAACAGCTCGTATCCAACGTCCAGCAGAGTGGCCAGCGGCCGCAGACAATGTGGAAATAGTTGCTCGAAGGGCAGCGGATACATGGCTGCGAACCACATGACCCGGCGTAGGAATTGAAACATGTCGCGACGCTGCACTTTGCGTGGACAGTCGGGTGGTTCCACTGTCGGACGCCTTGACTGATGGTTCCGTCCCGATGGCATTTCTCTGCTGTTGGTCAAACAGTTGAGTATTCATGATGTTCTTTAGGAACGGTGCTTTTATAGCGTTTCCTTCACTGTTGCTTTAGCTGTTGAAAGGATTAACTTTTCGATATCTACAGACACCAAACAGGTGAATAAATACTTTTCTCGTACAGTTAATCGCTCAATTAGAAAAGTTTTAAGTTGAAATGCAATGTAAGTTGAGTGAGTTATGGTTAAAATTTGTGTGGTAAATTACATACATTAGAATTGGCTTCAACTGTGATTTCTCACGCACAACACGAACAGATGCCAGAAGTTCGACGTGAGACGCGCATATGGCTGTCGTGGTAATTGTATGTTGTATGATAACTAGAGTTAAATTACAGTTTAAACATGTTTGGGTGCTCTCAAAGTTAAATTAAACGTTTGATAAACATTTTGAATTGCACTTCTTGGGTGATTTTCCATAAGTGTTTACCACTTAATTGGTAGTGTCTTTTCACAAAATTTAACGATTTTACAAAACTGTCAACAAGAATGGAAGGGACTTTAAGCGTTGGTGAGAGACGATAATAGCCTTAAATCGATTTGCACATCTTCTTCCAATTGTGCATTGGGCCCAAGTCCAAGTTACTATTTTAACTGAAAGTCTGTACTTTCAAATAATTTAAAAGTTAGCTAGAAGTTACACTTTAAAATGATCGTTCAAGTCTTAAAGTTCTGCTCCTTGGTCTTCATATATATTTATCTTTCTTAATAAAACGCCGAACTTAGTAATCAAATAAGCTGGGTAGGTATATCAGAGACATATCTGATACATCAGTAAATGATTTCCTGGTACACAAATGGCTGTGTAACGGAGGAAGGTACAGGAATCGGGGTGTATGGGCTGGGAATTAGATACTCGGAACCTACAGGAAAGCAGACCACCATTTTCCAGGCGGAAATATACCCCATTGAAAGGTGCGCTCACTTCAATGTGGTGAGGAAATACCGGAACCGGAAGATCGCAATCCTGCCAGACAGCCAAGCGGCAATCAAGGCGTTAAGATCCTACCAGGTATCCTCGAAACTGGTGTCGGAGTGCCTTGAGAAGCTGAACGAACTTGACCGTTACAATCAGGTATGGGTTTTCTGGGTTCCAGGTTATGCCGGTATTGATGGGAATGAGCTGGCCGACGAACTTGCAAGAAGGGAGGCGTCTACCCCCTTCGTCGGCCCAGAACCTTTCTGTGGTCTAGGCAAAGGAGCACTATCCATCCTTTCCAGGAAGGATGAAATAACCATCCGAAATCAAAACTGGGAATATCAACCAGGCCTTGAACATTCCAAGATGGTCATTGGATCTTACGAGGACGGGTCAATAAGTCCGTGACTTTTTGAATGAAACACAGGTTTTTAGATAAAAGTTATTTTATTTTTCAACGTAGTCTCCTTTGAGATCTATACACTTAGCCCAACCTTTCTCCAGTTTTTTTATCCCTTCCGAAAAATATGATTTGTCGAGGTCTTCAAAATAGGCATTTGTTTGTGAGATGACTTCGTCATTGGAGGCAAATCTCTTTCCGCCGAGCCATTTCTTCAAGTTTGGGAACAAGAAATAGTCACTTGGGGCTAGATCGGCAATTCGTAGCCCAATTCATGGATTTTTGCCATGGAAACTGCACATGTGTGCACCCGTGCACACGAAATTCACTTTTTTCCATTTTCTTCTCAGTCAACGCGGTAGTCTGATATTAACGGCTGTCAAAAACAAACTAAATGTCGCAGCTTGTTCAAATTATGACAAGAGTCAACTGACAGATGACTGTTGACGGGAGCAGTATTGCCATTTCAATTAAGAGGCGGGAAATTGAAAAAGTCACGGACTTATTGACCCGCCCTCGTACAATAAGAAAAGGTTCAAGGAATGTATAAGTATCTCAAAGAATAATCTAAGGATTATCACAAGTATATTGACAGGGCATTGTAGACTGAACTATCATCTAACCGAACTAGGTATCAGGGGGAACGAACTCTGTAGGTTCTGTTTGCAGGACAATGAAACTGCAATACACAAACTAGGCACATGCCCTGCACTAATGCACAAAGGAAGAACCATCTGGGAGATTTTATTATACCATGTTCGGACTGCGTTTCCAAAGGCTTAGGAAATATACTAAGATTCCTTTTGCATACTGGACTCACGGACGAGTTGTGAAGGCCATGAAGGGGGCACAATAGATCTTTTAGGTTGCAGTGCACATTCCTCGCCAACAATATTAATATTAATAAAACGCCAAAAACCCTTCAAAAATCTGGTCACTTGCACTCACATTAAAATCTATTAACTTTTCTTTGTTGCAACTTACTTTCTTAAGTTCAGAATTATCAAAATAATGATTTCATATTCGATTGAGAATGCAACACAAGGCGGAAGATTGGCCAATGCAGCCAAGTAGCATCAAAGTAGCACTAGAAAAATCAACAAAAAGAACTACTTAGAAACTCTGTTGTTACAGAGTTTAATTACCAATAAGCAAAATTGAAAGAAATTAGTTGTAAGATATCCAGCTGACGACATTTGTCATAGTCGTATGTTCTAATGTGTACAAATTAATGTAAATTTTCAGACACCCATTGAACTAGTTATTACGGAAACAAATGCGTAATTCTCTTACAACAGCATACAAATTTTAATTCATAACTTTCTGCGTCAATGCTTTTTAGAAACAATTCATTTTAATTTGCGACTGTGTAGTACAATTAAATATGTTTTTAATTAAATATGTGACGTAAGTACTAAAAATGTATGTTTGCAACTGTGTTGCTGTTAACGACAAAATAAAAACTTTGCCTGCTCCACAGCGGAGTCGAAAGTGCAGTGTCAAGTAGATTATGAAACACAGAACTGGAAAACTTTGTGAACTCTGTGTGTTGACAAACTAGTATTGTTAAATAATAAAAATATAAATATTGTTTATCTATAAAGCTTTACTTGATAAACTGTAATTTTGCAATTTGATACACGTTTCTTCAAAGTAGAGCAATTCAGATTGTGTTGTGCTGATAGTAGTTATTTGATTTTTTTCAATAGCTTTGACAATTTCTGCATACGCAACAATGTCTGATGGGGTACAATAGTTCAGCGTTGGTCTCAGTGCAACTAAGCCCTATTAAATCTATCGAACAATGTCTGATCAAGTCGTGTAATTTTCTTGATGTTGTCACATTACGATAATCTAGTGGACCTAGCAAGCAGCAGCAGCAGCCGTCGTAGCTCAGCTGGTTAGTGCATTGGGCCGCGAGTTAAATGCGACGCTCGACCCCATGTTCAATACTCCGTTGCGTTAACACCGAAAAAAAAGAAAAACAACAATATTTCTTTCGGCGGCTGATCTCTCAGCAGGAAATGGCAAACCTCTGAGAGTAAAATTGCCTATGAAAAAGCTCCCAACCTGCCGTTCGGAATCGGCATAAAACTATAGGTCCCTTCCAACCCTGTACAAATTCGCACGCACAACACGGATGGTTGCGTGTAGTTAGACCTTAGCCTCGTAATCGGGCTGTCGTGCCAGTCAAGAAGAAGAAGAAGTGGACCTAGCAAGTAAATGCTTAAAGGAAGTGCAGCTCTATAGAGTATCCAAAAAAAACTGATTGTCAATTAGTTGTAATAGTAACTAATGAATGGTGCTTTGTCAATGCTGAGAATCAGTGTATTCAATAGTTCAGTATTCGTTTTCGATGTTTGCTTTAAAAACCACCAGGCAAGCAAATATGTTTTGATGGCTCAGTCTTCTTTTCAATGTTAAACTTTCGATGGAAAAACTTTACAAAACTTCTGAACAAACCATTGTAACAAACCCCTGTTGAGAATGGTGCTAGAAGGGCCCACATGGTTAGCCTCCTGCCTCCTGTTCAATGATTACACAGCACAACAAAAAAACACTTTTTTTCTGTTGCATGGTGTTTTTCTACTGTTTTTTACTAATTTGAGTGCGGTGACTTCAAATCTATCTTCATATTTTCAGCTTAGCAGCTCTAGTTACTAAGATATAGATACCGTGTCATTTTCTACAGTTTTCCCTCTACTTGTTCCATATTTTTGATCGTTATTTCTAAACCAAAACACCGATTGACATGATTTTCATCTCATCGCATTAGCAACACCACACGGCTTCTTTTCCGATGCAACTTATTTTATACGTTTTAAAATGCCGCGGTAATTGGACCTCAAATTCGGAAAATATGGAATTTTAAGGCGTTTTCTTTGATGGTCAAAAACATACACATTTTTTGTAAAACAATTAACGAGTTAGGTGTATAATGAAAGTCAACACATCAACCAATACAACACAGCAAAATTATTTGGCGGAATACGCATTCGCATCGAAATAATAGCAAAAATGTACCATAGCAATTTTCATCACTTTTCATACTTTTTCCTTAAAAAATTAGGAGCCTCAAAATATGCAAAGTTTTTAATTTTTTTTGTTTCGAGCAATTCAAAATCTTTTCGTTTTTTGTTTGTATTCCAGACTGTAAATGGAACATATAAAAGATGTTTATAAAAGATTTTTTAATGAAAAAGTATGAAAAGAGATGAAAATCTCGATGGTACATTTTTGCTATTATTTCGATGCGGATGTGTATTCCGCCAAATAATATTGCTGTGTTGTATTGCTTGATGTTTCTTCTTAAGATAGTCATATATAGGGGTTTCCAACAAGAGGTGTTATTTTGGTATTCAAAGAAAAATGCCACTTTTTGAGATAAATGATCGGATGTTTATTTCATAATAAAGAGGAAGGTATGCCGTTAATAATGAAAAAGAACATCAGCCAAATGGCCACCACGACCACGCTTACAGGACCATATCCTCTTCATGAAATTTTCCATAACCAAATCGCAAAGTGGCTGCCCTATGTCCTCGATAGCCTTACGAATTCTATCTTTGAGGTCTTGAATCGACGCTGGGCTGTTGGCGTACACCTTATCTTTCACGTGGCCCCAAAGGAAGAAGTCGCAAGGTGTTAAATCACAAGATCTCGGTGGCCAATTGTGATCACCTCTTCCAGAGATAACACGGTCCGGCAACTTTTCCCGTAAAAGAGCAATGGTTTCGTTGCTTGTGTGGCACGTAGCGCCGTCTTGTTGAAAGTAAACGTTGTCCACATCAATACCATCCAACTTCGACCATAAAAAATCGTTAATCATCTCTCGATAGCGCAATCCATTCACCGTAACTGTTGATCCAACCTCATTTTCGAAAAAGTAAGGTCCAATGACCCCGCCGGACCATAAACCGCATCTTCACATATTCACACCTTCTTCACATCACTAACTTGTCCCAACAGCTCCAATTTTTCCACAAATTTCTGTATTGCGGTCCAACAAGGTGCTTCACGACGACCCAAAAATGCTTTAGTTTTGCGAACTGTGACTGCACGATTTTTACCATTTTTGTAGTGAATTTTAATAATTTCAATGCATTGTTGAAGCGTGTATCGTTCCATTTTTAGTAATAGCGTAGTTTCTACTTGTCAAATGTCAAAAAATAAAAGCTTCAAAAGTGACAGCTACCGAAATACCGGGTGATTCAAAATAACACCTGTTGTTGGAAAACTCTAAACTTCGTAACTTGATTTATGAAACATCTGTACAATTTTCGCCATCAGAAAAAATGCCTTGAAATTTAATATTTTCCTATTTTGAAACCTTATTACACAGCCAATTTAAAACGCATAAAATTGATTAATGTAACGAATTCTATCTTTGAGGTCTTGAATCGACGCTGGGCTGTTGGCGTACAACTTATCTTTCACGTGGCCCCAAAGGAAGAAGTCACAAGGTGTTAAATCACAAGATCTCGGTGGCCAATTGTGATCCAACCTCATTTTCGAAAAAGTAAGGTCCAATGACCCCGCCGCACCATAAACCGCACCTTCACATCTTCACACCTTCTTCACATCACTAACTTGTCCCAACAGCTCCAATTTTTCCACAAATTTCTGTATTGCGGTCCAACAAGGTGCTTCACGACGACCCAAAAATGCTTTAGTTTTGCGAACTGTGACTGCAAGATTTTCACCATTTTTGTAGTGAATTTTAATAATTTCAATACGTTGTTGAAGCGTGTATCGTTCCATTTTTAGTAATGGCGTAGTTTCTACTTGTCAAATGTCAAAGAATAAAAGCTTCAAAAGTGACAGCTACCGAAATACCGGGTGATTCAAAATAACACCTCTTGTTGGAAAACCCTATACTTCGTAACTTAATTTATGAAACATCTGTACAATTTTCGCCATCAGAAAAAATGCCTTGAAATTCAATATTTTCTTAGTTTAAAACCTTATTACAACGCCAATTTAGAACGCATAAAATTGATTAATGTCAGAAAAGATGGCGTGAAATGTTGTAAGTGCAACGATATAAAAATCATGTCGATAGTATTTGTGGTTCAGAAATTACAGTCGGAAACGTGAAAAAAGCCGAGGAAAATTCAAAAAAGTGACACGCCCATTTTTTGCAAAAACTAGAGCTGTTACATAAAAACGGAGTATGGTTTTGAAAACAGCGTGGAAAAACGATTCAGATTCATGTGAAAAACTCCATGCAACAGACATGCTTTCGTGCAGTGTTATTGTCACAGACTTCATGAAACACATTTTTCTTTCGGCAGTTGCATGTAATGACAAACCTCTAAGAGAAAAATATTCTAAATCTCAAATAGTCGGAATGCTTGCAAGAAGCGAACCCCAGTCTTTTTAACGGTCCCTCATATCAGTCATAATTGCATCTTCAAACACACCAACTTGTTTGTGTTTCTCCTAAAGACTCTCCTCGTGTACATTAATTGACTTGAACGTTTTATGGGCACTGAAATATTTTCAAGCCTGCATTTTGTGAACTTTTCCTAATGAATAATTTCGGCCTACAACTGTAATATAACTGAATTATAGAAATGCTTTGTCTACGCGTCACCGTCATGCCACATTATCAAAATGCATTTTCATGCCATGACTCAAGCCACGAACAATAACTCCAAAAGACTGCACACACCAACAAAAAAGAAAATTTTAATTAAAAAAAACACCAAAGTAGAGAAAAAGCAAAGAAGAAATCAAATCGAAATTAAACCAAACGCAGAAAATCAAAAGCATGAAGAAAATCGTTGCGCGCAGATGGCGAACGCGCAAATTTTGACCGATTTCTGCTGCTTTGGCAACGGCGACAGCGCTGCCGTTTGCCGCCAGCCAGTAAATTTGGTTTTGTGGATGTGGAATACGTTGTGGATGGCTAAGGCACACACACACACACACGCACATAGATTTGGCTAATGGTTTGGATTGTTGCTAAAATGTATTATTACTATTGTTGTTGTTGTTGTTGTTATTATTAACGCAACATTTACTAAGTTCATTTGGTTGTGCAGACAACACGCCAGCAACAACAACAACAACAACAACAACAACGACGATGACTACTTCGACCAGCGAGCTACTCTTGCACGTCCACAGCGGCGCAGAAGATGCGCGCGCACACGATCGCCAATCTAACGTGGCGCTCGTTTGTGGAACTGAGCTGAAACGAGTCATACACACACACACACAAACACACAAACACTGGCAGCGTGGCCGCTCAGCCGGACTTATATAGCGCAAAACATGTTTGACAGCGCTCAGTTGCAGATTTAGCCACCAACGAAGCGGTTGCCGATCACTCAACAGTTTCCTCACAGTGGTAGCGCTGCGGCAGTTTAACTCCTGTTGCTGTCCAAAAACCCACTTTTCAAGCTATAAACCAAATAAGTCCAATTGGATAAAACAACAAACGCCTGCCAAAGCCCCAATTGTGGAAAAGGATTAACATTTACATTTTTTGGATTAAACTTTACAAGAAACTCAAGAAGCTTTCAAGGTAAGAAATGACAACAAAACAGTGTAAACACAAAAATTCGACAAAAGTGCATTAATAGACTGAACGACCGTAACAAATAAACTGAAAGTGTGTGAAAAATATTAGAGACTGGCGCCAATGTGGAGTGTAGGGTCGAGCGGCAGACAGTTTGCTGTAGGGCTGCAGCGCAGCGAGTTTGTGAACAACAAAATACACAAACATCTTTTTTAAGAGAGTTGAAGGGAAGTGAAAATCTGAATGTGGCGTCCTTCAGATTCACAAACACATCTAATGTCGTTGTCGCGCTTTAAAGTGTGCAGACACAATTTAATGTTAACATTTGGACAGGAACAACATTTTGAAAGCCGCTAGAAAGTTGCAATACCAATGCAAGTATAAGTATACAAATTATTCTCAGATCTCAAGGATTGCAATAAAATGTGTGCAAAATTGCTATGAAACCTACTAAGTGGTTTTTTCACTTCTTCAAATAAGTTCACTTCTTGAATAGTTTTTGCAATACATTTTTTTAATACTTATTTCTGTAAATTTCTATTTTTATAAATTTCTTAGTAATTTTTCAATGCCTATTACAGTAAATAATTAACAAAGATCAACAATAAGTTATGCAAATGTTTTTGAAATTACCAGTGACACTTTTGTTGACTAATATTTTCTGTTGTCAATTTGCTTAAAAAAATTAATATATTCCAAAAAATTCAATGTTTACAATTTGCTTTTAAGAGAATCATTTTACGTTTAGGAGATAATAAATATTGATTTTATCGTAGCCCACTGGTGCAACGGTCAAAAACGTAGACAACTCTCAACTCAAATAACAACTTTTTAGTGCTTTAGCCATCAATATTAGTCGATAAATTAAACAATATTTTGGTCTAAACAGCAAAAAGTGGTTTATAATGTTACGGTTTTAAAGGTTGAAGATCTTGAACTTGTCTTAAACAATCAAGTTAACTTATTGACAAAGACGCTAAATATTCAATCTGGTTGTTGAATAGAAGATTTTAATTGATTCAGTATTCTGTTTTTACGAAATACACCGAAGACACCGAATTAACAGTTTGGTTGTAGTAAAGCAGCTCATAGTAAATTCCCACTAAAAACAAAGCAAAACCTCTCTGCCCCTTAATACCGGATTGGCCACCGTTTGCGTTGGCTCATCGCCATTGGTTTCGCTTAAAGTTGTCATAAGCCATTCACTTTATATCACAAGCCCCATTCACTTTAGAAAATCGATCCATGAGGAGTTTTGTATTAACTCGTGTGTCACCCATACATCGAGATTTCATTTGTATCCAATTTTATTCAAGTTATTAAAAACCTTTCATTGTTAAGATTTTGAGTAACCAAAACCGTGCTTACATGACTGTCGAATTCAACAATTTCCATGAATTTGGTGACATTTGTGAGAATTGATTATCCAAAGTGTGAGAAAAGCAATTGGAAAACTTTCTGAGACATTTTTTTAGTACGAAATCGTTTATCTTTAATGCCATTTTCGATATATATGTACATTACTAAAGCCATCTACTAGAAAAATAATAAATTTCTTCCTAAGTACCAAAAGTATCAAAATTTTCAAAATTGAAAATAGAAAACTTTAACACTTGCTTTAACACCGATTGCTGTTTACTTATGGTTCTGCAAAACCAACAAATTTCATAATTTCCATATAGTCAAATAGTGTGCGCCATATTTTAGCGGATATGACAACAATTACAGTAATTTCAACTTCCTGCAAAAAATTCAAATTGAAAAACCCACAACTCTAGAAGTCGTCATTAGAAAATTACTGTCATTAAAAAAATATCTGGATTTAAAAAGTTAATTCCAACTTCAAAGAATTATTTTACTACTATAAAATATAATTTTCCTGTTTTCATCGTTTTGCATTTTATAAACTCTAATCAAAATGTTGCCTAAAAATTGCACAATGGCAGCACATTCTTTCAGTGTTATTTCACACTTTCGGTTTGCCAATTTGTATGCTAACTCACGCCACCAAATTCTGCAACATTTGACAAAAACAATAAATAAAACAAAAACCTCAACTAAGTTTCGTTACTTTGGAGTTCATAGTTTGATGCGCCAAATCGTTTCGCTCAGTCTTTACTACATTGTTGCATAATACAAAACGTGTTTCGTTCCAACGAAATTGCATGGCAACATCGGAAACTCTCACCGTAGTTGCGAAAGTAGAATTGGCAAAACACAAGAACAACAAAAGTAATCGCCGCAAGGCAGCGCTATGTGCTAACAATGTCAAGTTCGTTGCTTAAGTCTTCTGTTTTAGTGTGTTTGACAAAGTGTTGCTATTCAGTTTTTGTTCGTGTTTTCAGCATTTTTCAACACATTTGATGGCCAATAAATTATAATTGTGCATATATTATGTGTTGCTGTTATTGTATTTGACTTTGGGTTTATTTTGGCAAATTTGCTGGCAAATATTTAAGTGCAAAAATTTTTTTGGCAAATATAATATTTTTTATTAATATAGTACTTTGAAATAAAAACTGCTAAGAAACCATAAACTAAATTTTTACATTTCTAAATTTACAAAAAATTATAAAAATTTGCTTATTGCGGCTCAAGTTGTTGCTGCTTTATATACTTTTGCCCACTCGTTATTAAATCTATTTGCAATTATATTTTGTTGCAACATTTGAACATAATTTTTAAATCTTATCATTTATAAGAATCAGCAGAAAATAATATAAATTAGTGTCAACTGGGGAAAATTGCACTGGTTTTTGATTAAGGAAGCATAAATTTCGCCTTCGAGCCATGAGCCATTAACTCATACATGCAGTTCCTTTCAGATATTGTGCAATTTAATTGCGCAATATTTGTACTGTATAGCACAAACACAAACACACACATACATCTATCATTGCACAGTTAAAGGTAAAGTTAGAGACGCTCGCTTTGATGCCATTTCGTTGTTAGAATGTGTTGTAAAACAGTTTACTGGCATTTGCCAGCTTTTTGTTTAATTTTCTGTTTCTTTGCAAAAGCTTTACATACAGTCTGCGTTTAGCACACAATTCATATGTTGGGCAAATGCTGCAAGAAGTGGCCGCAGCAGTGGCAAAGTTAAACCTGTTTCTGGTTTTTGCGCGTTGTTGCTTTTGGTCGATTGCGTCGATGTTGCAATTACTGCATTGTGGCGAAGAAAATAAAAATCGCAATCGCCGAGTGCAATCATGCTGCAAGTGTGTTGTCACAGGCACACACACACACACATTCAAATATTTATATATATGTATATTTATATATACATAAACATGTATTTATGTTTTAGTGTTGCTAAGCAACTGACTGTTGCTAGTGGTTGCCGTAGTGGTCACTGGTGCTGCGCAGCATTGCAATTTTTGCTGCTTCAACACACACACACACACACGCACGTATGCATACAGTGGGTAGACGTACGTGGCTGTAATTTTCGCTTTGTGGCAACGTGAGGCAATCGAACGCTCTGTGAGTGCATGCAGCGCAAGTTGGCTTTTAATTTCTTGTTAGTTGTTGGTTGGGGTAATTTTTTTAATTTAATTTTTTTTCACCAAGATTGCTTTGCAGTAATTTTGCTGCACGTTGCAGCAACAACAATTACCACTGGAAATTGTAATCATAATTTTCTGCAATTCTTTTTCAGCGAACGTAAACGTTAACGCATAGTGAATGAATGCTCAGGTCATTGTTGCTGTGAGCAATGTTAGTGTTGTTGCTTTTGTTGCTGATGAGTTTATTTTCAGACAGAAATGTTAATTAATGTTGGACGAGAAATTACTCGAAAGTGTATCACTTTCGACGCAGTGAAACTAACTGTAAACGCTCGCTTTCTATGCGAGGCTATGCGGCTTTCAGTTGGCACACACACACACGCACGCACCTATATATATTTGAAAATTAATGCATATATATATGGAGATAAAAGTGAAAATCAACGCACTTTTAAGTAAAAGCTTTGTTTTATTTTTTCATATTTTTTAAAAGATAATTAAAAAAATTATAATAATTATACTTTTCTTCTGTGATTTCAACCAATTGAAGCTTATGGCTGACTATTTCTGTTGAGTCTGAGTGTCTTGCAATGCCATCACCTAAAAAAAATAACATGAAAAAGCCACTAACTACTCATAGCGGTCACTTTAAGACATCGAACCCATTCGCTCTACTCGCATTTGCACATAAAAATATATATGTAACAAGTGCACAATTTTGCCCTCTGCTCAGCTAATCAGTGAACAACCGCTGGTTATTTATCGCTTAGCTCGTCGTTTTTATGCAATGTGAACAATTTGCATGCAATGATCAACATCATTTAACGCATTCAAATGCTGCACATGTGAGTAGGTGGGCGTGTTCGTAGGCAATGCCTGAATGCAGCATGCGACCTTAGCTGAGCACTTCAACCAATTTATTAAGTCTTTACAGTTATTTTATGTCATCTTTTATGTAAGTTTTTGTTGTGCTGAAGCAGCGCTGGTTAATGTTGATTGGTGTCTTATTGAAAGATTTTGAAGTTGAAGTTCTTAAGTTTGTTTAAAGGTAATTTTCTCATACGTCTTCAGAGACTTCTTTGGTGATATGAGAAAATTTGTTTTCCTTTTGTTGAAACATCTTAGAACTCAGACAGAATAGGTCCATCTGCAAATCTTCAAATTAAAGTTCCATGTTAATATTTCTAAAGTCCTCTTTGACCTCCGAGGAAATCTGAGAAGATACTATGGTGCCAAGACGCCAAGATAATCGCTTTTCTATGCAACAGTGCCAAATATCTCAAACCTGATTTGAGACACAGAAAGTGGTTCGCCATCTCATCAATCTTCCTGTCAGATGTTCCTACCTTTTTCATGTGATTTGATTTGTTTGGACGACCAACTTCCTTCATTCCATTGTGCATAGAGATAGAAGAAACTACGATCGTTGGTCTGAGATGACGGAACACGTAAGTTTCATGCAACTGCAGCTGATCTCAGGTCATACTTCAGTTATTATAAGATTCTGTTTTTCTTTCTCGAAATCTCTTTCTGGCAGCTCTCTATATCTTTTTATAGAAATTTGGCGATACATCTTTGATAAGAATTCTCTAAGACTTCCCTCAAATATCTGCCGTGTAAGTTTCAATTTGTACGGAGATGTAAACATGAATTAAGAAAAGTACTGCATACTAGTTTGTTAATTTGCTGTTGTTGTTTGTTAATTGTTACCTAAGTTCAACTGAGGCATTTTTTTATGAATTGTTATGCTTTCAATTCCTATTCTCACTCCATATAATGTATTAAAATATTTTATCTCTGAACTTAATTTTTTAACTTTATCTCTGTTGAATACACTTTAGTGATCCCTTCACACGAATTGGCAGCTTCACTTAGTTTTTGAAACTAAAATTTGCGCCCCAATGTCAAATGCAACAACAACTCACAACCTTTAGTCAACATATTCCTGCACACATTCCTTGCAACATTCAATTGTAGATGTCGACAATGACAAACTCTGCAGCTCTTGATAACCTTCAGAGTTTAGCATTAAAATAAATTGTATTGTGCTCTATCGTTGATTGCGTTGTCACGCCCACACCACAAGCAAAGCGGTGACTTGTTGGCATGCAAGTTGAATGCGTAAACACACACGAACGCATGCGCAGAGCCACGAAACGGTTAGCGGTGTGCGACAGCAATTGAGTCGTGTGAATGAACGCGGCTTGTTTGTAAACAAACGTGGGACCTTAGGTGTGTTTACGAATTGGCATTTTGTTGTTGTTGATTTGATGTGTTATGGTCTTTCCGATTTGATAGCAGAAAAATGTAAATTTTTGTGTAAATTATTTTTTCATATTTTACTTCCGAAATGTTGTAAAGCGGTTTTGTAGGGTCAAAACTGGTCGATGGTAAAGTTAAATAAATTGAAGATTTTTCCATATTTATTATTGTTAGTTTTTGAAGGTTGACTTGAATGTTGCAGAAACCGTTAGATGGTCTTATTTGAATTT
Organism: Melieria omissa; assembly: GCA_963971225.1. NCBI lineage: Eukaryota > Metazoa > Arthropoda > Insecta > Diptera > Ulidiidae > Melieria > Melieria omissa. The sequence goes on along the minus strand of OZ020267.1, from coordinate 54,360,816 downwards.
AGTGATAAATTGAGAGTGAAAAAAATATAACTAATTTATGAAGAGAAGAAAATTAAAATTTTAAATTTTGAAATCATACCAAATAGTTTATTATTAGCAAAAGAATAGTTGAAACTGTATACAAATTTATAATTTTTAATTTAGATTTTTTTTTATTTTTTAAATCACACATTTCTTTGCAGAAGCAAAAATTGAATTCAAACGCAAAAAGGTCACACCGACAACCTTAACCGAGTTTATTTGGAACCTTCGAACCTGAACTTTGCTTATCGTATTCTTGCTTTGAATATTTTGTATTTTTACGCACACATATGTGATTTCATAGAAAGCTTTTTACGATGCTGACTGCAGGTGAACTTCATTTCACCACCCAAGGCGATTCACATTAGTGCGAAAGCCATAAAAGTTAGTCGAATAGTGGTGAAATGTTAAACAACAACAACAAAACTTTAAGATAATAATTGTTAAAAATGTTGTAGTTTAATTGTCGACACAAAACCAACAATCAAATTTGTGTTTTCTTTCTCTTTTGGTGTTGTTTTTGTTATCTACTTGGCCATCTTTTATTGAAGTTATTAACAAACGCAGCGCTACACGTGAGCGCGCAACTAACTACAACTTAATTAACATAACTACTGCGTTTGACTATGCCAACTCTCTGACTGACTGCTCGTTCCGGCAGCACACGCGTACAATTTGCCGGCTTTCGGCTGGTTTCAGTAAAACTTAACGGCTGTAGCCATGCGGCCTGCTCGACTTTGAAGAGCGGGTTTCGTTGCCAGACCAACTGGCAAACATAGGATAGTTTATTGATTTGTTGTTGTTGTTGTAGTGAAATATATTAAAATCAAAAATCAGAATTTTCAAAGAACTGGTTTAAAGTTATGCAACACGCAGAGACACACGCGACATTGCGCATGCGCCACACTTTCAACGCCACAAATTATTCAAAAAAAAATTCAACAAATGAATACAAAATTTGTAGACATCCGCCTAGACGACCTCATCAGTGTTTCGGATGTTGTTGGATGAGTTTTGGTTGCTGTCGCAGCCGGTGTTTGCATTTCGCAGCATTTCAACATTTGCTGTTGACTTTTTACTCAGCGCCTTTGTGCAATAGTATTGTTGTAGTGTCAATGCTGCTGCTGCTGTTGTAGTTGTTGTTCTCTATATATTATAACTGCTTATGCAAAGCTAATGTATACAGCACCGTTGGCCGAATACAGCAACAGTAACACCAACAACTAGCTGAGGGCAACAACTTGAGGTCGACGCTGGCTGAGGGCAGCAACTAACTGTGTCAGTGGGCCAACAGTTGAGTTGAGTTGTGAGGGTCAGTGGTGCGCACCTACTTTGCATTTAACTTCAGCTGCTGCGTTTTTGTTGTTGTTGTTGTTATTGTCTTTTTGTTAGCATTGATTTTAGTGCTTCCTCAGCTGCTGACGTTTCCTCAATTTCCGTTTGTTGTGGCGCTTTATGGGCATAATTCACTGTTCAGCAGCGCTGAAACTGTAATTTACACAAACGCCTCACTTTGTTGTAAATTCTATAAAATTTATAGTATTAATTATCATAATATAGAAATTTACAAATTAAACGTTGGTTTTGGTTATTCACAAATTTATATTAAGAACGCAGTACTGGTCCTAGTTTCACTCGAAGATATACACAACAAATGTGAATCATCTTTGATTAGTAGAAATTAATTGATCTATCTTCAATTTGAAGCAATCTGAATGGATGAATATTAATAAAAAGCAATAGAATTAATGATTGATTGATGCAAAGAATGTCATAGAATTGAAAGTCCAAATTTTGAGGTTCCTCGGGTCTTTGACAACAGAATGCTGATTTAGTATTCCTGGGGAACTGGAACTTGACACAGGAAATGTTCGGAAACGGAAACAAACTTTTCACTTCCTATAAAATATTTTAAAAAATTACATGAAACATTATTCTAGGATCCAAGCCTCGGAAGAACCTGAGTCTGGGGTCCTCCACTCCATTGCCTATGATATCATTTCCAATGCGTTGCTAATGGACAACAGGTGTTATGATCTCATCCATTGACGACCTCAATGAGCTACATCTAAGGGTTCGACCCAACTCGAGTTTTTACTCATAAATGATCTCCAAACTGATCCTATTTCAACATGGTGTTTCGATGTGATTTTAGGTCATCTCGCCCGCAGATTTCGTTGATAATACGTAGTAGTCCACTTCAATTCCAATATGCCCTTCTTATCATCTCGTTTGGTATTTCATTCTCTTCCACTCCCAAGTGTCCACTAAACCAATGTTGTTTAGCCTAAAGCACTCCATGTCTGCACCACTTCTTGTTTCAACACAACTGACGGTAACATTTTGTAAGGTTTCCAAGGCCAATTTTAACGCATCTAATTCTACTTACTCAACAAATCCCTAATACATTCTACTCTATTTGTGTTTTTGCTTTTAATTCGCTTAGATGATGCTCGTTCAGCCCACTCCACAGCAGCGCGTCACCATTCGCGAGGAACTGCGCGAACCCGAGGACCAGGCCGACATTGATCGCGACATTAAGCTGATTCGCGAATGGCTCGACACGCAGCCGCACCTGCCCAAGGACATGGACGAGGGCCGTCTGGCCACGTTCTTGCGCGGCTGCAAATTCAGCATGGAGAAGGTGAAAAAGAAGCTCGACATGTACTACACGATGCGCAATGCGGTGCCCGAATTCTTTGGCAATCGCGACATCAACCGTCCCGAATTGTCCGTAGTGTTGGACTATGTGTAAGTGTAGCATGCGCGCGTCTTAAAATTGCCCCATTTGTAATAATGTTCCCACTTGACTTTGCAGACACTGCCCCACTTTGCCCGGTCTGACGCCGAACGGTCGTCGCATCACGTTCATTCGCGGCCTCGATTGTGATTTCCAGTCGAGTCAGGTTAACGATGCCATGAAGGTTGCCCTCATGATTGGCGATGTGCGTCTGCTCGAGGAGAAGGTCGGCATTGCCGGCGACATCTTCATTCTGGACGCTGCCGTCGCCACCGCTGCCCACTTTGCCAAATTCACGCCCACTGTGATCAAGAAATTCCTCATTGCCGTTCAGGAGGCATATCCTGTCAAGGTGAAGGAGGTGCACGTGATCAACATTTCGCCCCTGGTCGACACCATCTTCAACTTTGTGCGCCCGTTCGTCAAGGAGAAGATCCGCAACCGTATCACCTTCCACAGCGACATGGACAGCCTGTACAAGGTGGTGCCCAAGGATCTGCTGCCCAACGAGTACGGCGGCAAGGCCGGATCCATTGTCGACCTCAACATGCAGTGGAAGAAGAAGCTGCAAGACTACACGCCCTGGTTCAAGGAGCAGGAGTCGAAGAAGGCCAACGAGTCGCTGCGTCCCGGTTCGCCAAAGACCAGCGACGATCTGTTCGGCATGGAGGGCACCTTCCGACAGCTAAACATTGACTAGAGCGCAACGAGCGACAGGCGACAACCAACGGGCGTAGCGAATTTAGTTGAGATTAAGGCGACAAGGATTCGGTTGCGTGCAGCGTGCAGCTTTTACTAATGGCTTCGCTTTTCGGAGCTGCTTTGTGCTCAAATTCGTATTATAGCTTAATTAATTACATTTCCTGTGTTTTGTACATTTTGTACTCGTTTTGTTCTCGTTATTGGTTCGCATTGCCTCGATTGCTTACTTTGTACATTTTTATTTTTCTCTCTCGCTTGCATAACTTTTTAAGTGCTCAGAACTCACGTCACTATCTACACATTCACTTTTTTTTTACAAATATTCTTCTGTAATTGAAAATTAATAAAAATTTGTTAAAAAAAAATTTGCTATTTATTCTTTTACTAAGTTGTCGCACAGAAAATAAAAAACACTGACCACATCAAGGAAACTTGGCCCAGATACGATTGCTAGAAAACCAAACACTTTCAAGGCTCATTGGTCTTTGGGTGAACCTGCAGTGAAGTTTTAAATGCCCTAAATGATGGGAATCACAATGGACCCAACGGGGCCTCCTAGTAGAGGCCGCTAACCTACAAATACTCTACCAGAGTCATTGGTGAGATCGAGGGGAAGTTGAACTGAAGACACTTTGGGTCACTTCCTTCGCACACCGTAGCCTTGGCAAGAATCACTTAACTGGAAGAAGCATTCCCTGAAGACTTTGGTGGCATCTTTTGTGGTTGGTTGATGGTCGCCACTTGGGCGATGTTACGTCCAACATGAACATCCAATTAGCGCAATGGTGCCGTTTTGATACCACTATTCCCGGTAGGTACAGTTTTCCATCTCCTTCTTGACAAGGCCGGACAGGCGGAGAGAAAATGATGGGCAGTTTCCATTTTGTTTGGGTTTTCACAGCTGCGACACCTGGTATTGAAGGGAATCCCCATTTTAGCCGCATGCTCTCCAATGAGCCATTGACCTGTGATGACTGCAGTTAGTCTCGCCATGTCCCGGCAGCACTTGTTTAAGAGCTCCGCGGTGTTGTTCTGATCATATGGTGGCCATAGTGGTTACAGGATTCCATCCTCTGCCATCTAGTGTTAGCTTTGGCAAAGAAGTCTTTGGAGACCTCGTTCTTGATAGAGCCAAGTGGGGCGAGAGCCGATGAGCTAGCTCCGTGAGGATCTTTCTGCATTCCCTCACTAGTTTTGACAATAGAACCGACGAGTCCAGTGCCTTAATCATGGATAGGCTGTCGGAAAGTATAGTGATGTGGCTTTTGTAGAATGTATCAGCCAGTGCCATACTGCACGCTTTCCTAATAGCAAGCACTTCCGCCTGGAAAACACTTGCTGTGTTTGGGAGTCGGAAAGACACGCTTTGCTTCAGTGTGTTTTTCCGGACATTGTTTGGGAGTCAGAAAGACACACTTTGCCTCAGATGTTCGAACAAGATCTGATTTGTGATATGATTTGTCTGATTTGTGGTACTCTGGTTTCACTTTGTATATTCACTTTGCTAGGTTCAAGCCGGTTTCGAACTGAATTCAGCTGAATCTCATACGCTGAAAATTTCCGCCTATAAGACATTACTGAAATGAGCAATGCGGTGGCATATGCAGCAATGAATTCTCCGTCTTTCGGTCTACTAGTCGACACAGCAATTGAAAAAGATGCAGCAGTCTCTCGGTCTTTGTAACTCGCCGCACTTTATTTCCAAGAAAAAGACTTGTGACAGCCAAGAGGCTGCTTAGTCTTTAAGGGCGAAGTGTATCATTATCGTCATTAACAAATATTCTGCTGATATCTCCCTAACACACCTGTCAACCATAGCAATCTAAGTAATTCATCAGCGTTCTCAGTTTCGGGATCGAATTCTGGATCTCTAAATGTTCATAGGTTTTAAGTCATCATCAGATGATTCAAAAGTTTTCGTTCTGCTGGTTAAAAAGTATGTTCGAAGCAGATGCAACGCATTGTTGTTCCCTGGGCAGGTGGAGTCATAACTGTGAATCGTTTTCGCTTCATATCAACGTAAAATTTAGTGATTTCATGATTTTGATGATATTTGGTTCCAAAAAGACGAAACTACTTACTAAACAGCCAGTGGAAGCATATCTTTAGTGCAAGAAAACTTCGGCGATCAGTTAATTTTATGTAATACATCGGTGAATTAGACATCTAGATCGAGTAAAATCACAACTCTAGACATTTTGAAGAGAATAACTTGCGTGATATACCACTCGAAGTGTTCGAATACGTCTTCGGTCAGAATTGGTCATGTTGCCCACTATTGGGACCAGTATTTGAAAATATAATTTTTGCAAAATAAATTATAAGAAATAATTTTTTTTTTTTCAAAAAAATTTTTTTCAAAATAACTTTAATTTCAGATTTGGCTATATGGCCCACTGTTAGGTCCAATATTTGTAATAAATAATAGCAAAGATGACCCGATCAAAATTATTGTATTTAATTTGTTTAGCATCAAATTAAAAGACAAAAATAACGAAGATGTAATTAAAAGAAAGAAGATGAAAGCAGATTTATAATTGTATGCTGGTTCTGAAACGTAAGAAAGGTAATCGGAATCTTTTAACAATACAAAGACCGGAAATGTTTGTATACCCAGAAAGATCACAGCAGTCTATTTAAAGCTAATATAATTTATCAACAGTTTTTTTGTATATATAGTGTTATTTTTTGGGGAGGATGTTCATGAGGTTAATACATTTTGAATATTGCTTCGTAGAAACCCAAAAATTGGCAACTACACAACTCCGATTGTATAGGAGACGCCCGCTGGTGGTGAATTTCTGAACCTTGAGTAATTTTACATTTTCTGTACTCAAGAATTTTCCCGATCGCTGAATAAATTCATTCATAATTTAATTAAATTCATTCATAATAAATTCATAAATTCATTCAGATCGGGTCAGTAGTTTCTAAGATGCGAATTTCTGAACCTTAGGTAATTTTGTCATTTTTGTACTCAAGAATTTTCCCGATCGTTGAATAAATCATTCAAATGGGTTTAGTAGTTTCTGATATACGATGTTTTCTCGTTTATTTCACAACTCCGATTGTACGGGAGACACCCTCTCGTGGTGAATTTTTGAACCTTAGTCATTTTATATTTTTTTGTACTCAAGAATGTTCTTGACCGCTGAATAAATCATTCAAATGGGTTTCGTAGTTTCTGTGACACGATATTTTCTCACATACCAACTTCATTTGTAGGGGAAGCGCCCTCTATTTGGAAGCGAAAATAAATGAGTGTCGGTCTTACATTTGACACATCTGAGGCCAACGTGGGAACAGTTGGAGCATATTTAAAAAAACTATCATTTTGTATGGGAGCCCCATTTAGGGTTAGAGATAAGGTATAAATAACACTTCGTTCAATAATGTGTGTGACTGACACCCCTACAAGGAGACTACCGGTCATATGACTAGTTATATAACCGGTATACATAACCAGCATATCGGTTATATTTCTAGTCAGATTTGTTCTAGCCGTGTGAAAAATCTGACTAGTCCTTTTGTGTACGTGTGACTTGATTTCGTGTACGTGTGATTTGATATCACCTTCTAACGCATGCACTCCGAAATCTTGGCAAACGTACAGCTGTCTCGCTTACTCACATGGAGTCTCGCATGTACACTTCAGTTACGTCTAACCGACAAACCGGTCAGACCTATCTGGTAGGCATAACGTATGAATCGGTATGTCTACCGTATAAACCAGTTACGTCTAACCGGTAAACCAGTGATACTAATAAAAATTAAATTAATTCAAATTTTTTTTATTTATTTAAAGTAAAACGTAAACAACTACATTAAATAAAAATAAGCCAATAAACAAATACGTACAGAGGGACAGACGTTTGCCGAAAACCAAATTCCAACCGACGCTTGCCTCATATGCCCTCACAGTTGAAATGTGCTGGTAACCTGTTGTCTTATCACCGCAATCAGATCGTCCTTCCTTCCGTACTTTGTCTAAATGAAATAATTTTAGATTTTTATTAGATTTAATTTTAATTTCACTCTTTTAATACTTATCTTTATTTGGATGCCCTCTGGTTGTTGAACATCGCGACACAAATTTCAATTCAGCACTGACATTGTGAAATCAGGTGACGCACCACGTTTATATCGCCATCTCACCCTTTAATACAGAGAATATGGAAGGTATTAATGCGAATATATTCTTTCATTCCCACTTACTAGAAAAAATCCCAAAATGTGAAATGCAGATTTGTATGTGTTAGTGAGATTTGGGATATTTTTGTGCATGTGTTAGTTTTTAGACAAATTTTGAAGTTTTTTCTGGAGTTTCGGTTAGGCATTCCTTGTAGGGACATAGATGGCGGCACTAATACTAAATCAATATTTTTTTTCGAAATTGTGAACCTTTTTAGGCTTACTGTCAAAATTATATGTCAATCCGACCATTAGTTTACAAGTTACAGTGCTTTAAGTGACACTACTTTTGAGTTTTCAAAAAAAATGAATTCAAAGCAATTCCGTGTGCTGATTTATCATTGTTTTTTAATGAAAAAAAAATACTGTTCAATGCCAGGAATGGCTTGAAAAACATTATTCGGACTCTGCTCCATCAAAAAGAACCATTTGTTATGGTCGTGGTCGTACAGACACCGATGACATACCACTACTGGACGGCCAAATGACGCTGTTATTCCGGAAAACGTTGAAAAAACACTGAAAATCATTATGTCCGACCGTAAAGTGAAAGTGGGGGAGATTGCTGACATTCTAAAGATATCAGCAGGCAGTGTACACACCATAATACACGAACATTTGGTTATGAAAAAGGTGTTTTCGAAATGGGTGCCGCGTTTGCTCACACCGGAGCAAAAACAACAACGAATCGATGATTGAAAGAGCTGTTTGGACATGTTTACGCGCAACAAGTCGGAGTTTTTGCGTCGGTACATCACAATGGATGAAACATGGATCCACCATTTCACTCCAGAGTCAAATCGGCAGTCTACTGAGTGGCATGCAACCGGTGAAAGCCGCCCAAAGCGTCCAAAGGCACAAACATCGGCTGGCAAGGTTATGGCGTCAGTATTTTGGGATGTGCACGGAATAATATTCATCGACTATCTTGAGAAAGGGAAAACAATCAATAGCGACTATTATATAGCGTTGTTGGAACGTTTGAAAGAAGAAATCGCGATTAAGCGGCCCCATATGAAGAAGAAAAAAGTGTTGTTTCACCAAGACAATGCACCGTGTCACAAGTCGATGAAAACGATGGCAATAATGCATGAATTGGGCTTCGAATTGCTTCCTCATCCCCCGTATTCTCCAGATCTGGCCCCCAGCGACTACTGGCTCTTCGCAGACCTCAAAAAGATGCTCCGTGGTAAGAGATTTGGCTCAAATGATGAAGTAATCGCCGAAACTAACGCCTATTTTGAAGGCAAAGAAAAATCGCTCTACAAAGGCGGTATCGAAAGATTGGAAAAGCGTTGGAATGATTGTATCTCCCTAAAAGGGGACTATGTTGATGAATAAAAACGAATTTTGGCAAAAAAATGTGTTTTAATTAGTTAGTCACACACATTATTGAACGAAGTGTTATGTTTGTAATTAATGCTCAGCAGGGAAAACTAGTGGGGGTCAGTCATAGATTTTAGCCCTTTAAGACAGTGGTGGATTCAGGGGGGTTTTGGGGGTTGAACCCCCCGAAATATTTGGACCGACTTTAAAACAACATATAAATTAAAAGGCATTTTATAAATATTAAATAGAGTCCTGCACAAGTTTGCATTCTTGCTATTCGAAAACATTCAAATGCTTTTCAATAGAATTTTTCACTTCATCTCTGCGGACCAGTCCGAATGAATACGAGTACAGCTCTCTTCGAGTACGAGTAAGCTCCGAACATAAACGAGTAGACGTACACTATTTATTCATATTCGCTCGAAGCGGGAAAATGAGGACAAAAGCATTCGAATAATAGTACAAACTGCTTGAATATTCGAATATACTCGTTTTAATATTCCTAAGACTATTTAGAGATATTTATGTTCTATATTAATAGCATATGTTATGCTACTTTCTTCAATAATTTCCATTTTGCGTATTAACTAATAAGCCACTTCAACCACACCACAAGTATACACATGGAAAAGTGACATACTGCGCATAAAAATATTCGATGAAACTGTCGATCTTCGAATACTTCGCAAAGTTCTCGGTTACCGAATACGAGTACTGCAGTATTCGCTTCTCACCGAATACGAGCACTGCACTATTAACCGAATATGAATGAAAACGAGAAGCGACGCTCGCTGGTTCTCGTTTCTAACATTCGTTTCGTTGTACACATTCTTTGAATACCAAGTACCAGTACAGTATGTACGGTAGTGTAGCCGCCAAAATGAATATATTCATGCAGGACTTTAATATTAAAGAATTACTTTTTGAAACCCCCCTCGAAATATTTTCCTTAATCCGCGCCTGCTCTAAGAGCAACATCTGTGTAGCTGTGGAGCAAGTTGTCGAATTTCTCAGCTTTTTTGTGAACTTTACAAACTTTAGGCAAAAAATTTGCTTTTTTTAATTATAATTTTTGGGATATCAGAATGAGAATTAAAAATGCTTTGAATATATTTGTTCGCTTGTTCGTTGCAAAGTTCATAATTGAGCTGAAACTTTGACAAAATAGCCCCATTCACAATCTTGTGCATTTGTGGTTGTAAATCTGTGCAATAGTAAATATTTGCAATCAATTGTGAGCGATCCTTTTTGGTTTAGTTTGCAACACATGAAATTCCCAGCTCATTGCTAAAACGGGAAATTGTACTTTTACTAGAATTTTGGCGTCAATAAAGATCATGGCGAAAGAAAGCTTTAGAGAACAATTAGTGGAACCTTTAATAAACTTAACGCAGAAATTATTTTCAACGAAGGTAAGAAATATTCCATGCAAAATTTCATTCAATGACAATTTTAGTTTTATCTAAAAAGTGGAAGCAGTTTCAGTTCAGCTGGCACAAAGTTTTCTGTTGTAACGTCGTAGAGTTCATACTTTCAATGAAGATGCTAAGATAAGTAAACTAAGTGAAACTTTGAAAGTATATTTAGAGGTTGTAGAGGCTGTAACATGGGTCAGTGCGTGCCCCTTTCGCTATTTGTAGACCCTATTTTAACCTCGTTGACTGTCACCAGCCACTTTGGCTCAGAGAATGCTTTTGATTTATTGCTGGTGCCTTGACAGAAGAAGTCATAGGGTACAAATCTATGACTGCAGGTTCCATATATTAAATATTTAACACACTGCAAACTTTACTAGTTATATTTAATCAGAGTAGAAAGTTCAATTTTTCATGTTCAAGTTTAATTATTGGTTATGATTGGATTGTGTATTAATCATAGCTTATATTCAAACTCTTTCTGCTTACTTTCGAGTTTTGGCTAAACTATTACATAAATGAAATATAACATTAACATATTAAATACCATTAAATTGCAAAAACGTCTCACCATGGCAACAATAACAAAGAAATCCTCAAAACGACAACTTATGATTCAGCAGCTGCGTGTCGTACCGAAACTAAAACGGCATTATATAATTTAATAAAATAAAACAGCCGATTGAAATTCATAATGTGACATTTTAAGTTGGCTGGTGCCTGCCAGTTTGGCCACTTCCGGCTTCGAGAAACTAACCAAATGCACGAAACTAGTTTCTATGGGTCGTGCAATGCTTGGAACTGGCACAAGCAAAGAACCAAATGCACAATAAGCTCGCTCAGATGGTGAATCGAGAATATTTAGTTATTGTTCGGTAGTTCAGAATTAAACAAAAAAATACAAAATTGCAAAAACAACAAAAAATTCATACACTTTAATAAAGCAATAAGTTTTACCTCTGACTTTCACTCATACCGAAAGCATGAAATGTCTCCTAAAAATCTCTTAAATATATGACATTTTAAGCTTATCACCATACGACCTAATCTAACCGCATTACGCAGCAATGTTGCGCAAATTTTCCGCACACATATTCGCGCGTGCAGTGAGTTAATTTTTGTTCACTGCAAATTGCCTCAATTCGAGGCGGATGCGTTTGATTGTACAATTAGGCGCCGCTGACGAAATACAAAAGGCCACCGAAAGCGTTACGCACAGGCGCGGCCTCAGTTAATTGCAGACGGACAGACACACAACAATCCGTCCGTCACTAGGGCCGCACGTTCGCCTACATAAAGGCCGCACGGAGAGCGCGCTCAGCTGCATTGAGCCCGAAGTTGCCGCTTCCGTTTCCGCTTCCGCCGCTCGGTCGCCGCGCCCCAAGCATTGCCATTTGTCGGGCTTGGTGCGTCGACGGCGGCAAATGCGAATACGCACACTGGCCGCTTGTGCCATTTTGATTTATGACACTCCATTGTCCGTGTTGCTCATTTCCATTGCTGCGTTGTACAGTGTAGGCATTTGTCGTAGTGGTTTGTTTGTGAGTGTGGGTGTGTGACGTTGTTTGTGCCTACAGTCGTTGGCACATTGTGTTCAGTGCATTTCAGTGACATTCTACTGTCACTATAATTTCTGTTCCTGTTGTTGTCATTACTGTTCGTCAACTACATAAGGGGAATAGCTATTCATCTGGCACTTTGATTTATTTGTGTATTGCAAGAAAATTTCTAATTGAGGCCTGTTTTGTATGGGTTGCAGTCCTAAAACATTTCATTTATATTTTTAGCAGAAAAGCTTTCAATCGAAATTTATGAAAAGTATGTATTTGTTAATGACAGTATTTGTTGTAACAGTAATGAAGTATTTGTTGATGACATTGATGTCATCGGGCATAACAAGCGAGATGTCACCGCTGCCTTTGCGGCTATCGAAAGAGAATCTGCCAAGATGGGTCTGATGGTAAATGAGGGCAAGACGAAGTACACTACACGCAGGAACTCGCAGCGGCTAGGGTCTCACGTCCAGGCCGACAGATATACTTTTAAAGTTGTCAAGGAATTCGTCTACCTTGGCACCGCCGTTAACAGCAGCAATGCTGTCAGCCTGGAGATAAAGCGAAGGATTACTCTGGCTCGGTCATGTCTGCCGTATGGACGAAGAAACTCCGGCGAAAAAGGTGTTTGATGCGATAGTTGGAGGTCGACGGCGAAGAGGGAGGCCGTGTCTCCGGTGGAAGAACCAAGTTGAAGAGGCCCTGGTATCTCTTGGTGTGACCAACTGGAGAGGGCACGCGCAAAGCAGAGGCGCCTGGAGAGAAGTTTGGCGGCAGCTCGTAACCCGATAACGGGTTGTTATGGCCAGTTAAGTAAGTAAGTATTTGTTAAACTAACAACCAATAATACATAGTAACAATACAAACACAACAAACAAAGGTAGCCAAAGTGTTTTAATAGGACTTGATTGATTATTTTCTGTCCTGCAGTGTAGACGCACCTTCCACCAATACGCTTTAAACTTTCCTAATTCACATTTTGGGTTTAACACCAAAAATACCATCTTTAATATTTCTTCAATCAACTTTTTGATTGTGTTCTACAATTTTGTGATTTATAATAAGTTCCAATTTATGGAATTTATTGATTTGAATTAATAATAAGTTCTGGACAAAAATAAAATCATGAAGAAATAAAGAAGTAAAAAAAGTTGCGGCTCATTTTGTATCACATATATATATATATAAGTACATATAACGTGTAGGAAAAAATAAACCCATTACTTTAATTAAAAAGATATGACTTCGTACTAAAAAGAAAACTTTTCAGACAGTTTTGTGATTGTTTGTCTTAGTTTTGTTTGAACGCAAATTCAAAGATGGACTCAGTAAAGTGAGAGTACGACTTCCCTTCCTGGCTAAACATTCCCTTCAATACCCATTGCAGGAGCTGTGGGAATTTAGAAGAGAAAGAAACACCAAATCACTTCCTCTGTCACTGCCCAGCTCTGGCAAGGGCAAGATTTAAGTTTCTAGGGCAACACTTCTTCACTTGTTTGACCGATTGCTCGACAGTTAGTCTGGGGAATCTGCTTGAATACCTAAATTCTGCCAGTTGGATTTAGTCATACAACTAACCAGGTTTAGTTTTCGGTGAGCATGTGGTACCAAAACGGCGTCTATGCGCTAATTGTGACTTGCAGGGGGACTGTGAGTCAGCCACCTCAACCAACCAACCAACCCTTCCTGCAGTTGTGAGTTCTTAGTTTATTGCTCAGTAATGTCTGCCTCAAGTTATAGGTTGGCATATTTAATTGCTTTACTTTATAGACAGATGGACGGACGTGGCTTAACCGAATTGTACGAAATTTAAAAAATTGTGTTCAAAGCTCTCTCTCTTCTTTTTGATCACCTTTAGCTCCTTAGTGAATGGTTGCAGCGGTATTATTTTGGTCAAAGCTAATAGCCAATTTCACGAACTTTTCGATCCTAGAAAAATGTATTTATTATACAATATAAAGTTAACACGACAGCCATATGCGCGTCTCACGTCGAATTGCAGGCATCTGTTCGTGTTGTGCGTGTGAAATTAAATTTAAATCCTATTCGATGGTATGTAATTTACCCCAAAAATGCGAACTTATCCATTAAAAATAAACCGAAACTCGCCCAACTTTCGATGTACTTGAACTTTCAACTTTTCTAATTGAGCGGCTACGGGAGAAAAACGAGAAAAACATGGTGTCGAAAAAAGTTAATCCTTTCAACAGCTAAAGCAATAGCGAAAGAAACGCTATAAAAGCACCGTTCCTAAGGAATATCGTGAATACTCGACTGTTCGACCAACCGCAGAGAAATGCCATCAGGAAGCAACCAACAGCCAAGGTGTCTGATAGAGGAACCACACAACTGTCCACGCAAAGTGCAGCGTCAAGACATGTTCCAATTCCTACGCCGAGTCATGTGGTTCGCGGCCGCGTATCCGCTGCCCTTGGAACGTTTATTTCCACAGTGCCTGCGGCCGCTGGCCACTCTGCTGGACGTCGGATACGAGCTGTTTACTTACATTGTGATGCTGCACATCGTTATCCTGCACGGATGCACAATGTACATCAACTGGGAAACGGGCGGGATGGAGCTGGCGCTGGGTTGCCTGATACAGATTATCTGTTACACGTGGGCCATCATCGTCAAGGTGTTCTTCAAGCGCATCGGACGGAGGCGCGTGGATGAGCTGATTCGGTACATCAACGAAGGGTATAAACTTCGCTCGAACAATGGTATGTGAAGGTGGAGTGGAATGACTTGGTAGTCTAATTTTGGACCTTGCAGGTTTCACTTATGTCACCATGGAGCAATCGATGGCTTTGGCGGAAAAATGGGTGCAAATTTTCTTTTGGAGCGGCATAATTGCAGTAACGTTTTGGCTGCTTATACCCGTTACGTTTCCGGGACGCACTCTGCCCCTACCGTGTTGGTACCCGATCGACTATAAGGTACACAAATGGCGATTTGTAACACTCTGCTGTTCATAGAACTAAACGCCACATAATTTGATTGCTTCTATCGCAGGCACCAGTTGTCTATGAGATCATTTATTTTCTGCAAGCTGTCGGCCAGTATCAAATAGGTACGGTGTATCCCGTCATGAGCACTTTCTTTCTAATAGTCTGCATAGTATTCTGCGGACAATACGACATACTCAACTGCAGTCTGAAGAACATAATGGCCACAGTTTACTTAGACATGCGAATGCCCGGAAGCCAGTTACAGTACGCAATGTCTTTGAGATTTTGACAAACTTTTGCAGTTTGTCTGTCTATTTTTTTTCACAGAGCATTGAAGGAGAGCCAACAGGTTGCCGAAGATGAGTTTGACCAATACTTCTTTTCGGTGGATCAACAAACCGATATAAAATGCATCACTCAATCGATTGATGAGAGCACCCCGAAACCTGAGAGTTTCCAAGCGGCCTTCAAAGAGGCATTGAAGTCGTGTGTTGCGCATCATCTTTACATACTGGACGGGCTGGTTCAAGTGGAAGAGCTCTTCTATTTCATATGGATATTCAAAACGATACAGTTCACTCTACTGATATGTCTGTCTGCGGTTGTGGCCGTCAAGGTACCAATGGGAGTATCTATGCTAACTGCTTTGATGACAGCTTGTGATTTTAGTCCTCTGCCGCTAATTCGGTGCTGCATGTGCTCTCTTTGGCACAGTACGTAATGCTCGTCCTGTGGGATATGTTCTACATCTGCTATGCGGGTGAGATCGTCTTTCAGAACAGTCAACGCTGCGACGAGGCGCTGCTGCGTAGTCCCTGGTATCTGCATATGATTGAGATGAAGATGGACTCTCTGTTCTTTATGCTCAATGCACAGCGTCCATTTAAAATGACAGCTGGCAAGTTGTACGACTTAAACCTGTCTCGGTACAGAAGTGTTAGTGGTTCGATTTTAGATATTACAAATATAAATGATTCTACTTGTAATATATTTCTCTTTCAGATTGTGACTACATCGTTTTCCTTTTTTGCATTGCTACAAAAACTGGATCTAAGAAATGGGAATTCCAACTAACGCATAGAAGTAAGATTCATTAAATGCGTTTTCAGAGCATCAACCATCACCTTAGCGAGGTTCACCACCGCACGCGTTGTCACCCTCACTGCTTCAAAAAAACAACAACAAATCGGAGGCACATTCATTGGCGGCACATTGTCCACAGAAAACTATTTATCCACAAATTAACTTGAATTTATTTATGAATAAATTTGAGGATCGCTCTGATGCAGCATATTCATTTGCTTATTGAATTGCAGATCTTCTACATCAAAGGTGTCCATGCCCTATGCTCTCGTTGCTCATTTGTTTTTGTAAATGCTCTTCAGCATAGGCTGAGGATTCCAGTTCCTCACCGCTTTTGGCGACAAGGATTTCCCTCTTTTCCCTTGTGATCAGATACCCAATAGATATGCAGCCAGCCTTTCTATTGCTACCCGACATTGTCATGTTACAAGGTATCGCTTGAATTGAATTTCAGTATAGAGATTTATAGATTTATTACCTGACTGCAAACAATTCTGAAGAAGACCGCTGCTCGCGCTCCATCCGTCATTTTAGAGCCATTCGTACAGATATTGATGGTTCTGCGCTTAGGATTAATACCTTTGCGACACTCATCTTTTCTTGAGTGGTTTTTATTCTTATTTTAGGATGCTGCAGCAGGATCATGTAGTCGCAGTTGTCCACAGCCCTTAGACCTATAGAGTTGTGCCCAAAGGACCTGCATACAAACTGTCCAGTAGGAATGTTTTGAGTAGAGATAGCTGCTTTCATCTACCTTCGGTATAAACACAACCCTCACTACTCTACAGCTGGTTGACACGTAGTTGTACCGTAGACATCCCCTGTAAATCGATATCAGTCGAAGGAAAGGCAAGAGGACTGCTGTAGTATAACAGGGAATACCCCGTCCGGTCCCGGTGATTTTCCTCCGTAATCAGCTCCGGTGACGTAATACACGCTTAGGATTTTGTTGGTTGGTTGTTTGTCCAATCGCTATTTTCTTTCCACACGAAACTAGGTAGGGATGGCTGCTTGGATAGAAGTTTTCTAAGTCTCACTACCTCCACAATCCCTTCCAAAGCACTACAGAATTTCTTCCAGGATTCTCTTTCCGCTTTCCGGACTTCCTTCTTGTACTATTTTAACGCGTCTTTATACCCGTCCCAACAAACAATTCGCGCACATATAGTCGTCGGCTCTCAAGTTCTTCATTCCACCAGAATGGCAGAGACCTCCGATCCCGTGCGTGCAGGAGGGAATTCTATTCAACACACATTTGGACAAGTAGTCAGGAAGTTAAGTTCCTTCTGCACCATTACGTCAAACTATATATGCATAGATCTCTAGAACATTAATCCAAACACACGTTTGAAGAGATCCCATTTTTGGATTCCTGGGATTCCTTACAGTTATACTGACTCTCTTGTGGAAGAATGTGCGCAACGACCAATGTCTGCATCTTACCGAGGGTTGTGTCCACTCGATGGCGGTGCCTCGATATCGTGTGCCATGTAGCAAAACGCATTATTGGCTTATCCTTTCCTCCCTCTACCGCCACGGTAATCAAATCATCTGTGGATAAATACGGTAACATACGATTTGATTCTTTTCCTTACCAGTATAGCTACTCTTTCCTCGTGATCAACGTTGGGTTTGAAATTATTGTAACTACTCGACTTCAATCCAGACACCAGGAACCAGGGCTGCATCGCAGCTGGCCCCCTGCAAATTGAAGAAAAGCTCAGCTAAGGCTGTCTTACTGCGATGGAGATGTTCTGCGATGCACTCGCTGGCTTTGCTATATGTAGCACCTTCCAATCACCAGTTGACACGTCAGGATTTTGTCGTTGAAATAGGGCCAACGCATCTACCGGCTTTACCACTCGAAGTATGAACACCTTCGCTTTGAGTAAGGATGGAATATTGCTCCTATCCATTACTTCAAACATCGCTCATTCCCATAGGCCTTGGAGTGTTGCTACAGCTCCCTTCACCCACTTCAGGTTCGGATCGTCGTTACACTTTATTATTTTGACGCCTTAGAATTATCCAGCTCCTTCGAATGATGACATTCGATTCTGTCTTTATTTGTTCGATTAGTGCCTTCAGCAACTTCCATCGTTCTTGCGACATCTGACCTAGCGGGCTGCTACGGTCAATGCTCTAAAAGTGTTGGGTTACTCCAACTTTGCAGCATTCTCTTTTTGTTTTGGCTTCTTATCAGTTGGGCCGTCGGTGATCGCGGAGCGCTGCATTGTTATGACGGAGTGCTCTTCGACCGTATTAGCAAACGTCGGGCCAGATGCAGCTTACCACGTCTTCATGGCAAAGTGAGCCTGGCCTTTTCCAGTGTTCTTTGCCCAAGTCATCCTTTCTTTATCCTCTTTCGAAAGGATTGACTTACTTTGTTATGGGCGTTTGCTTTCAGCTCCTGCTTTCTTGCCTTGGATACCTTCTTGCTATCAGAGGTGGCTCGGAGATAGCAGAACCCCCTCTTCTTGGAAAATGTTTATGATGCCATCTCAACAGCAGTGGCAGTAGCAATGCTTCGACTGCTGGCGGCACGGCTTGTAAGGACACCGTGCCCATTGCTGCTGACGTTTGGGTTGAAGTTTCAGCCAGATTGCTATCTTTCTGGACCTCCATTGAAAGTGTTTTCTATCAGGAATCTCCAACTTCTAGCGTTTTATGCATATGAGTCAGACACCCCTTGAGCACGCCATATCATGCTATACTCCTAAAGGTGCCACTTGAAGCCGTAGCCCAATCTTCGCTAGCCACTATGTTTTCTTAGTTCTCTTAGACACATTTGAGAGGCCAGGTGGTGCCCATTGCCAGGTCGGCACCTGTCAGGAGGATGCAGCTAAGAATTTTTGTTTTCGAACCAGCGGCTTAACTCGGCCCCACAATAAGCCTTCATGGTTTCAGTGGACTCATAATGTTAAGCGTTGGACATCCCCTCCTATCTACCCAACGTGATCCATAAAAAAAGGTTATGCCTAAAATCTGTGGTCTATCTAGGAATGGAAAATTACCGGTCTTTCTTGTCTTAACCCTCTAGTTCCCAAGTTTTTAACCTTGTTAAAAAAATTACCAGTGATACTTTTGGGGTGGAGAAGTAATGTTTGTTCGGGGAAAAAAATTTAATGTGCATAGAAGGCGTAATATGCAGTATATTTCTTTGAATGCTTTTTTACCAGAAGTCACTTATATAAATTTAGCTCTCACGGGTTCCAGGATATTCAAGGATAAAAATCTAGTTAATGTCCTTGATCATAATAAAATTTTTTAAAAAGGGATATTGTTCCTTTGACTTCATATCATTAGCTTTCATTTGACGTCAACATTATTCCTCTCTGACATTTGAGTCAAGAGATATGATGTTTTAAAAGTTTCGGGAATGGGCATTAAGCCGCCATCTTTAAACTGCATTTAAAAAAAATCTCGAACATCCCGGGAAAAATCCCTTGGCGCTTTTTCATCTACTGCGGTCTTCTATCGAATGAGATGGGTTTGACCTTGTCCCTCGAAATTTTTTTTGAATTTGTTGCACTGTGTAATTATTTGCTTACTTTCTCACGAAACTTTAACTTTGTCAGCCAGGACACACATATCGATAACCAATCGCTGAAAACTCCTGGAGCTTGGTTGGGGGAGGTTCTTTTGCATCCACTTTGTAGTTGGAAGCTAACACCAGTTGTGAATTCTTAGTTTACTGTTCAGTATTGTCTGCCTTAAGTTATAAGTTGGCATATTTGCATATTGCTTGAACGTCTCTGTGCATACCACTTCTTCGACAAATGGAAAGAAGTGGCTTAACCGAATGGTACGAAATTTAAAAAATTGTGTTCAAAGCCCATTAGGTCCACAGCTCGAACTGTTGACATCTGTTCCTGTTGTGCGTGTGAAATTAAATTTTAATCCGATTCTATTGTATATAATTTACCCCAAAAATGTGAATATTGCAACTAAAAATTAACCGAAAGTTGCCAAACTTTCATCCCATTGAACTAAAAACTTTTCTAATTGAGCGACTACGGGACGACAAAAACGAAGGTGTAGGTGTCGAAAAAAGTTAATCCTTTCAACAGCTAAAGCAATAGCGAAGGAAACGCTATAAAAGCACCGTTCCTAAGGAACATCATGAATACTCGACTGTTCAACCAACCGCAGAGAAATGCCATCAGGAAGCAACCAACAGCCAAGGTGTCTGATAGTGGAACCACACAACTGTCCACGCAAAGTGCAGCGTTGTGATCTATTTCAATTCATACGCCGGGTCATGTGGTTCGCGGCCATGCATCCGCTGCCCTTCGAGCATCTATTTCCACAGTGTCTGCGGCCGCTGGCCACTCTGCTGGACGTCGGATACGAGCTGTTTTCGTACCTTGTGATGCTGCACATCGATGTCCTGTACGGATGCACAATCTATATGAACTGGGGAACGGGCGGTATGGAGCTGATACTGGGCTGCATGATCCAGATGGTTGTTTACACGTGGGGCATCATCATAAAGCTGTTCTTCAAGCGCTTCGGACGGAGGCGCGTGGATGAACTGATTCGATACATCAACGAAGGGTATAAACTGCGCTCGGACAATGGTATGCGGAAGAGGAGTGAAATGATTTGGTAGTCTAATTTTAGATCTTGCAGGCTTCACTTACGTCACCATGGATCAATCGACGGCCTTGGCGAATAAATGGACGCAAATTTTCTTCTACAGCGGCATGGTTGGAGCAGCGTTTTGGCTGATTGTACCCATTACGTATCCGGAACGCACTCTGCCCCTACCGTGTTGGTACCCGATCGACTATAAGGTACACAAGTGCGAGTGGCGATTTATAACACTCTGCTGCTCATAGAACAAAAATCCACATAATTTAATTGCTTCCACCGCAGGCGCCAGTTGTCTATGAGATCATTTATTTTCTACAAGCTGTCGGCCAGTTGCAAATAGGTACCGCATTTGCCGTCACCTGCACCTTCTTTCTGATAGTCTGCGTACTCTTCTGCGGACAATACGACATACTCAACTGCAGTCTGAAGAACATAATGGCCACAGTTTACTTAGACATGCGAATGCCCGGAAGCCAGTTACTGTACGCAATATCTTTGATGACTTGACAAACTTTACAGTTTGTCTATTTTTGTTCACAGAGCACTGAAGGAGAGCCAACAGGTTGCCGAAGATGAGTTTGACCAATACTTCTGTTCGGTGGAGCAACAAATCGATATAGAATGCATAAATCAATCGATTGATGAGAGCATCCCGAAACCTGAGAGTTTCCAAGCGGCCTTCAAAGTGGCATTGAAGTCGTGTGTTGCGCATCATCTCTACATACTGGACGGGCTGGTTCAAGTGGAAGAGCTCTACTATTTCATATTGTTCTTCAAAACTATAGAGTTCACTCTACTGATATGTCTGGTGGCGTTTGTTGCCGTCAAGGTACCAATGGGATTATCTATGCTAACTGCTATGATGACAGCTTGTGATTTTAGTCGTCGGCCGCTAATTCGGTGCTGCATGTGCTCTCTTTGGCACAGTACGTAATACTTGTCCTGTGGGATATGTTCATCATCTGCTATGCGGGTGAGATCGTCTTTCAGAACAGTCAACGCTGCGACGAGGCGTTGCTGCGTAGTCCCTGGTATCTGCATATGACTGAGGTGAAGATGGACTCTCTGTTCTTTATGCTCAATGCACAGCGTCCATTTAAAATGACAGCTGGCAAGTTGTACAACTTAAATCTCACTCGGTACAGAAATGTTAGTGGTTCGATTTCATTTCAGAAATTATAAATATAAATGGTTCCACTTGTAATGTATTCCTTTTTCAGATTTTGACTACATCGTTTTCCTTTTTTGCATTGCTACAAAAAATGGATCTAAGAAATAGGAATTCCAACTAACGTATAGAAGTAAATGCGTTTCGAGAGCATGAACCATCACCTTAGCGAGGTTCACCACCGCACGCGTGTTACCTTCACTGCATTCGTCACTATTTCAAAGCGTCTTTCATTGGCGGCGACAGATTGAAACCACATCAGGGGCGGATCCAGACAAATATTTCAGGGGGGGCTTTTAAAAAGTAATTCTTTAATATTTATAAAATGCCTTTTAATTTGTATGTAGTTTTATAGTCGAACAAAATATTTCGGGGGTTGGGTTTCAACCCCCAAAACCCCCTCCTGGACCCGCCACTAAACCACATTGTCCACAACAAGATGGATTAAGCAACAACACTTCACAAACTCTTTCTGCACAAATTAACTTGAATTATTTTATGAATAAATTGGAGGATCGCTCTGATGCGTCATATTTATTTATTGAAATTGAGTCTAGGAATTGAATTTCATGACTTCTTCAGACTAGAAAACAATCGAGATGAGGGATGACTTTATGCTAAGAATTGGAGATTTGAATTGAAATTCTAATTTATAAACGGAGAGAACTTATTTCCCTTGAGCAAGCGATCAAACTCAAAAGAATTTATGTATTGAATAGTGATCAGTTCTATTAAAAATCGATTTATGGGCGTCTTACATCAAATTGTCGTATTGGAGAAGCTAATATAAAATGCAAAAAAACAAAGAACTCTGCATGGAACATGAAAGTAGATCTTGCACAGAGGATCAAAACTGCAAACAATCGCATTGATCACATTAATATATATGCAATGACAAATCTTGCAGATCTTCTACATACTTCGTAAAGTTAGATCATACATTTACGTAGAGCACATTGGAATTAATTTGTACCCTTACCAGGCCCTCGCTTCAATACAAATACTCCAGTCTCGTTGTACACAAAATGAAATTTAAAACTTTATTAAAAAACACGGGTGGTTGCGGGAAGCTAGGCTTTAGTCTGGCGTAAGCGGGCTGTCGTGCCAGTCAATTATAATAAATTATTATTATTATTTGTCCATTGGACACTCCCAACACTTTAATTTTAATAATTATGTTATAAAACTTCTCAAGGTGACTGCTGTCTAGGGTTTTACCACCACCGTCGTGAAGTGGAGTGTTGAAGTACCATTACTATTTATTGAAATCTAATTGTATGTACACCAATGCCGATTTATATGTATGAACGAGTTAAAAACAATTCAGTGAATGGCCTCGAATGACTTCATCATTGCTTTGCTTGTACTTGCCCAGTCTTCACTAATTGGCCAATTCCAAATTCGTAAAATGTAAAAGTTTACACTTTCCACACCTTTCACAGCCATGAGCACAACAAAAAAACATTATAAAAGCGCAGCGCTCAGCAATAAATTTCCCAATACTCATCAGTCATCTATTAGTAGACACACTGCTGGTAGAGATGAGCAACGCACAGCACAGAGCACGAAATCGAACAAACGTCGCCACTGATCACCCACGCGTTGACGTTGAGTGCGACGAGCAACATTGCGATCTGCTTCAATTCAGTGGTTCCGAATCATGTGGTTCACGTCCATGTACCCGCTGCCGCTGGCGGTGCTCGTTCCGCAGTGCCTGCGTCCGCTGGCTACACCGCTGGACGCCAGCTACGAGCTCTTCCTGTACCACATCGACGTGTTGTATGGCTGCACTATCTACTTGAATCGGGACGAGGGCAGCCTGGAGCTGCTGGTCGGTTTCATGATTTCGATGGTCATCTACACGTGGGAACTCGTCATCAAGATGTTCTTCAAGCGTATCACCCCGCACCGGGTGGACGCGCACGATGCAGTACCTCAATGGCCAGTACAGGCTGCGTTCGGTCAAAGGTACTTGAGTAGGCTAATCGATTAGCCAGTCGGCTAATGAGTGAGTCTTTTCAGGCTTCACCTATGTCACCATGAAAGACTGTGTGGTATTGTCAGAGGAATCGACTCGACTGTACGTTCATGCCAATTGTGTACCAGGACCGCAGCCTACCATTGCCCTGTTGGTATCCAATCGATTATAAGGTATGCAAAAGAGTATGAACCACTGGATCAACTGGTCAAAGTATAGTATAGAGGATTATGAAGATATATCATTTCATTCGATCGTTTTACATAAGTGCTCCCTTATTACCACATGTTCAACATGTGGCAATGATGGTAAAAAATGTGTTCCTGTTTTCTTTTTAATGAAGAACTAATTGTTTCCAAGATTCCAAAATGCAAATATATACAGACTCAGAGGCACACCCGGGGATTATAGGGGCCTTCAAACCCCTGAATGCAAAAATTGCTGGTGAAAATTATGGTTTCAAACAGTATTGGGCTCAAAAGTTGTCCCTGTACAGGTTATTAACTCAAAACGGAGCGTGAATTCAAATTGTATAAACAGAATGTGGAAGACAGTACCATGGGTACATCTCCGTCAGCCTCTTAGCAGTATCGAACGTATATTGCCTTAATTTTTCAACATTTATTTTTTAACCTGAAGACATAGCTTTAGCTTTAACTTTTGAGCTTTTTTTTTGCTTAACTTTTGAGAAGGTTAGGTTGCGGTGGCTGCCTCTATAAGAGACACACTCGGAGGCCTGAAAGGCCCATTGTGATACCACATATTTCACCCGTTTTTGAACTGTGTATGCAACACTGTTTTGCCAACATATGTTACAGCACACATTTCAAGCGGATGGGGAAAGGGGGGGAGGGGACCTACAGTTTAACGCCGAATCCGAACGGCGATTGGCAGTTTTTCGTTCACACTTTGAGGTTTTGCCATTGCCTGCCAAGAGCACACTTGTGCGATTCTTGTAATTCTCATTCCCTTCATGTGGATAGCAATAGAAGTAGACGAGTGTTTCACCAGCCCAAGCCAGGAATCGAACCTGAAGCCTTTGGTATGAGACGTCAGCGCGCTACCCGCTGGACTATCGAGGCCGGCCACAGAGTAAATAGTATACAGAATGCACATGTCGACCAGCGAAGCAATCTGGAGTACTGGTGTGGGCCGAAAACAGCAGGGGGGGAGATAACAGAGTTTAATGACCAGAACTTTTGTCCCTGTTGCAAAAATCATAACTTCTAAACCAATACAAATTTAAATTGCATCTGAAAGTGAATGCTGAAAGAAAATGAGCAAAGACACAGTGCCATATTAACAGGGGGCTTTAAAATTCGTTGTCAAAGTTAAGATTTACAAAAACTACATTCTAACATGAAATTACTTTTTTGTTTGCATTAAAAAATAAATTTTTCATATATTTTTTTCAATAAATTAATATAATTTATTGATTTTCAGGAGCAATATGAGACGCCGTGCAGGCTTATAGAAGAACAACAAGTCAGAAATAAAAGCAGCTATGGAATAAACATGAAAGGCTGCACGCATTCGTTGACAACGTCTGCAGACAAGCGTGCCATACTGCGAAGTGCTTCAAATTCCGCTGACTCAGTTGCCAAAATTAAGGCTACTATCAAACGTGTCATTCGGAATGTCCCCAACCTAAAAAGAAAAAAGCTGAAAAAAACCACCGCTAACTGCTCAGCGCCAAAAATTTTGTAGAAATCATATGTCATGGAACGAAAAGGAAGGGGTGTGTGCGTCAAGCACTTCCACTCGGAGACCCTTTTGGGTCCATTGTGAATCCCTTCATTTTTCGGAAACCGATGTCCTTCCCTTATCTGTTTGGATCCCTGTAGATCCAAACGGGATCTTTTGGGAACCATTTGGTCTTTGCGAGGAAATTGTGTAGATCGGTTATCTGTGCGTCTGCTACTTCCTCGAGCCCGTCAAAGAACCTTGCCCCAAGAGTCTGGAGCCGTCGTCCTTGTAGTGATGGGCAGTGGCATAGCAGGTGCTCGACCGATTCTACTGCATCCTCATCTCCACAGCTTCTGCATAAATCGTCGGTCGCCAAACGCCATTTGCATAACATGACACCAATGGCGCAGTGACCTGTGATTACCCCCGTGACCATGCGTACAGCATGTTTGTCGAGGCGCAGAAGGCACTTACTTTTCTTCGTGTTGAGTGCTGGCCATAGGGTGCGTGCAATCTTGCAATCGCACCTGGTTGTCCAGGCTCTATTCGTGGCTCGTGTTAGCCACTCTCCTATTGAACCCATCATAGCAGAGATCGGTGGTAGCACCGTGTTGACCGCCTCGCACGCCGGCATAGCTTACCCTGTACGGGCTAGTTCGTCCGCTTGCTCGTTTCCTTCGATATCACTATGTCAGGGAACCCAGCACAGACGAACCCTGGATTGCCGTATGCCACCTAGTGCTTTCCGACAGTCTAGTACTACCTTTGACTTCACTACAGTGGATTCACCTGCTTTAAGAGCAGCCTGACTATCAACACAAATGACGGCCATACTAAGTCCCGAGTGTTTTATGTGTTCCGCTGCTTTCATGATGGCGAAAACCTCCGACTGAAAAACGCTGCAATAGTCTGGTAGTCATAAGACCAGTAGACATTTTGCGTTTCACAGTAGACACCCGCTCCAGTTCCATCCTCTGTCTTCGAGCCGTCGGTGAAGTAGACTCCTGCAGAGCCTTCCACCTCGGGCTGTTGCCAGTTGTCCCTGGAGGGATAGTCAATGGGAATCTTCAATTCGAAGTCACTGCGCTTTACCAGGAAGTCAGTGGCCTTATCTAGAAGACCTTGTCCGGTAGAGCTAGGCATAAGAACGTTCAGAATGCTGGAATGTCCGTAGCCGCTTGCCTCAGCTGGTTAGACTCCCTCAATCTGAGGATTGTCTTTGCTGCGCTAGCCTTTACGAACAGGTCCACTGGGGCAAGGTGCAGAAACATCTCCAGAGCCATTCGTGGAGCGCTTTTAGCCGCCCCCGTGATCGCCAACGTGGCAAGTCTCTGCACCTTTCCCAGATTGCTCTTTTTGTCCATGGCTGGCCACCAAACATGAGAACCGTGGGCGATGATAGGTCTGATTATCGCCGTATACATCCAATGGATAATATACGGTTTTAATCCCCATCTTTTACCGAAGGCTCGCTTGCAGGCATACAGCGCATTGAGCCCCTTTTCGCTTCCACGAAAGTTTTGAGTCCAGAATTATGCCAAGATATTTGGCCTCTTTTGATAGTTTCAGGGGATGCCCTTCCACACAGGAAAGAGCAAATTCCTGAATCTTCGTTTTCTTGGTGAACAGGACCAGTTCGGTCTTTTCGGGATTTATCCCTAGACCGTTGTCTCTCGCCCACACTGACAATTCGGCTAATGAGGATTCCATCAATTCACTGATAGTAGGCAAAAATTTGCCTTGATGACGATGTCGTCTGCATAGGCCACTATTCTAATGCGTCTTCTCTGAAAGACTCTTAGAATCTCAAACGAAAAATGGAAGTACGTCGTGTTTTCGGACGAAAATTGGTTTAATCTTGATGGACCTGATGGATACAATTTTTATTTCCATGAACTTAGAAAAGAGGAACGCCACCACGGTCGAGAAGGTGGAATTATGGTAGGGGGAGCGATTTCCTACTACGGAACTGTCAAGCTGCAATTTCAAACAGCCAGAATGACGGCAAAAGGCTACAAAACCATGCTTGAGAGAGTTTATCCGCAATTGTCTGACTTGTTTGGTTTATTAAGTGGATATTCCAGCATTATAATACACCCATCCATACTGCACGGGTCCTGAAGCAGTGGTCGATGCAGCAAAACGTTGATCAGCTGGAGTGGCCAACCTATTCTCCTGATTTTAATATAATTGAAAACGTATGGAGATGGTTGGTGAGGAAGGTCTATGCCTCCAGACGCCAGTTTGACAACAAGGATGAAATAATTGGTGCCATTGAAGCAGCACGGGAGACTATTTCTCTAGATTATATTAAGACTACGGAGAGACTATTTCTCTTTATACGAGTCAATGTCGACGCAAATTTTTGAAGCCATACTAAATAAAGGTGGCCATACTCGCTTTTAAAATCAATAAATTAACGCGTTGTTTACCAATCAGTCCATTTTATTTGCATTAACCATTGTTTCAATCTAAAATTTTTGAGAGAAGCTATTCTCATGACCTACTAAAATGTACCCAGTTTTGGGGTTCACTTTACAAAAGTGGGCCAAAAAAGTAAAAGTTTATAAATGTCAAACTGTATATAATTGTCAAAATAAATAAAAAAAGGTATAACTTTCCAAAAGAAACATATGGGAAATAATGATTAAAATTAATTAAAATTGGGAGGACAAATTTAGAAAAAAAAGAGGTTTGTTTTATTTTGAAAATATTTTTTGGCTTTAATTTCTTTACGCTATTTCAGTTATATTTTTATAAAAATTTTTGGTTAAGCCTTTATTAAAAAAATAAATATAACCTTAGTTTTAGTTGCAAAAAAGCAAACAGTTAGTTCCTAAACAAATGTTGATTTTTTCTTCATTATTTAATTTCAGCTAAGATTTTTCTTACTGCTCTATTTTTTCTATGAATTAAAAAAAAACTAAATTGTGGCTAAAATGAAAAATATATAGACTAAGAATGGGTTTTATATTAGGTTTTCTATTAGGTTAAGATTATGAAACAAAAAAAGGGTTAAATTTCCATTTGAGTTTCCGGCTCCCATCTTAGGAAACAAAGGCAGGAAAGGGAACAACAGCAGCAGTGGTACTTGCTACCATGTCCGTCCGTTATGTCCGGAGTTAAAGCGAAATATGCAAAACTAAATTGTATGTTATGGTATATGTGTATGTACGTATAATCTGTTTCGGTTTTCCGGTTCGACTGCAAAGAGCCCTATGCCGGTTGTAGGCTGATAGGTCGTTGGTTGCTGAGTTTTGTTGGTGTAGCTCCAAATGGTTGCAGGTGAGGCGGTATGGCTACTGAGCGGATTTGTTGTAATTAAACCCACGCCAGCTGAATCTACGGGATAACCAAAGCCAAATGCACGCGTACAACAAAACCCGCTGGCCCCGTAGTTTCTCGTGCTTACCGATAGGATGTAGGGTGCCTGCATACATGCAACAAGGGGACGGCTAGTGGTGACCTGCCACAAGGACTGTGGAGAGGCAGCTGGCAGCAGACGCAAATGTCGCTAAAACATAGATAATCACCACCACACCCAATATGGACCGACCGTAGAGTAGTATACATAAGAGAAATGGCGCCTAACTTTGGGCATGCCACATGTATACATATTCATAACAGAAATAGCGCTTAATGTGGCGCCGTAAGTATATACAGCATATATATACATTATAAAGCATTCAACCACAAATATCCTTCATCACTGCGGAAAAACGTTCAAGTATGTAACACGTTTTGTCGAGTGGATGTACTTAGAAAGACCAACAGCAAACTAAGCAAAAATTTGCTTGAAATTATTGATTGTAAAGAAAGAAAGCTGTTGTCTATCTAGGAATGGAAAATTACCGGTCTTTCTTGGGTTAAGGTCTTGACTGACACATTTGTGTTCACAATTTTAATTTCATTGATTCCGTTCCGATAGGTTTGATGTCAAAGTTGCATCACGCTCTGAAAGGCCAATTGTTGAAAATGTAGTAAAATGATGAAAATCGTCAAGTCCGACCGTCTTGGAAGCACTGTTTCGATTGCCTAGAATCGGAATAACTTGAATAAGACTAACTACAAAAAGAAGCTCAACGTATGGGTAAACCCGAGAGACGAATTGTGCACTGGCAGGACAATGCCAAGCCACACTTTTCGATAACCAATGGTTAGAGACTCCTGGAGCTTGGTTGGGAGGTATTTATGCATCCACTTTGTATTTCAAGGCTGACACCGTCATGATTTCTTAGTTAATTGTTCAGTTATGACCGCCTTCAGTTATAAATTGGAATATTTTCATATTGCTTGAACGCCTCTGTGTAAACCACTTCTACGACAAATGGAGGGACGTGGCTTAACCGAATTGTACGAAATTTTAAAAATTGAGTTAAAAGCCCATTAAGTATCACAGCATACTTTAATTGCCTCTTCTTTTCGATCACCTATAGCTCCTTAGTGAATAGTTCCAGCGGCATGGATTTGGTCATAGCTGATAATAAATTCAAGGCACTTTTCGAACCTATGCTAATCAAATAAAATATAATGTAGTGTTAACACGACAGCCATATGCGCGCGTCACTTCGAACTCTTGGCATCTGTTCGTGTTGTGCGTGTGAAATTAAATTTAATTCCGATTCTGTTGTATGTAATTTACCCCAAAAATGCGAAGTTATTAACTAAAAATAAACCGAAATCGTCCAACTTTCATTGCATTGAACTTACAACTTTTCTA
Source organism: Melieria omissa (assembly GCA_963971225.1). NCBI lineage: Eukaryota > Metazoa > Arthropoda > Insecta > Diptera > Ulidiidae > Melieria > Melieria omissa. The sequence continues at coordinate 54,330,686 of OZ020267.1, read as the reverse complement.
ATTGAGCGATTAATGACACGAGAATAGCATTTATTTCTAATTTCGGTGCCTGTAGATGTCGAAAATTTAATCCTTTCAACAGCTAAAACAACAGCGAAGGAAACGCTATAAAAGCACCGTTCCTAAGGAACATCGTGAATACTCGACTGTTCGACCAACCGCAGAGAAATGCCATCAGGAAGGAACCATCAGCCAAGGTGTCTGACAGTGAAACCACACGACTGTCCACGCAACGTGCAGCGTCAAGACATGTTCCAATTCCTACGCCGGGTCATGTGGTTCGCGGCCATGTATCCGCTGCCCTTCGAGCATCTATTTCCACAGTGCCTGCGCCCGATGGCCACTTTGCTGGACGTCGGATACGAGCTGTTTTCGTACCTTGTGATGCTGCACATCGATATTCTGTACGCATGCACAATCTACATAAACTGGGGAACGGGCGGTATGGAGCTGATACTGGGCTGCATGATCCAGATGGTGCTTTACACATGGGGCATCATCATCAAGCTGTTCTACAAGCGCTTCGGACGGAGGAGCGTGGATGGACTGGTTCGGTACATCAACGAACGGTATAAACTGCGCTCGGCCAATGGTATGAGGAGCAGGATTGGAATGATTTACTCGTCTAATGGTTGCTCTTGTAGGCTTCACTTGTGTTACCATGGATCGTTCAATGGCCTTGGCAAATAATTGGACGAAAGCTTTCATTTACAGCGGCGTGGTTGGAGTATCGTTTTGGCTGCTTGTGCCCTTTACGTATCAGGAACGCACTCTGCCCCTACCGTGTTGGTACCCGATCGACTATAAGGTACACAAGTGTGAATGGCGATTTGTAACACTCTGCTGTTCATAGAACTAAAATCCACATAATTTGATTGCTTCCACCACAGGCACCAGTTGTCTATGAGATCATTTATTTTCTGCAAGCTATCGGTCAGTTGCAAATAGGTACCGCATTTGCCATCACGAGCACCTTCTTTCTGACAGTCTGCGTAGTCTTCTGCGGACAATACGACATACTCAACTGCAGTCTGAAGAACATAATGGCCACAGTTTACTTAGACATGCGAATGCCCGGAAGCCAGTTACAGTATGCAATGTCTTTGAGATTTTTACAAACTTTTACAGTTTGTCTATTTTTGTTCACAGAGCATTGAAGGAGAGCCAACAGATTGCAGAAGATGAATTTGGCCAATACTTCTGTGCTGTGGAGCAACCAACCGATATAGAATGCATCAATGAATCGATTGATGAGAGCATCCCGAAACCTGAGAGTTTCCAAGCGGCCTTCAAAGTGGCATTGAAGTCGTGTGTTGCGCATCATCTTTACATACTGGACGGGCTGGTTCAAGTGGAAAGGCTCTATCATTTTATATGGTTCTTCAAGTCGTTGGAGACAATAGTGCTGATATGTCTGGTGGTGTTTGTTGCCGTCAAGGTACCAATGGGATTATCTTTGCTAACTACTATGATGACAGCTTGTGATTTTAGTCCTCTGCCGCTAATTCGGTGCTGCATGTGCTCTCTTTGGCACAGTACATGATACTCATCCTGTGGGATATGTTCATCATCTGCTATGCGGGTGAGATCGTCTTTCAGAACAGTCAGCGCTGCGACGAGGCGTTGCTGCGTAGTCCCTGGTATCTGCATATGACTGAGGTGAAGATGGACTCTCTGTTCTTTATGCTCAATGCACAGCGTCCATTTAAAATGACAGCTGGCAAGTTGTACAACTTAAATCTCACTCGGTACAGAAATGTTAGTGGTTCGATTGCATTTTAGAAATTATAAATATAAATGGTTCTACTTGTATTGTATTCCTTTTTCAGATTTTGACTACATCGTTTTCATTTTTTGCATTGCTACAAACATTGACCAACGAAATAGGAATTCCATCTAACGTATAGAAGTAAGATTCATTAAATGCGTTTCCAGAGCATCAACCATCACCTTAGCGAGGTTCACCACCGCATGTGTTGTCACCTTCACTGCTTCAAAAAAAGAACAACAAAACGGAGGCACATTCATTGGCGGCACATTGTCCACAAAAAGTAGCGATGGATTAATCAACAACACTTCACAACTATTTCTCCACAAATTAACTTGAATTGTTTTATGAATAAATTTGAGAATCGCTCTGATGCAGCATATTTATTTGCTTATTGAAGTGCAAATCTTCTACATATTTAGTAGCGTTAGATCGTACAATCATGTGGAGCATATTGGAATTAATTTGTACCCTAGCTCGCTGTTGGTTTATTCCCACAAACCAGCGACTTAGATTAGGTTAGCTGGCTGGCCAAGTTGGCCACGCATAGATCCTGTTGGGTCCCTAGTGATACCAGTTAGAGGTCCTTAGTGTTGCGCATCGACGTAAAAGTGATCGGTGAAATGTGGGTGTTTCTAGCCAAGTTCAGCAGTGACTTGATGATGTGAGAGTGGGCAGGAAGCCTTCAGCACTCAGTCCAGTCGGACCATTTTACTACAGCAGTGACTTAATGTCGAGCTTCGGAGCATCTTCCCCAAAATGCGTAATCAGGATAGGATTTCCTTGGCACCACTTTCTTTGCATTTTCTGCATTCATCCGAACATGAGCCGTTATTAAGCAATGCCCCGTTGTACGAATACCTTCTGGTGAAAAGTAGCTTATCGGTTTCCCACTCGCTTTTTGCACTAAGCCCAGTAGACGGTTTTTAGCACAGTAGTCATAAGGTGACTGAGAGCCGAAAGGCATTTCCCGCTTTAATCCGTATCCTTAATCGTAATGCCATCGGCATAAGTAACTAATTTCAGTGCATTTATTTCGAAGTAGTTTAGGATTTTGTTGACCACCAGCAATTTAATGTCCGTGGACATGCCTTTCATGTATGCATGCTCAAATTCCGCTATCGCCCAAAATACCCAGAGTATCTCGCACGTGCAGATGTGCTCAAGTCTTTCGAGTAGAGATAGCTGCTTTCACCTACCTTCGGTATAAAACAACCCTCACTACTCTCCAGCTCGTTGACACGTAGTTATACCGTAGACATCCCCTGTAGAGCAATATCAGTCGAAGTACAGGCAAGAGGACTGCTGTAGCATAGCAGGGAATACTCCGTCCGGTCCCGGCGAATTGCCTCCGTGATCAGCTCCGGTGGCACACACGCTTAGAATTTGGTTGGATCCGGAGCAGGAATATCGGTGCAACCAGGAAAGTTCGTATCTAAAAGTGAATTCAACGATTCCTGACAGTTGTTTGCCTAATCGCCATCTTCTTTCCACACGAGACTAGGTAGGGATGGCTGCTTGGATAGGAGTTTTCTTTTCAACTCCTGCCTTCTGTACTGGTTTTAAGCGTCTCTATACTCGTCCCAACAAACAATTCGCTCACATATAGTCGTCGGCTCTCAAGTTCTTCATTCCACCTGAATGGCAGAGACCTTCGATCCCGTGTGTGCAGGAGGGAATTAAATACAATACACTTAATTGGGACAAGTAGTCAGAAAGTTAAGTTCCTTCTCCACCATTACGTGAGGTTTCTCCAAAATTATTCCAAATACACGTTTGAAAATATCCAATTTTGTTTTCCTGGGAGTCCTTACAGTCATACTGACTCTGTTGTGGAAGAACGTGCGCAACGATTTTACCGAAGGTTGCATCCACCCAATGGCGGCGCCTCGATATCTTGTGCTATGTAGCAAGACGCAGTATTGGCTTATTCTTTCCTCCCTTTACCTCCACGGTAATCAGGTCATCTGTGGATAAATGCGGTAACATACATACGGCTGCCATCGTAGCTCAGCTGGCTAGTGCATTGGGCCGCGAGACAAATGCAACGCTCGAAACCAGGGTCGAGACTCCGTTGCTGCTAACACCGAAAAAAGAAAAACAACCATTTTTCTTTCGGCGGCTATCCTCCCTGCAGAAAATGGCAAACCTCTTAGAGTAAAATTGCCTATGAAAAAGTTCCCAACTCGCCGTTCAGAATCGGCATAAATTTGTAGGTCCCTTCCAACCTTGTACAAATTCGCACGCACAACACGGAGGGTTGCGGGTAGTTAGACCTTGTCTCGGTTGTCGTGCCAGTCAATTGTTATCATTAGTATAGCTACTCTTACCTCGTGACCAACGACCAACGAAGAGCTCAGCTAAGGCGATTTTACTGCGGTGGAGAGTTACTGCGATGGACTCGCTGGCTTTGCTACTCCAATCACCTTCCAATCACCAGTTTTGAAAATCAGGATTTTTGTTAAAGTAGGGCCTTGGAACGTTGCTACAGCGCCCTCAACTTGAATAATCCTATGATCGGATTGTCGTTACACTTTATTATTTTGACGCCTTGAATCCTCCAGCTCCATCGAATAATGACATCGATGCATTCGATTCGACCTTTATTTGTTGGATTAGTGCCTTCAACAACTTCCATCGTTCTCGCGACATCTGACCTAGCGGGCTGCTACGGTCATTGTTCTAGAAGTGTTGGGTTACTCCAACTTTGCAGCATTCTTTTTTTGTTTTGGCATCTTGTTAGTTGGGCCGTCGGTGATCGCGGAGCGCTGCATTTTTATAACGAAGTGCTTTTCGACCGTACACGTTTTCATGGCAAAGTGAGACCGGCCTTTTCCAATGTTCTTCGCCTAAGTCAACCTTTCTTTATCTTCTTTCGAAAGGATTGACTTACTTTGTAATGGTCTATGCTTCCAGCCCCTGCTTCCTTGCCTCGGGCACCTTCTATCACCTTCTTCGACAGTGTTTATGATGCCATCTCAACAGCAGTGGTCGTAGTAATACATCCACTGGGACCTACTCCAATCACAGTAGCGGAGACGTGTGACTGCTGGCGGCACAGCTTGTAATGTCACCGTGCCCACTGCCACCAACGTTTGGGCTGAAGTCCCAGCCTGACGCTATCTTTCTGGACCTCCATTGAAAGTGTTTCCTATCGGGAATCTCCAACTTGTAGCGTTTTATGCATATCAGTCAGACACCCCTTATTAATGACTAGAATATGGCTTCGTATGTCGCCCCTTAAACACGCAAGTGGAGGGACGTGACAACCGAATTGTACGAAATTTTAAAAATTTCGCTCAAGGCCCATTAGATACCACAGCTCGAACTGTTGGCATCTGTTCGTGATGTTCGTGTGAAATCAAATTTAAATCCGATTCTGTTGCATGTAATTTACCCCAAAAATATGAACTTATCAACTAAAAATAAACCGAAACTCGTCCAACTTTCATTACATTAAACTTATAACTTTTCTAATTGAGCAGCTACGGGACGAGAAAAACGAAGGTGTAGGTGTCGAAAAAATTTAATCCTTTCGACAACTAAAGCAAAAGCGAAGGAAACGCTATAAAAACACCGTTCCTAAGACACATCGTGAATACTCGACTGTTCAACCAACCGCAGAGAAATGACATCAGGAAGCAACCAACAGCCAAGGCGTCCGACAGTGGAACCACACGACTGTTCACGCAAAGTGCAGCGTCACGACATGTTCCAATTCTTACGCCGGGTCATGTGGTTCGCGGCCATGTATCCGCTGCCCTTCGATCATCTATTTCCACAGTGTCTGCGGCCGCTGGCCACTCTGCTGGACGTCGGATACGAACTGTTTTCGTACCTTGTGATGCTGCACATCGATGTCCTGTACGCATGCACAATCTATATGAACTGGGGAACGGGCGGTATGGAGCTGACACCGGGCTGCATGATCCAGATGGTGGTTTACACGTGGGGCATCATCATCAAGCTGTTCTTCAAGCGCTTCGGACGGAGGCGCGTGGATGAGCTGATTCGATACATCAACGAACGGTATAAACTGCGCTCGGCCAATGGTATGAGGAGGAGGAGTGGAATGATTTACTCGTCTAATTTTGGATCTTGCAGGCTTCACTTACGTCACCATGGATCAATCGATGGCCTTAGCGAATAAATGGACGAAAGCTTTAGTTTACAGCGGCGTGTTTGGAGTATCGTTTTGGCTGCTTTTGCCTCTTACGTATAAGGAACGCACTCTGCCCCTACCGTGTTGGTACCCAATCGACTATAAGGTACACAAGTGTGAATGGCGATTTGTAACACTCTGCTGTTCATAGAACTAAACGCCACATACCTTGATTGCTTCCACCGTAGGCGCCAGTTGTCTATGAGATCATTTATTTCCTGCAAGCTTTTGGCCAGTTGCATGTAGGTACGGCGTTTCCCGTCTTGAGCACCTTCTTTCTGGTAGTCTGCGTACTCTTCTGCGGGCAATACGACATACTCAACTGCAGTCTGAAGAACATAATGGCCACAATTTACTTAGACATGCGAATGTCCGAAAACCAGTTACTGTACGCAATATTTTTGAGGACTTGACAAACTTTACAGTTTGTCTATTTTTGTTCACAGAGCACTGAAGGAGAGCCAACAGGTTGCCGAAGATGAGTTTGACCAATACTTTTGTGCTGTGGAGCAACCAACCGATATAGAATGCATCAATCAATCGATTGTTGAGAGCAACCCGAAACCTGAGAGTTTCCAAGCGGCCTTCAAAGTGGCATTGAAGTCGTGTGTTGTGCATCATCTTTACATACTGGACGGACTGGTTCAATTGGAAGAGCTCTACTATTTCGTATGCTTGGTGAAAACAATAGAGACAATTTTACTGATATGTCTGGTGGTGTTTGTTGCCGTCAAGGTACCAATAGGAATATCTATGCTAACTACTGTGATGACAGCTTGTGATTTTAGTCCTCTGCCGCTAATTCGGTGCTGCATGTGCTCTCTTTGGCACAGTACATAATACTTGTCCTGTGGGATATGTTTATCGTCTGCTATGCGGGTGAGATTGTCTTTCAGAACAGTCAGCGCTGCGACGAGGCACTGGTGCGTAGTCCCTGGTATCTGCATATGGTTGAGATGAAGATGGACTCTCTGTTCTTTATGCTCAATGCACAGCGTCCATTTAAATTGACAGCTGGCAAGTTGTACGACTTGAACTTGTCTCGTTTTAGAAATGTTAGTGGTTCGATTTCATTTCAGAAATTATAAATATAAATGGTTCTACTTGTAATGTATTCCTTTTTCAGATTTTGACTACATCGTTTTCCTTTTTTGCATTGCTACAAAAAATGGATCTAAGAAATAGGAATTCCAATTAACGTATAGAATTAAGATTCATGAAATGCGTTTCCAGACCATCAAACATCGCTATAGCGAAGTTCACCACCGCAGGCGTTGTTACCTTCACTGCATTCGTCACTACTTCAAAGCGTCTTTACTTGGCGGAGACAGATTGAAACCACATTGTCCACAACAAAATGGGTTAAGCAACACTTCACAAACTTTTTCTGTACAAATTAACTTGATTATTTTATGAATAAATTTGAAGATCGCTCTGATGCGTCATATTTATTTATTTACTAGTAGGGCCCTGCGGCTTTGCACGCAAGTTTGAAGTCAACCCATTCCTCCAGTCGGTGGTGTGACCCGGTTTCATTGATATGCGACTTTCAGTTCCAAAGTTACGCGGAAAATTTCAGTCGCAAAAAATATACCGCCAGTAGAATGACACATCTATGGGACGATGGTATACAAAACTTCAAACCTTCATGAACAATTTCGAACAAACCCGCCGAAGGAAGTATCCAAGTTGGTCCAGCCGTTCTCGAGTTTTAAGCAGCCGAATGGACCACAATTCATTTTTATATATATATAGGGTTTTCCAACAAGAGGTGTTATTTTGAATCACCCGGTATTTCGGTAGCTGTCACTTTTGAAGCTTTTATTCTTTGACATTTGACAAGTAGAAACTACGCCACTACTAAAAATCGAACGATACACGCTTCAACAACGTTTTGAAATTATTAAAATTCACTTCAAAAATGGTGAAAAAGCATTTTTGGGTCATCGTGAAGCACTTTGTCGGACCGCAATACAGAAATTGGTGGAAAAATTCGAGCTGTTGGGACAAGTTAGTGATGTGAAGGTGTGAAGATGTGAAGGTGCGGTTTATGGTGCGGCGGTGTCGTTGGACCTTACTTTTTCGAAAATGAGGTTGGATCAACAGTTACGGTCAATGGATTGCGCTATCGAGAGATAATTAATGATTTTTTATGGTCGCAGTTGGATGGTATTGATCTGGACAACGTTTACTTTCAACAAGACGCCGCTACGTGCCAAACAAGCAACGAAACCATTGCTCTTTTACGGGAAAAGTTTCCGGACCGTGTTATCTCTGGAAGAGGTGATCACAATTGGCCACCGAGATCTTGTGATTTAACCCTTGCGACTTCTTCCTTTGGGGCCACGTGAAAGATAAGGTGTACGCCAACAGCCCAGCGTCGATTCAAGGCCTCAAAGATAGAATTCGTGAGGCTATCGAGGACATAGCCACAGCCACTTTGCGATTTGGTTATGGAAAATTTCATGAAAAGGATATGGTCCTGTAAGCGTGGTCGTGGTGGCCATTTGGCTGATGTTGTTTTTCATTATTAACGGCATACCTTCCTCTTTATAATAAAATAAACATCCGATCATTTATCTCAAAAAGTGGCATTTTTCTTTGAACACCAGAATAACACCTCTTGTTGGAAAACCCTGTAGTTAAGATCATTTTAAAAGTGTTGTTGAAGGAATATTGAAAATGTTCTTATTGAGATCATTCATTTAATAATTTTCTGTTAACATTAAATAATCTTTGAAGTCAAATAATGTTTGTTTAGTAAAATAAAAATTAAATTAAAATTGACGATTGAGAGAGAGAGAGAGCAAAGTATTCAAAACTCGTACATCTCGCAGACGTACCTTATCTAAGCAGTGTTAAAACAAACAGGTGTATCACATTACCCAAACTTACTCTAATAATGTTTGTTTCTTATTTTATTGCTAAAATGTCAAACGTTGGACAAAAATTTGCCAAGGCACATGTGTCTAGAATGTCAAACAGCTGGCGACTCACCAAAAAAGTCTAGCAACTCTATTTTTACTGCAATCTTGCATGCAAATTGAAGGCTTTGTTAACAATAGAAACAGCCACGACAACTATGAACATAACTTATTCATTTTCCATTGTAAATTGCAATTTGGAAATATTATACCTAGAAACAGTTCAGTAAATTTTCAAAATGCACGCAAAAGATTTATAAGAAGCGGTAAACTTTTCGGGAAACTGTTGTGAGGGGCACTGAAGAGGCCAACGCACACGCAAGAGTTGGCTCGCTGACCCTTTTTGTAGGACATTAGACAGCGATTGGTTGCAATTTGAGAAGCACAAAGCCGCTTCAGGACAACTGTAAGGATCATCCAATGGTGTCACCCCCCCAGATCTATTTCAAGTAGTCGAGAACACGAGCGAGAATTTGCCAGTAGCCCAAGTGTAATTGGTGTAATTCTACACCGATGTTCATTTACATAAACAAGTTAAAAGCAATTAAGTGATGGCCTCGAATGATTTCATCATTGCTATACTTAAACATACCCAGTCTTCACTAATTGGCCAATTCCAAATTCGTAAAGTTTAATAGTTTACACTTTCCACACCTTTCACAGCCATGAGCACAACAAAAAATTATTATAAAAGCGCAGCACTCAGCAATCAATTTCCCAATACTCATCAGTCATCTATTAGTAGACACACTGCTGGTAGAGATGAGCAACGAAATCGAACAAACGTCGCCACTGATCACCCACGCGTTGACGTTGAGTGCGACGAGCAACATTGCGATCTGCTTCAATTCATACGCCGAATCATGTGGTTCACGTCCATGTACCCGCTGCCGCTGGCGGCGCTCTTTCCGCAGTGCCTGCGTCCGCTGGCTACACCGCTGGACGCCTGTGATGCCTTGACGTGCTGTACAGCTGCACGATCTACTTGAATGGGGACGAGGGCAGCCTGGAGCTTCTAGTCGACTTCATGATTTCGATGGTCATCTACACGTAGGAACTCGTCATCAAGTTGTTCTTCAAGCGCATCAACTCGCACCGGGTGGATGCAGTACCTCAATGGCCAGTACAGGCTGCGTTCGGTAATGAGTGAGTCTTTTCAGGCTTCACCTATGTCACCATGAAGGACTGTATTTCATTGTCAGAGAAATCGACTCGACTGTAAGTTCATACCCACCCACCCTGTGGGCACCAATGGATTATAAGGTATGCAAAAGAGTATGAACATCTTTTTATGATAAGTAGTCTTACATCTGGATCAACTGGTGAAAGTATAGTGTAGAAGGTTATGAAGACATTTCATTTCATTCTATCGTTTTACATAAGTGTTCACTGTAGACATAATTACCGCATGTTCAACATAGATCTATCTTTTTTTATGTTGCAATGCACAAAGGTCGGACTTATATGGCCATGGCGGTTAAAAATGCCTGCAAGCATAGATATCAGTCTGAAAGTTTGGTCACGTGTTTCCGCACCCGGGGGTTATGGGGCGTTCAAACCCTCAAATGCAAAAACTGCCCGTGAAAATTATGGTTTCAAACAGTATTGGGCTCAAAAGTTGTACACAAAATCCCGAAATTGAAATCCTGCGTACGTCCCTGTACAGGTTATTAAAAAACCCCCAACGCACTTACACCTATAACCCATTTTCTTTCCGCAACAACATATTAAGCAACATGTTTCTGGAAAACGCGCATCATGTGGCTGGGCCTCGATGGAGCGAGAACCAAAAAACCCGTGAGTGAACATTTAAATTTTTAATTTATTTGAATATGGGTTTTGGTGCGTTCTCTTAAAAAAAAAATTTAAAAAAAGGAATAAATTACCTGAAAAAACATATGGGAAATAATGATTAAAATTAATTAAAATTGGGAGGAAAAATTAAAAAGAAAGGTTTGTCTTATTTTGATTGTTTTATTTTGATTTGGTTAAGTTTTGATTAAATAAAATAATAGTCACCTAAGTTTAAGTTGCAAATAAGCAAAACGTAAGTTTCTTAACAAATGTGTATTTTTTTTATTCATTATTTAATTTCAGCTAAGTTTTTTCTTGTTGCTCTTTTTTCTGTAAATTAAAAAAAATAAAATTGTGGCTAAAATGAAAAATACTACTACCGCTACTGAGCGGATTTGTTGTAGTTGAACCCACGCCAGCTGAAGCTACGGGATAACCAAAGCCACATGCACGCGTACAACAAAACCCGCTGGCCCCGTAGTTTCTCGTGCTTACCGATAGGATGTAGGGTGCCTGCATACATGCAACAGGGGGACGGCTAGTGATGACCTGCCACAAGGACTGTGGAGAGACAGCTGGCAGCAGACGCAAATAGCGCTTAAATATAATCACCACCACACCCAATATGGACCGAACGTAGAGTCGTATAAACTTGTATATCGTATAACTTGTCGTATAACTTGGGGCATGCCACATGTATACATATTCGTTACAGGAATGGCGCTTAATGTGAGGCCGTAAATATATATACAGCATATATACTATTCAACCACAAATATACTTCATCACTGCGGAAAAATTTTCAACTGTATGTATGTCAATTGTATGTAACACTTTCTGTCGAGTGGATGTACCCAGAAACACCAATAGCAAAATAAACCAAACTTTGCTTGAAATTTTTGAGTGTAACGTAATAAAAACTGTGGTCTATGGAGGAATGGAAAATTACCGGTCTTGCTTGGGTTAAGGTCTTGACTGACACATTTGTGTTCACAATTTTAATTCCATTGGTTCCGTTCCGGTAGGTTTGATGTCAAAGTTGCATTACGCTCTGAAAGGCCAATTGTTAAAAATGTCAGTAAAATGATGAAAATCGTCAAGTCCGACCGTCTTGGAAGCACTGTTTCGATTGCCTAGAATCGGAATAACTTGAATAAGACTAACTACAAAAAGAAGCTCAACGTATGGGTAAACCCGAGAGACGAATTGTGCACTGGCAGGACAATGCCAAGCCTTACTTTTCGATAACCAATGGTTAGAGACTCCTGGAGCTTAGTTGGGAGGTATTTATGCATCCACTTTGTATTTCAAGGCTGACACCGTCATGATTTCTTAGTTTATTGTTCAGTTATGACCGCCTTCAGTTATAAATTGGAATATTTTCATATTGCTTGAACGCCTCTGTGTAAACCACTTCTTCGACAAATGGAGGGACGTGGCTTAACCGAATTGTGCGAAATTTTAAAAATTTAGTTCAAAGCCCATTAAGTATCACAGCATACTTTAATTGCCTCTTCTTTTCGATCACCTATAGCTCCTAAGTGAATAGTTCCAGCGGCATGGATTTGGTCATAGCTGATAACAAATTCAAGGAATTTTTCGAACCTATGCTAATCAAATAAAATATAATGTAGTGTTAACACGACAGCCATATGCGCGGCTCAGTTCGAACTCTTGGCATCTGTTCGTGTTGGGCGTGTAAAATCAAATTTAAATCCCATTCTGTTGTATGTAATTTACCCCAAAAATTCGAACTTATCCATTAAAAAACAACCAAAACTCGCCCAACTTTCATTGCATTGAACTTACAACTTTTCTAATTGAGCGATTAACGATACGAGAATAGCATTTATTCAAATTTATGGTGTCTGTAGATGTTAAAGTTGAAAGTCTTATCCTTTCAACAGCTAAAGCGAAGGAAGGAAACGGTATAAAAGCACCGTTCCTAAGGCACATCGTGATTACTCGACTGTTCGACCAACCGTAGAGAAATGCCATCAGGAAGGAACCATCAGTCAAGGTGTCTGACAGTGGAACCAAACGACTGTCCACGCAAAGTGCAGCATCGCGACATGTTCCAATTCCTACGCCGGGTCATGTGGGTCGGGGCCATGTATCCGCTGCCCTTCGAGCATATATTTCCACAGTGCTTGCGGCCGCTGGCCACTCTGCTGGACGTCGGATACGAGCTGTTTTCGTACCTTGTGATGCTGCACATCGGTGTCCTGTACGGATGCACAATCTATATGAACTGGGGAACGGGCGGTATGGAGCTGATACTGGGCTGCATGATCCAGATGTTGATTTACACGTGGGCCATCATCATCAAGCTGTTCTTCAAGCGCTTCGGACGGAGGCGCGTGGATGAACTGATTCGGTACATCAACGAACGGTATAAACTGCGCTCGGCCAAAGGTATGCGGAGGAGGAGTGGAACGATTTGCTAGTCTAGTTTTGGTTCTTGCAGGCTTCACTTATGTCACCATGGATCAATCAGTGGCCTTAGCGAATAAATGGACGAAATCTTTAGTTTACACCGGCATGGTGGGAGTAGCGTTTTGGCTGCTTTTGCCTCTTACATATCAGGAACGCACTCTGCCCCTACCGTGTTGGTACCCAATCGACTATAAGGTACACAAGTGTGAATGGCGAACACTCTGCCGTTCATAGAACTAAACGCCACATAATTTAATTGCTTCCACCGCAGGCGCCAGTTGTCTATGAGATCATTTATTTCCTGCAAGCTTTTGGCCAGTTGCATATAGGTACGGTGTTTCCCGTCTTGAGCACCTTCTTTCTGACAGTCTGCGTAGTCTTCTGCGGACAATACGACATACTCAACTGCAGTCTGAAGAACATAATGGCCACAGTTTACTTAGACATGCGAATGCCCGGAAGCCAGTTACAGTATGCAATGTTTTTGAGACTTTGACAAACCTTAGCACTTTGTCTCTTTTTATTCACAGAGCGCTGAAGGAGAGCCAACAGGTTGCCGAAGATGAGTTTGACCAATACTTTTGTTCGGTGGAGCATTCAACCGATACAGAATCCATGAATCAGTCGATTGATGAGAGCATCCCGAAACCTGAGAGTTTCCAAGCGGCCTTCAAAGTGGCATTGAAGTCGTGTGTTGTGCATCATCTTTACATACTGGACGGACTGGTTCAATTGGAAGAACTCTACTATTTCATATGGTTATTCAAGACATTACAGACAATTGTACTAATATGTCTGGTGGTGTTTGTTGCCGTCAAGGTACCAATGGAATTATCTATGCTGACTGCTATGATGACAGCTTGTAATTTTAGTCCTCTGCCGCTAACTCGGTGCTGCATGTGCTCTCTTTGGCACAGTACACAATACTCGCCCTGGTGGATATATTCATCGTCTGCTATGCGGGTGAGATCGTCTTTCAGAACAGTCAGCGCTGCGACCAGGCGTTGCTGCGCAGTCCCTGGTATCTGCATATGTCTGAGATGAAGATGGACTCTCTATTCTTTATGCTCAATGCTCAGCGTTCATTTAAATTGACAGCTGGAAAGTTGTACAACTTAAATCTATCTCGGTACAGAAATGTTAGTGGTTCGATTTCATTTCAGAAATTATAAATATAAATGGTTCTACTTGTAATGTATTCCTTTTTCAGATTTTGACTACATCGTTTTCCTTTTTTGCATTGCTACAAAAAATGGATCTAAGAAATAGGAATTCCAACTAACGTATAGAAGTAAATGCGTTTCGAGAGCATGAACCATCACCTTAGCGAGGTTCACCACCGCACGCGTGTTACCTTCACTGCATTCGTCACTATTTCAAAGCGTCTTTCATTGGCGGCGACAGATTGAAACCACATTGTTCGCAACAAGATGGGTTAATCAACAACACTTTACAAACTTTTTCTGCACAAATTAACTTGAATTATTTTATGAATAAATTTGAGGATCGCTCTGAGACGTCATATTTATTTATTTATTGAAATTGAGTCTTGGAATTTAATTGAATTTCTTTACTTCTTCAGACTATTTAGAAAAGATTTTAGGCTAAAAATTAGAGTTTTGAATTGAAATTCTAATCGGAAAGTTAGATCGTGCAAACACATTGAAATTAATGTGTACTCTTACCAGACCTTCGTCGCAATACAAAGACTCTAGTCTCGTTGTAGTAAAAATGAAATTTAAGACTGAATTGAAAGACTTGTGTGTGAGATGTGGCTTTACTGCAGATTAAAATACAACCTTACCATTATGTTTTCAAAATAATATCATTCAAATGAACAGAAATCGATCCGAGACGTTCAATTTAATCATTCAAATGGCCTCTGTAGCTTTTTTTACAGGACTGGATTCAAGGCATTAAGTTGTTTTACTCTTGCATAAGTCGTGCTGGATCTCATCAATGCATTGCAATGGTTTGAATGATGTTATTCTCTACTAAGTCAATTGCTGTAGGTTTATTTTCACAAGAAAAAAGACATGACCCAAGAAAAAGGTCATTCCACACAAGCTGTGAGTAATGACTGTATTGTCGCCTGAAACTTTAGAATAATTAGCTTTCAAAGTTCAGGTACACAACTATTGGGAAAACCCTTAATGCAACGCAAAGAGCTGCCGCAACTGTTTGTAAACGGACATTCTCAATATTTTATATGAGTAGAGAAGGTATGCTTCTGCCCATCCCAAAACATTGAATAATATCTGAAACAAAAAGTGTGCAAAGTTGTTTTAACTTAGGGTAACCACTGCTTCTGATGGTTTCATCGAACAATCAATATTTGTAAAAAATTTCAATACTACTATTATGTTGATTTATTGCCAAAATGTCAAACGTTGGATAACTGTATTTGACAAAAATTTTCCAAGCCACATGGGTCTAGAATGTCCAACAGCTGGCGACGCACCAATAACGTCTGGCAGCTCTATTTTCACTGCAATCTTGTATGCAAATTAAGGGCTTTCTTAACAATAGAAACAGCCACGAAAACTATGAACATAAGTTTATCCATTTTCCATTATAAACACCAACACGCACCAGTTCAGTAAATTTTCAAAATGCACGGAAAAGATTTACAAGAAGCGGTAAACTTCTCGTGACACTGCTGTGAGGGGCACTGAAGAGGCCAACGCACACGCAAGAGTTGCCTTGCTGACCATTTTTGTAGGACACTAGACAGCGATTGGCTGCAATCTGAGGAGCACAAGGCCGCTTCATGACAACTGCTACAAGGGCTATCTTCATCATCCAAAGGTGTCACCCGCCAGATGTATTTCAAGTAGAATATGCAAGTATCACGTGTTTGAGATTTCTAGTCGTTTAGCCAGTTGCCTCTGAGTGGGTCTTTTCAGGCTTCACCTATGTCACCATGAAGGACTGTGGGGCATTGTCAGAGAAATCGACTCGACTGTACGTTCATGCCAATTGTGTACCAGGACCGCAGCCTACCATTGCCCTGTTTGTATCCAATCGATTATAAGGTATGCAAAGGAGTATGAACATCTTTTTGTGATAAGTAGTCTTACATCTGGATCAACTGGTGAAAGTATAGCATAGAGGATTATGAAGGCATTTCATTTCAGTGTATCGTTTTACATAAGTGTTCACTGTAGACATAATTGCCACATGTTCAACATAGATCTGGCTTTACCTAGCAACGGTGGGTTCTGTGCAGAAGGTGAGGAAACATCATCGCATGGCAGACTGCAAAGCTTTAATATATAAAGCTACAAAAAATCCTTTAGAGAGCATTTTTGGGACAGGAGCCAACTCAACTTGATTTCTCCAGTAATCATAAATGCAGAGGCGGATTCGGGGAGGGGATTTTTGGGGTTGAAACCCCTCCGAAATATTAGGGTCGACTTTAGAACTACATACAAAAATAAAAGCCATTTTTATGGCACTTTAAGAATATTAAAGAATTACTTTTTAAAACCTCAAATTTTTTCCCCCCCCAAATATTTTCCTGAATCCGCCCTGCATAAATGTATAGCAAACATTAGACTGAAAACGGTTCTATAGATGAAATTCTGCACTATAAAGTCATGGTTCCATGGTAAAAATTGTACTAAATATAGGTTTCTAAACCCTTATGATAGAAGCAAGAAGAAACACCCTGTATGACACTTATCAAATTTTGTACTACAAAGTCATTGTTTACGCTTAATAACTAAGATGTTGTAAAGTTATATTTTTGTTCGGTCAACATCATATTTATTAAAATCAATATTAACTTCTTCACTTTCTTTCAGGCTCCTGTGATCTCTGAAATCATAGATCCTCAGTCCTCAGTGCTATAAAGAAAAACCAACTGATTGCCGACCCTGAAGTGAATCAATATTACGGTTCGGTAGAGAAATACACCGACATAGAATGCTATATGTTAATCAGAAAGCAGAGCGACGTTGAGCGCAGCTCCGTCAAGGTTGGAAGTGACCTCTCCGATCCATTCGATACCGTTCAAGGATTCAGACAGGGAGATCCTTTGTCCTGCGACCTCTTCAACTTCACCATGGAGAGTGTTCTGCACAAGGCCGGTGTACATCGTAATGGCACAGTTTTCAACAAAAGTGTTCAGCTCCTTGCCTACGCTGATGACATTGATGTCATCGGACGTAACAAACGAGATGTCACCGCTGCCTTTGCGGCTATCGAAAGAGAATCTGCCAAAATGGGTCTGGTAGTAAATGAGGGCAAGAGGAGGTATATGCTGTCTACACGCGGGGACTTGCAGCGGCTAGGGTCTCACGTTCAGGTCGACAGATTCGTCTACCTTGGCACCGCCGCAGCAGCAATGATGTCAGCCTGGAGATAAAGCGAAGGATAACTCTTGCCAACAGGTGCTACTACGGTCTCGGTAGGCAATTGAGAAGAAGAGACCTCTCCCGACCGGCAAAACTTGCACTCTATAGAACGCTTATCTTGCCCGTGCTCCTCTATGGCGCTGAAGTATGGACAATGACACGGAACGACATAGCGGCCCTTGGAGTGTTCGAGAGGAATGTACTTCGTGTGAGAAAAGTACGTAAAAAGTTAGCATGCTGCATGAGCTTATATTGAAACTCAAGATTTTGTTTAAAATTTATATTAGTTTTTAACAACATGCGATTATTGCTTAAAAAATATACAAAACATATTAAGAAGTTAAAATACGTGCTTGATTTTTACAACCTAACTGGTACATGGGGATTTGAATTAGTTAGTTAGTTGAACTCACCAAAGTCACAAGTTTTTAGAGAAATTTTGTCAGTTTTGTCAACTACATAGTTACGTAGTTGAACTCATCAAATTCACAAGTTTTTGGAAAAATTTAGTTAGTTAGTTAAGTAGTTATTTAGCTAGTTAGTTAGTTAGTTAGTTAGTTAGTTAGTTAGTTAGTTAGTTGAACCTACCAAATTCACAAGTTTTTGAAGGAATTTAGTTAGTTAGTTGAACCTACTAAAGTCACAAGTTTTAGGATAAATTTAGTTAGTTAGTTAGTTAGTTGAACCCGCCAAAATTTAGAAATTTAGTTTGTTAGTTAAGAGAGAATTTTTTCGCCATTCCACAATCGTGCTGAACTAATACAGTGAACACAGATTTAAACGCAAAAATATCTTATAACTGCACTCTGAACTAGAAGAATGGGTAACATAACTGAGGTTCCAGACTAAATTTCGAGTGTAAGAAATTGAAAAGGACGAATTTCCCAACACATAAAAAGCTACTTTCTTTAAGACATCCTTTAAAACCACGAATTGTAAAAAAACTCCAAAATTTTTCAAATGTACAGAAACTCAATTGCTTCTTTGGCTTCCATATTTAGATTATAATATTTCAGCTGGTTAATTCAATAATGCATATGTATAACACTTCGTTCAATAAAGTGTGTGACTAACTAATTAAAACACATTTTTTTGCCAAAATTCAAATTTTTATTCATCAACATAGTCCCCTTTTAGGGAGATACAATCATTCCAACGCTTTTCCAATCTTTCGATACCGCCTTTGTAGAACGATTTTTCTTTGCCTTCAAAATAGGCGTTAGTTTCGGCGATTACTTCATCATTTGAGCCAAATCTCTTACCACGGAGCATCTTTTTGAGGTCTGCGAAGAGCCAGTAGTCGCTGGGGGCCAGATCTGGAGAATACGGGGGATGAGGAAGCAATTCGAAGCCCAATTCATGCATTTTTGCCATCGTTTTCATCGACTTGTGACACGGTGCATTGTCTTGGTGAAACAACACTTTTTTCTTCTTCATATGGGGCCGCTTAATCGCGATTTCTTCTTTCAAACGTTCCAACAACGCTATATAATAGTCGCTATTGATTGTTTTCCCTTTCTCAAGATATTCGATGAATATTATTCCGTGCACATCCCAAAATACTGACGCCATAACCTTGCCAGCCGATGTTTGTGCCTTTGGACCGGCTTTCACCGGTTGCATGCCACTCAGCAGACTGCCGATTTGACTATGGAGTGAAATGGTGGATCCATGTTTCATCCATTGTGATGTACCGACGCAAAAACTCCGACTTGTTGCGCGTAAACATGTCCAAACAGCTCTTTGAATCATCGATTCGTTGTTGTTTTTGCTCCGGTGTGAGCAAACGCGGCACCCATTTCGAAAACACCTTTTTCATAACCAAATGTTCGTGTATTATGGTGTGTACACTGCCTGCTGATATCTTTAGAATGTCAGCAATCTCCCCCACTTTCACTTTACGGTCGGACATAATGATCGAACATAATGATTTTCAGTGTTTTTTCAACGTTTTCCGGAATAACAGCGTCATTTGGCCGTCCAGTAGATGGAATGTCATCGGTGTCTGTACGACCACGTTTGAATTCGGCATACCAATAACAAATGGTTCTTTTTGATGGAGCAGAGTCCGAATAATGTTTTTCAAGCCATTCCTGGCATTGAACAGTATTTTTTTCATTAAAAAACAATGATAAATCAGCACACGGAATTGCTTTGAATTCATTTTTTTTGAAAACTCAAAAGTAGTGTCACTTAAAGCACTATAACTTGTAAACTAATGGTCGGATTGACATATAATTTTGACAGTAAGCCTAAAAAGGTTCACAATTTCGAAAAATAAAAAAAAATAAAATATTGATTTAGTATTAGTGCCGCCATCTATGTGTCAGTCACACACATTATTGAACGAAGTGTTATTCAAATATCTGTAGATTGTTTTGTCCCATGAATGAATTTTATATTTTATTTTATATTAAAACACGCCTGAATTCTTTTATGCCGGAAAGACAGATTAAAGGACAGAGGAAGTAAACAATTTTAAATTTGGAACGATTAACCTTAAAAGTTGAAATGTCTAAGCAATTACAGGTGAATTGCGTAGAAAGTGATACTTGGGTGATTATTGTTGTTAATATTAGGGGCATTCACAGCCACTACAATTAGCAGCGAAACGCTGCAGCGGCTTTATTTCAAAAATATATTCTTCTTTTTGCTTCCCTTTTTGCTATTTATATATTAAGACTAGCTGGGCCCCGCGGCTTCGCACGCAAGCACGCACCCGATACATATTTTGAACGCATGGTTGAACCCATTTTGATTTAAATAAAAACATATGTCTATTATCTTTGATGCCAAGTGGTTCTAAAAATTGTGAAGTCAAAGGGCCCTTTAAATCATGAGTTTTCACGTTTACTCTAAACGAAATCTTAACCCTTAGTTTACCACGGTAGATTTCGATTTTCAAGAATATGAAAAAACATTGTAATTATTTCCCGATTTAAATGCTTTTTGTCCAAGTTTGAAGTCAAAAGGACCAATAAATCGTGTTTCCATGCAAACTGTTAACCCATTGTTGACCCCGTTACATGTTGATTTTCAAAAAAGTAAAAAACACGTGTCAAATTATTTCTCACTCAGAGTACTTTCACAAAGTTTGAAGTCAGTGGGCCCGTTAATTCATTTTTTTTGTTACAGTTTCGCCATACAAACTTTTAACCGGTCGTTGACCCCGTCCGATTTTAATATTTGGCAAAAATGAAAAACACGTATCGAGTTATTTTACATTTAAAGTACTTTCACCAAGTTTGAAGTTAAAAGGCCAAAAAAATTGTTTCTTCATACATACTTTTAACCCGTCGTTGATCCAGTTAGATTTCGATTTTGAAAATAATGAGAAACGCGTGTATAATTTTTTTATTTCAAGTATTTTTATAATTTTTGAAGTCAATAGGCCTATCGGTTCATGTTTTTTTCGAGTCTACCCTTAAACAAATCTTAACCCATTATTGGTCCAGTTAAATTTTGATTTTTGAAAAATTATAAAATACGTATCGAATTATTTTTTGTTTAGAGTATTTTCAGGAAGTTCGAAATCAATATGTTTCTTAAATCACTTTTCTTCATACAACACCTTAACAGATGTTTTGCCCCTTTACACCCCGAATTTCAAAAAATCCCGTCTTAGCGGAGGTTAATTTTTCAAGATGTATCTACAGTTCAAATTTTATGTTCGTAGCTTCAGCGGTTTGGTCTGAGCGATGATGAATCAATCAATCAATCAATCAGTCAGTCCATTAGGGCAAACAATCTATGTATATAAAAATGGAGGCGGTACCACACCCTCTTGACCAATGCTCACAACTTTCTTCTAGTCGAATTGTGCTACTAAGTGGAAAGTTCGTACCAAGTTTCACTGATATGTGTGTGTACTGCATAACTGTCTGAGCATAAAAAATGTGCCACGCCCCTTGACCAACACCCCATTTCCTCTATTGAAAGATATGATTAAGTGGTAGGTTCATACCAAGTTTCATTGATGTACGACTTACAGTTCTGCTGCATAAAAAATTTGCCACGCCCCTTGTTCAACGCCCATAAAATATTATCGGTAGAATGACACTTCTATGAGACGATGGCCTATTCAATTTCAATACTGTGCAGCTTACAATTCCGAAGCTATTCCATATAAAAGATTAGAGTTGTATGGACGGAGCCACGCCCTCGTGTTAAATACCCGCTTCATTCCCTCTGCCGAAAGATATGACTAAATGGTAAATTCGTACTAAGTTTCATTCATGTGCGACTAACAGTTCCAAAATTATGCGGATAGTTTGGGTCAAACAAATGTGCCACGCCCCTTGTCCAATGTCCATAAAATTTTAACAGTAGAATAACACATCTATGAGGTGACAGTACACTAACTTTCAATGTTTTGCGACTCACAATGCCGCAGCTATTCCACTCAAAAGAATAGAATTGTATGGGTGGTGCCACGCCCCTTGTTAAATACCCGCCCCATTCCCTCTGCCGAAAGATATGATTAAATTATAGGTTCATACCAAGTTTCATAGATGTACGACTTACAGTTCTGCTGCATAAAAAATGTGCCACGCCCCTTGTTCAACGCCCATAAAATTTTAACAGTAGAATAACACATCTATGAGGAGACGGTACACTAAATTTCAATGCTGTGCGACTTACAATTTCGAAGCTATTCCACTTAAAAGATTTGAGTTGTATGGGCGGTGCCACATTTTTATATATATAGATATATTGCAGTCAAAGTTTAAACTATTCAGCATTAAATTGTGTTCAAAGTGACTTTATGCATTGCTATATGGTTATTTATAGTATGGCTAATTTACGCGTTTGCTGTGAATACCTCTATACGAGTTTGTAATGTTGACAAGTTGCCCTTTTTCATGTCTAGTCGAACTTAGTCGTGAACTTTTGTTCAATTTACACTTTGCTAATTGAGCAATTAAGGACACACGAAAGCCAAACTTTTCAACAAGCATACATTTAGGCGTAAAAACGGCTTACCCCCTTCATCGTCTGTAGAACACAAAAACAAAACAAACACAAATCATTCAGTTGAAAATTTTACGTTAGTCTGTGGTCAGTTTTTGCCGCACAAAAATCACAGCGCACTGCTGGAAAAAATGCGCAACGGCGAACAACAACAACAATCACCTCGGCTGCAATTAGCCGCAACCACACACGTCTGTCCACTCAATGTGCAGCGTCGCGATCTATTCGAATTCATACGCCGATGCATGTGGCTATCGGCCATGTACCCACTGCCCTTTGTGCATCGCTGTCCGCCGGGCCTGCGCCCAGTCGCCGTACTGATTGATGTCTTCTACGAAGTGTTCATATACTTTGTACTCGTTCACATCGGTGTGCTGTACATTTGCACGTTCTATCTGAACCTGGGCAAGGGCGATCTGGAGCTGCTGGTCAGCTGCGTGGTGCAGGCGGTCATCTACATTTGGGCCTTTGCCATCAAGCTGTTCTTCAAGCGCATCAACCCGAAAGGAGCGGACGCGCTGATGCAGTACATCAATGACCAGCACAAGCCATGCTCAGCAATGGGTATTTAGATGCAAGCGAATAGGATTCGAAATCAGTTAGCACCTGCGTGTATTTTCTACAGGATTCACCTATGTCACCATGGACAGCTCGTTGGCTTTGTCGGTAAAAGGGACGAAGTTCTTTCTGTATGGCTGCTGTGTAGGCGTCATCTCGTGGTTAGTGGTGCCCATTGTGTACCAGGATCGCAGTCTGCCGTTGCCGTGTTGGTATCCAATCGATTACAAGGTATGAAAGCGAGAACCAGAAGAGAGAGAACCGGGTTTCGAAACTCATTTATTTTCATAATATTTACTGTCAACGATTTCGTCTCTGATGGCCTTAGGTTAGGTTAGGTTGGTTATACTGGCTGCCAGCAAGGCCACGCATAGACCCTATTGGGTCCTTAGCGATGCCAGTCGCAGTGCCGTTTAGGTGCGATTAAAGTTGTGATCTTTTAGGATGCTCGCTGTTCTAGCCCTTGAAAGTTCGGCGCTCCTATGTACGTCAGGCGAGACCTTAACTAATAGCGCATCCTATCATCCTCCTCTCTGTTACGTCTTTCGTTGTCCTTAGCATATTGTTCCACATACACATAATTCTTCCATCAAATTGTTTGCAATGTTTTCCTATTAATTTGGATTTGTTTCATTTTTTTTCACTTCCTTTCAATCATTGCTCGATCTAGAACCATACAAATATTAATTTTTTTCCATTATCCATTTCAGGCTCCTGTTGTCTACGAGTGCATTTACTTGCTACAAATCGTTGGTCAACTACAAGTGGCCTGCGCCTTCGCCATCAGCGGTAGTTACTATGGAGTAATGTCTATACTCTTCTCCGCCCAATACGACATACTCAACTGTAGTCTGAAGAATATTGTCGCCACAGCTTACATTAGCATGCGTATGCCTCGAGAACAGATATTGTAGGCATTATTCTTGAACAGTTCATGAAACCATAACGTTCTTACTCATCAACTCCATTCATTCGTTTTGTCTTCTTCTTCTCCTCAGAGCATTGAGAGAATACCAACACAACGTTGGTGACACCGAGTTGAATCAGTATTTGTGTTCGATAGAGAAGCATATCGATGTGGAGTGCATCGATCATCTGTTGGATGAACAAGCGGCAGGATCTAAGAATTTTCGAGCCGCCTTTCAGTTGGCGTTGAAATCGTGTATAGCGCATCATCGCTACATACTTAACGGACTCAATCTGTTGGAGGCGTTTTACAGTTTTATATTGTTTTTCAAGTCGTTTCAAGTGACCATTTTGATATGTCTCGTAATGTTTGCCACCATCAAGGTATCCCACTCATCGAAATATCTACCATTTTGAGGCTCTAACCTAACTTTTAATTTTAGTGCCATGCCAATGAATCGCTGCTGAAATCGGTAGCATTGGGTCAATATCTCGTTTTGATACTGTGGGATATGTTCATCATCTGCTATGCGGGCGAAATCGTCTTTCAGAACAGTCAACGCTGCGGCGAGGCGCTGTTGCGCAGTCCCTGGTATCTGCATATGACTGAGGTGAAGAGCGACTGTCTGTTCTTTATGCTCAACGCACAGCGGCCGTATAAGCTAACAGCTGGCAAGTTGTATAACCTCAATTTCAACCGTTTCCGAAATGTGTGTGATGAAAGTCTTAGACCATAGCTTTGCTTCTATTAATTGGTTTTTATTTTCAGATGTTGACCTCATCATTTTCATTTTTTACTATTCTACAAAAGATGGACAAGCGAAATGAGCATACACATTAAAAAATCTGAATATTGTTCACAGAATGGGACTTTACTAGGCTTTGTTTTGATTTTCTTCAAAATCCAGCGAATATCTGTGAATTTAGTGTAAGAAAGCAGAAAATGCATTTCTTTTGCAACTTTCGAACACTGAAATTTTATCTACAATATGTGCAGATCGCAATGCTCTTCTATATTTAATAGCGAAAGGTTAACCAATTCTATGTACAGTTCAGAGAACAAATATATAAAGCAAACAATTCTAATTATTGTTTTATCTCTCGAACGAACAAGGACATTACTTATTACTTCCATAGACAAAATTCAAAAAATGTTGTCTCAGAATTTAAAGATTTTGATGTCATTCAAAAGGTAAAACTCCAACTAAGAAAACTCCAAAACAAAATCTGTGCAAAAAATTAATTAGTGTGTGTGTGCAAAAGCGGCTCAAAGTTGAAACTTTTTTCACAAACAAATTTAAACACATAATTTTTGATTTTTATTCTATTGAGTAAAAAATATTTTAAAAATACATGGTTACCAAGAAGTTGCTAAAACTTCCAATATAGATTAAGAAATGATGTGGCCATTTTCGCTTTTAACGTTTTCTCAAAATTTACAAAGCTAAGGGTTTTACTTGACTTTTAATTAAAAATATTTTTCTAAGTTAAAAATCTGAAAATTGGCAAAACTTAGAGGAAAATATCTAAAAAGTATGTAAAAGTATGTTCCTGGATGTTTGTTTTTTTTAAGAAGCATTCTTTCTTTATCTGATAATGTAATAACACCTTCCGATATCTTCCAAACTCAGAAAATTATTCAATTTTAAAAGTGTTATAAACACCTATTTTTCGACAAAATTTATTTTATTTATCCCTAAAAGTCTGCAATTAGCAAAAAAAATGAAAAAAATACTGCAAAACATACGCTTACGCTAAGAAAGCAAGCAAGAAGGCGTAAGAATTGCGAAAAAAAAAGTCCACTTAAAACCCGAATGATCGTCACTTCCAAGTGCACTTTACTTTGTAATGTACGTGGACTGTGCAATGCAAGTTTATAAAAGTTTTCTTTGTTTAGGATTTCTTTTATTCAAGGGATTCGTGTCTGGTCAGAAAGATGGCGGTTGCTGTGGAAATGACCAGCCATCGCTGTTCAACAACCAGACCATCTCGAATTGCTCGTCCTTACCTTTCTGCTTCACCGCTGATCGCAAAAGAGGAAGATTGGCGCGTGCAGCGCTCTTTTATACTGCAACGAGAAGAGCTTTTGCACAGCTTTTCAAAAGCTCTTTATATAAGAAAAATACAAAAAGGAGATGGATATTATTACATTTGTGACACTTAAAAATAGGGGTGAGTGGGATGTATTGATAACAATGCAAAGTTGTAAAACTAAAATGTCTACACTACAGTGGGATGTATTGATAACAATGCAAAGTTGTAAAACTAAAATGTCTACGCTTATGCTAAGAGACCTTATGCTACAAGTTTGTAATGTTGAAACGGTAAAAGTGCAACGGTATATTATTTTGTGGGAAAGAATTTGAAGATTTCAATCATTTGAGTGCAACGAGTCGACAAGAAAGCCGCAAATTGAGCATTGCATGAAAAAATTAAATTACAAGCGTAAGAAGTGAAAATGAATTCATATTAGAAATAATTAAAATAATTGTGTGCTTAATATCGTAATTAACATTGTGTGCTTTTCTGAAATTAAAAATGGAAGGTTTTTCCAAAGGAAATTTACATCGCTTGGCTGCTAAAAAAGGGTGAAAATAATTTAAATTCCTCATATGAAAGTTATAGCAAAAATAAATATAGTAAATTAGAAAATAATGATGAATCAAATGTTGAAGTGGAAATTAGGAAACCCATGAATGAAGATATTGTTTTAGAATTTGCGGACGAAGAAACTATCAAACCTAATGAGTCAATTTGTGATGAGTTAATTTCTTTCTTAAAACCATCATCCCACAAGAAGTGCGTTTAAAGATTATTGAAATATTTTAAGGTATAAGAAATAAGGAAATATATCTAATATAGACGGTCCATTTTCTTCAAAATCAATAGAAGATTTGCAATAAAATAGTTACAAGAACCGTTAATCTTGGGCAATATTTTCTTTTAGGAGTTAAGCATTATTTACAATGTATTAAAGACAAACTTTACAGCCTTTCAGAGGTCATTTTAGACGTGGATGTGGATGGGCTACCTCTATTTAAAAGTTATTTTAAAACTCTGTGGCCTATTCTTGGTCACGTATGTAATTTGAATTGCTCTGGGTTTTTTGTTATTGGTGCATACTTAGGAAATAAGAAACCAATAAATGTGGATCATTTTTTGAACCACTTTGTAAATGAGTTCAGAGAATTTTGTACGAGAGATTTGCAAATCAATGAAAAAATTATAGAAGTAAAAATCAGAGCATTCATACATGTGATGAGCCGACCCGATCATTTCTATGTAGAGTTGGGGATCATAATCAGAAGCAGTAAGAAGAAAGGGATATACCCAAAAAGAATATGTTCGCAATATTCGTTTAGCCTTTAAGAATAGTAAAAATAGTTTTTATAAAAGGAAGGACTTGCGAAGAACGAAAAGGAAATTAAATTTTAAAATAAATTGAAATAAATGAATTATTACTGTTTTATTTATGGTAAAAATATGAATTTTGTTTAACTAGTTGAATAGTTCCAATACAGTTAAAATAATTAATTTCATTTTATTTCTAATGAATATTATATGATGAATATACTTTTATAATTTTCATATGTAAGTATAATTTCTTTTCCATTAAATTTCATTTTAAAATAACACCGTTAAACCGTCAAATCTATATATATAAAAATGAATCGTGGTCCATTCGACTGCGTATCACTCGAGAACGGCTGGACCAACTTGGATACTTCCTTCGGCGGGTTTGTTCGAAATTGTTACGTGAAGGTTTATAAAAAAAGTAAAGTCGGGAAAACGGGGCGTGGCGCCACCAGAATACATTTTTAGACAATAACTTTGGAACCATAAGTCACACATCAATTAAATTTAGTTCACACTTACTATTTAATCATGTCCTTCGACCGACGGAATGGGGTGGGTATTGGACAAGGGGGTGTGGCACCGCCCATACAACTTAAATCTTTTAAATGGAATAGCTTCGGAATTGTAAGTCGCACAATATTAAAATTTGGTGTACCGTCGTTTCATAGATGTGTCATTCTACTGTTAAAATTTTATGGGCGTTGAACAAGGGGCGTGGCACATTTTTTATGCAGCAGAACTGTAAGTCCTACATCAATGAAACTTGGTATGAACCTACCAATTTATCATATCTTTCGGCAGAGGGAATAAGGTGGGTATTGAACAAAGGGGCGTGGCACCGACCATACAATTCATTTCTTTTAAATGGAATAGCTTCGGAATTGTAAGTCGCACAGCATTGAAAATTAGTGAGGCGTCGCCTCATAGATGTGTTATTCCAATGTTAAAATTTTATGGACGTTGGACAAGGGGCGTGGCACATTTTTTTTGACCCAAACTATCCGCATAATTTTGGAACTGTTAGTCGCACATGAATGAAACTTAGTACGAATTTACCATTCAGTCATATCTTTCGGCAGAGGAATGAAGCGGGTATTTAACACGAGGGCGTGGCTCCGTCCATTCAACTCTAATCTTTTATATGGAATAGCTCCGGAATCGTAAGCCGCACAGTATTGAAATTGAATATGCCATCGTCCCATAGAAGTGTCATTCTACCGATAATATTTTATGGGCGTTGAACAAGGCAAGCGTTGAACAAGGGGCGTGGCAAATTTTTTATGCAGCAGAACTGTAAGTCGTACATCAATGAAACTTGGTATGAACCTACCACTTAATCATATCTTTCAATAGAGGGAATAGGGCGTTGGTCAAAGGGCGTGGCACATTTTTTATGCTCAGACAGTTATGCAGTACACACACACATCAGTGAAACTTGGTACGAACTTTCCACTTAGTAGCACAATTCGACTAGAAGAAAGTTGTGAGCACTGGACAAGAGGGTGTGGTACCGCCTCCATTTTTATATACATAGATTGTTTGCTCTAATTGACTGACTGATTGATTGATTCATCATCGCTCAGCCCAAACCGCTGAAGCTACGAACATGAAATTTGAACTGTAGATACATCTTGAAAAATGAACCTCCGCTAAGACGGGATTTTTTGAAATTCAGGGTGTAAAGGGGCAAAACATGTGCGAAGGTGTTGTATGAAGAAAAGTGATTTTAGAGACATATTGATTTCGAACTTCCTGAAAATACTCTTAACCTATTTTCGCGGTTTTTGCGAAAAAAATTATCATTCAAGTAAAATCGATATATATGCTATCAGTTATTCTTAAAAAACTTATTTTATATAATTTCATTTTAATTTAAATTCATTTGTCGACGTGGCGCCAACGTTGCGAAGGCGCACCACAAATTCGAGACTTATCTAACACACGCATAATGACACCCAGATAATTCACAAACCCATTTTATTTTTTCTTTGCCTTTATGTGAACGTATTTTCATGTCGACCAAAAAAAGAATTAGCGTTTGACAGTTTTCAAAATTTCAAAATTTCAAATTCAAAATTTGTCTGACAAACATGTGTCTACATATACAAGTGTGTGTGTCAGTGTGTGTTTTGTAGGTGGTTGAGATATGGAGGGAAGAAAGCCTAAGGATATACCTTCCGAACAAAAACAAATTTATCGCAATACCTCACACACACTGCACATACTAATTTTTTAAATAGTAACGTTGCGTATACGCAACAGAGGAAGGAAATGGGTTAACAAAAAAATAATTCGATACGTATTTTATAATTTTTCAAAAATAAAAATTTAACTGGACCAATAATGGGTTAAGATTTGTGTAAGGGTAGACTCAAAAAAAACATGAACCGATAGGCCTATTGACTTCAAAAATTATAAAAATACTTGAAATAAAAAAATTATACACGCGTTTCTCCTTATTTTCAAAATCGAAATCTAACTGGATCAACGACGGGTTAAAAGTATGTATGAAGAAACAATTTGTTTGGCCTTTTAACTTCAAACTTGGTGAAAGTACTTTAAATGTAAAATAACTCGATACGTGTTTTTCATTCTTTCCAAATATCAAAATCGGACGGGGTCAACGACCGGTTAAAAGTTTGTATGGCGAAACTGTAAAAAAAAAATGAATTAACGGGCCCACTGACTTCAAACTTTGTGAAAGTACTCTGAGTGAGAAATAATTTGACACGTGTTTTTCACTTTTTTGAAAATCAAAATGTAACGGGGTCAACAATGGCTTAACAGTTTGCATAGAAACACGATTTATTGGTCCTTTTGACTTTAAACTTAGACAAAAAGCACTTCAATCGGGAAATAATTAAAATGTACTTTTCATATTTTTGAAAATCGAAATCTATCGTGATAAACTAAGGGTTAAGAATTTGTTTAGAGTAAATGTGAAAACTCATGATTTAAAGGGCCTTTTGACTTCACAGTTGTTAGAACCACTTAATATCAAAGATAATAGACATATGTTTTTTTGTTTTTTTAATAAAAATATGACGGGGTCAACAATGCGTTCAAAATTTGTATCGGGTGAAACAAGAGAGCTTGCGTGCGAAGCCGCGGGGCCCAGCTAGTTCTGTATACTTATCATTGTTTGTTTTGAGTGACTGATCTATCAGCACTCAGCCCAAAACATTGACCCTACAAACATTTAAAGATAGGTTCATTTTATAAAATAAACAATTTTATTTTTAAATGAAGTTCCGCTAAGACGGAATTTTTTGAAATTCTGGCTCTAAAATGGCAAAACATCGATTAAGGTAGTGTACAAAAAAATTTGATATAATAGGCCTATTAATTTCGAACTTGGTAAACATGAACTGAAGGGAATATTGACTTTAAAATTGGTGAAAACACTGAACAAAATATAACTCGACTGGTGTTTTTCATTTTTTTTGCACAAAAACCTCTGACAAGGTCAAAAATGGATTACGAGTTTTATGTACAAAGGTTAAAATTAAAATCTGTTTGATTTTCTTGCCTTAGAATTGAAGAGATATCAAAAAAAAGCTGAACGATTACATTTTTTTTAGTACAGATATAGTGTTTTTGTCCCACTGTATTCACATGGAGTGACAAGAGCTTTGCACTGAATGTGTATGTGCAGCACTATTTACAATTTTCAAAGTCTCAGAAAATTGTTCAATGTTCTGCGAAAACAGACTACTCGTCCCACTGTATTTGCGTTCTGCTAGCGAAAGTGGGGAAATTGCTTAAGCAGAAGTGCGAATGTGCAATTGCACTTGGAAGCAGCAGCAGGACTGCTTGCTGCTCCATGCTTGCGTATATCGCACAAAGCAACACGCGAAAATGCGTGCAAGCAGAAGAGTGGGAATGTAGCGGGATTAATGCTGCGTGACTTTTGCACAAAGAGAATAGTGCGTATTTGGGATGCTGGCTGCAGCGAAGCTTTTGCTGCTTTGCCAGCAGAGGTCACACAAAACGGACTGCAAAAAATTTACAAAGCGCCGAATTATGTACAATAACGGGATTGCTTACGGCACTGCGCTGTTTTGTATTTAGGGAAATATGAACGATAAGCGGGCAGTGGCGGGTTACTAGAATGTTTACATTTAAAAATTCAAATGTTATTCTGGATTTGTGGGTATATAATTATTGGGGATTCTACGGTTTCCGTGGCGCCGCCATTTCATGATGTTTTTAGATAGATTGACCGAAAATAAATCGAAAATGCAAAATACAATTTTTCGATATCTCGCTTCGTTGTCGAGATATCGAGGTTCAAAGTTAAATTGGCAACGAATATGAATTCAATGTATATAACTGTAGATTTACCGTTATATGCAATCTTACGCGAACGATATCACAGAATTATGAAGGTTTTGCTTAAGAACGATCTTTAAAAAAAAATACTGTGCACACCTGACTGTTGCCTGATGTGGTGGTGACTCCCATGAGGGTTATTTTTTTTGGGAAAAACTTATTGCCAAAAAAATTGCGAAAAAAAAGCACTGATCTGGTAAGATTGCATATAACGGTAAATCTACAGTTATATACATTGAATTCATATTCGTTGCCAATTTAACTTTGAACCTCGATATCTCGAAAACGAAGCGAGATATCGAAAAATTGTATTTATCATTTTCAACTTATTTTCGGTCAATCTATCTAAAAACATCATCAAATGGCGGCGCCACGGAAACCGTAGACGTGCCTAATTATTTAATTGTTAATTTTAAATAACAATTTTCGAGCTTTCCTTAGTGGGCCCACATTTCCCGAGAATGGTAATTTCCTTTCTGTAGCTGTGTGTCCGCTGCTGTGTTGTGCTGCGTTGCCTCCTGTTGTTGTTGGCCGTGCTCTTCCTAGCGGTCCTCTTTGCACCGTGCTGTGAGTGTGTGTTTTGTTGTTGTTTTTATGTTCTTATTTCTGTTGTTTCTTTTTGTTTTTAATATTTGAAATTTGTGCACTGTTTAGTAATTAAATTTTTGGTGTGTTTTTGTTGTATCTTTTCACTTTTAGTTTTCGCACTTGTTGATTGTCGTGCCACTGTTTGTAATTTTTGTGTGTTTTGTATTTCAAATTTGTTTGTGTTTCGCGTCGTGGGTTCGCCGTAGCTCGAAGGACAATGTAAAAGTTCGCGGCGGAGCGGATGAATAAAATCACGGTGCTGTTCGGCCTTTATTCGACGAGATGTAAATGACGACTAACGGTATCACAATAAACGTTAAACGATACAAACGACCGAAGCCGTGGAGCAGAAAATAGGGGGGGAACATGAGTACAAAAGGAGAAGAAAAGATTGGGTTTAGTGATGTGATCGACGGATCGCTAAATAAGTGCTGCAAATGAACAAAATTGTTCTCAAATTTATTCTCTGTGCAGGTGGCTGCTCTAAAATTTGACAGCTGTCGCCTACGATTGTTCGGATTATTAAAACTGGAGCGATACATAAAGAAAGAACGCATTGTGAAAATAATCGATTTATTGGAGCAACAATTCCAAACCGAGTTATCCTGCGAAATTCCGGTGTCAACTGGCCATCAAGTGTCATTGTGCGATTTAACGCCTTGTGATTTCTTTTTGAAGTCTGGTGAAATATCTGGTCTATGCGACGAAATCCAACAGCTACAGCTGTACAGATGTATAGCTACATCTTTGATGAAAAGGTCACTGAAAATTTTATGAAAAGAGTGAGGGCCTTTGATCAGAGCTGCGCAGACCATTTTCCGAATGTTTTATTCCATACTTAATGGGAAAATTTGTACTTTTATATGTAAGTAAAAAAATTTTAAATTTCAATAAATACAAAATTTGTTTTTTCAAATTAAGTTGTGAACTTTTACCCATATAACTAGTTATGTAAGTACAAACTATTGCTAAGTACAAAGAATTGGACACCATATAAGTTTAAACGATTACTAAGTACTAAAGCCAATAGCTTTGTTGGTTTAGACAGAAGAACATACATAGCTGTTTAGAAGATACTGATGGATATTCACCTTCTGACCATTCGGTTGTTGGTCCTTGCTGGCGTCAGTCCCAACGCTTCACTCTTTTCTTCGGTATTGCTTGTTGCATTGGTTGGTTCTATTTTCGATGGGTCAATAAATGCATATGAAAATATATCAGTCACCATGTCGTAACACTTTTTGTGCCACACTTGAGAATCGTCTGCGTTTGCTTAAATGAATTGCCAAGTTGTTAGGTAATTAAACCAACTAATGGCCAGTTAAGTGCCATTAAAATGTCGTTAGTCTGCACAAATTATAGACTCCGCTACTTGTTACAGTAGGTGTGACAATTTAAACTCGCACATAAATACCCCAACGATTTATTGAAACACCAACATTCGCCGAAAAGCCAATGTACTCGTAATCCATAAATATTTTCAAATATTTGCAAACAATGTCGCGCGCCCAAAGTCCGCTTCGACAGCGCCAGCAAGTTGTTGCTGCCACGGCGCAGCAGCCGCGTCATGAGTGCCTCGCCGATGTGCAGCGCCTTGATTTGTTCTGCACCGTTCGAAACGTTATGCGCTTGACAGCCATTTTGCCGCTGCCGCTGCATCGCCACTTCGACGCACGACTGGCGGCACTGCTGAACGTTGCTTACGAGTGGTTCATGTACGCTGTGGTGCTGCACATTGTTGCCCTGTACGCGTGTACCATCTACCTGGAGTGGGGCACGGTCGGGCTGGAACGGCTGCTCAGCTGCTGCACCCAGATAGTCATCTACGTCTGGGCCGTTTCGGCCAAGTTCTTCTTTCGGCGCGTGCAGCCACAGCGCTTGCAAGCGCTCATGGACTATGTCAACTTGCAGCATTGGCCCTGCTCGGCCATTGGTAAGGCGGTGGATCGGGGGTGAACTGTGTGTGTAAGACATCCACTTTGCAGGCTTCACCTACGTAACAATGGACGAGTGCTCGCGCTTTCTGAACAAGCGAATACTGATGTTTGTCGTCAGCTGCTTTTGCGGTGTCATATTTTGGCTGTGTGTGCCGCTGGCCAACAACGATCGCAGCCTGCCGCTGCCCTGCTGGTATCCCATCGACTACAAGGTGAGGAGAACAATTGTTAATATTTAACATTTAGGTTAGTTGGGTTAGGATAGGTCTGTGTGACGATTAAAGCGAGGAATTTTATGTAATTTTCGATTTTGCTCGATTTTGATTCATTGTTCAGGTGCTTGAATGCTGGTTCTACAAAACCTACGATTCCTTCAACTTTTTTACATAACACATCTCTTGCAAAGCTTCCCCATTATTCATTCTTCAGGTGCTTGAAGGTTTTTTAAAACCTTCAAAATCTTACACTTTCTTTACATAACTCAGAAGTCAAAGTCTCTTTCAAAGCATCCATTTTCATTCATTCATTGTTCATGTGCTTGAGGGCTCCTTCTTATAAACTACAAAATCTGTGACTTTTTGGGACATGACAACGGCGGTCTATGGGTCCAAGAATCAGCATTTGTCTTGGAATTGTTTTTAAAAAAATTTAAAAAAGTATTTTAAAGTATTTCAAAAATATTGTTAAATTCACAACAGATTGTTTTTGTTTCTGTTTGACTCCATAGAGCATTCTAATATTAATTAATGTTTTAAGGAGTGAGTCGTTAAAAATTGTAACATGAAATTTTGCTAATAACTTCGTTAATACAAATTCAAATCAAACTTTCATTGATCAGGTGAGCCATGAAAACTCTGTCATTGAATAGTTTATGCCCATTTAGAGCATTGATTGAGTATTTAATGATAAAATGGCTTCAGAGAAATGGATAAAATGGCGTCTGGCTTCTATCCAGAAATTTAACGAAGGAACAATGAAAGCTCTCATGAGGGGTATTCCAGAAAAAGTTAGAATTTTTACTCTTGAAAATGCATTATAGTTTTTTTCTAATAAATTCTAAAATCTACATAAAAGACATGTTGAATAAAATGAAACTTTTCAAAAATTGGACTAGGGGCTGCTGAGATGTTTCAACTTTTCGATGTCACAATTTTTAATGACGCACTCTTTGTATCGTTTTGAAATGTTGAATTCATTATTAAATTTTAATTTCACATTAAATTAAACAAAAAACCTTGAAGTCTTCGCAAATATGCGTACATTTTTCTCTGTTTCATAAAGAAATAATTTCAGGAGATTATTAAAAGACCAAAGTTATTTATGTTGAAATAATGTTTTGAGCTAGACCACTTCAAATTTGCCAGTCGAAAAATAAACCAGGGCCATGCAATTCATAATTCAACAAACATGAACTCATTTCGAAAAAGTTTCATTGAAAAAACGGCAATTTTGAAAAATACTCAAAGAGCTCACAGAAAAAATTGTATGACTTTTGCTTGCTCCACGTCTGGAAGTTTACTTTGTCCATTTAATACCGTAGATGGTTGAAGTATTTATAACGGGTAATGGTTAATAACTAACCAGCTAAAACTGAAACTTTTTGAAATTTGAATGTCACAAAGTCTACGAAAATTGTTGAAGATATCCATAGTTAGGTTAGGTCGGATAGGGATAATACCGCACTTCCAATCGGACTGCTTGACGGTCCTGCATTAATTCAGCAGCTTTCCGCATTGCAAAGATCTTTGCTCGAAAGATACTACAGAGGTTTGGCAGTCTAAATAACCTTTGGGTACGTAGAACGTCTGAGCTGAAACCAGTTCTTGTACCTTCATTCATTTTGGAGACTTGCAAGAATAGCGGCTATCACACCTACAATACTGCAAGTTTTAGAACTAGAAGAAAAAAAGTTATTTCGAATTTTGGGTCAAAACTTCAGGATTTAGACACTCAAAGACATTTCTAAAGCATTTTAACTCAAAATGGAGATCTTTGTGCCTCAAACTACACAAACAAGTACAGCATTATCTCGGTTTACGTCCTTTCTATTCAAAACTAAACTGTTTCTGGTATCACAATATGCCTTCACTCCTACCTACTTACCTATCTCTAAGAACTTCTAAGTCTCATAAGTGCAGTCTAGAGGGGCACAATAGATCAACATTGATCGCAAATGAGTGATATCATTCTTCTTACTCTTCTTGAACCCTTCTTCACAGTTTGTCATACACACATAGGTACAAGAATATAAAACAATATTCAACCTCACTCCACTCACTCACCATTCTTTTCAACACTCCTGCTGCCAGGCACCCGTCAACTATCAGTTAATCTATCTTCTGCAAATCATTGGACAACTGCAAGTGGCCTCGATATTCTCCACGTCCAGCTCGTACTACACCATGATGTGCATTCTGCTGTCGGGCCAGTACGACGTGCTCAACTGCAGCCTGAAGAATATCATTGCAACAACCTACATCAACATGGGCGCAACGCAGCAGCAACTACTGTAAGTTGTTTTATATGCACATTTTGCCAGTTATCCATATTAAACAATTTTCTTTTGTGTGCAGCAAATTGCGCGAGAAGCAGGCAATTACCATTACCGAATCCAACGAATATTATTGCTCCACAGAAAAGTTTTTGAATTTGAATTGTCTGCCTCATCTCTTGAATGCAACCAGCATGCGTCCAGCCAACTTTCGGTGCGCCTTCAAGTTGGCGCTCCAGGATTGCGTTCAACATCATTGCTACATATTGCACGCTCTGAAGGAGTTGGAGGCTCTCTACTACATCATTTGGTTCTTTAAAATATTCGAAGTCAGTTTTCTCATTTGTCTGGTGGCGTTCGATTGGGTGAAGGTGTGTATTCAAAGTTAGTGTTTTCGCACTTTAGTTTTGCTACTTGCAGTCGACCGAAAACGCCTCGTTTGTGCGCTCGCTATCCATTGCGCAGTACTTGTGGCTGGTGCTGTTGGAGATGCTGATTATTTGCTATTCGGGCGAGATTGTCTATCGCAACAGTCAGCGCTGCGGCGAGGCACTGATGCGCAGTCCCTGGTATCTGCACATCACCGATGTGAAGCAGGACATTTTGATATTTTTGAAAAACTCCGAGCGCGCTTTTAAGCTAACATCTGGCAAATTGTACGCACTCAATTTGGACAAGTTTCGCGACGTAAGGCAAATGGGTGCAATATGTCAACAATTTCAAGCTAAATCAAATATTTGTAGATTGTAACTTCGGCGTTTTCCTTTTTGACGCTGCTACAAAAGATGGACCAACGCCAGGGCTAATTCATCCATTCGCATTGCATCAATTAACCAATAAACCAATACAGGTTGCTGTAGACATTTCGGTTTTCTTTTTTTCGGTATATTTCATAATATTAAATTAATGCTTACTTAAGTAAAACAAAATAAACTCTCACTTACAGACGCATTCTAATGCATTTTGCTTTAAATATTTATGCAGTAGTTTCATTTTTACATTTACATGTATTCTCACAAAATTTCAATACAATTGAATGTTGATAATATTAACTGCTCTGTTGCTTCGTTTCATCCGCTGCGAATGAACTTTGCTCTCGGAGTCCTACGCACAATTGGAGCAAATCTAAACGGTGGCATTATTACTTACAACTTTGCCCTAACTTCACTACGATTTATTACGGTGTATAAATAACGAAAGAAACGTTCAATTGTATACAACGGTGAAAACCTTTGCTTTGAAAAACTGTACAATTTTATGTTTCAAAACTAATTCAAGCGTGTTTGCTGCATTTTCTCTAACATGCATTTCAAGTTCTCTTTCTACATAAAATGAATTGAAAGCGCTCACTTGCAAACAACTGAACTAAAACAAAATTGAACAACATGTATAGGTGAAAACCTTCTTGGGCAAACGAAAGTGCTTGGCAATCTATTTGAAATTTGAGCAAAAATCTAATACGCTATGGATTAAAAAAAATTGTGCTTTGCTGTGTGCGGCAGCCGACACCCTCATGTGGGCAATCGCATAGACTTTCAGTTTCAGATTCATTTTCGGTTTTGGTTTTTGTTTTTCACACATACATATAAAAAGTGTCTAGAGTTTGCACATTTACATGCCTCGGCATTTGCTTATTTAAGTATAACTTGTGTGTGTTTTTGCTGCTCGTTAGTTTGTTTGTTAGATTTGCTTTGTTTTGTTGATGCATGTAAGTGCTGCTTGTTTGTTTTGTTTGTTGTTCGTGTTTCTCATTTGATTTTCGTTTTGCATTGCTTTTAATATGGCGGTGTACAGATCAATTTCATTTAGTTTCATTACTGAACAGTTACTTAAAAAAATTTGTAGAGAAATTGACCCTCATCTAACTGTTGGTCGTTCTTGGCGCTTCGCCTAATGTGACGTGCTCAGCTCCTATTCATTTTTTGCTCAGCTTACAAATTAGTTAATATTTATTAACAAATTAGAATTTACAAAAATGTTTTTTTCATTTTCTCAGGTTGATTTTCAATGTTTCTTTTCATTTTACGAATTTCAATATTTTATGGTTTTTGTTTGTTTGTTTCAACAAGTCTTCCGCATTGCGCATACGCATAGCAACCAATAACAAAACGCCAACGCAGCAGCGCAACAACACTAAAACATTGCCAACAACAACAACAATAAGCCGTTCTGTTGTCTCGCTATCGAAAACATCAAAAAATTAAATGCAATTTTAATAACAACAATTAATTCGTTTGTGCAGTTACAGTGCGCAGTTACGCAGCGCTGGCTACGTTCGTTGCGCTGGCTGCGCGCGCTGCGTCGCCGTCGAACCCGCACACTGATTATTGTTGCATTTGAGTTTTGTGTGCCGCAATTTGTGGCTTTTGTTGTTAATGGTTGCGTTGTTGCCAGTGAATTAACTGCTGCCGCTACTAGCGCTGCCAATGCTGCCGTTCGCATGCATTCGTTGGTGTAGACTTTTGGCTAGCTTGCAACCGGTATACTCGTGCTATTGTCGTGATTGTAATGCTCCGTATTGACAATGACCTGCACCACATAGCCGTTCTGTATGTTGCACTCGTCTATGGGCACTTTGTCGCCGAGTAATTTGCCACTGTAAAACCAACGTTGACAACATGCATCAATGCCCTCCACAGCCTGCAAAATTACAATGCAATTACAAAATCGTATTTATTGTATATGTATTTGATTTTTCATTTTAGCATACACACCTGTAATTTCTTTTTACACTGACCGATAGTGTCTTTTGAGTATACTGGTAATTTCACATCGGACATAGTGGACGATATTCGCAATTTCAGAAAAACCTCGGTGCCACCATCGACGGGCTCTGAAAACTCAGCGGGCGAATCGCGTCCGTTCTCCTCTTTGACTATGTTGATAGGATACGATAGACAGTAGATGGGCACCTTGTACTGGGTGCCCAGTTCATCGTAACACTCTGTGAGGTAACTGCAATGAAATCAAAGCAATCATAAGTGACTGTAAGAAATTGAATAAATAAATTGAATAAATTGCAATCATATGCAAAACTTTAGTTGGTTTAACCGATTAATTAGTTCAATATATTGAAGTCTTTGTTCAGAAAGAAACGCACCTTCCAGCTGACTATAAAAGCTCATTCAAAACATTGGAATAACTATAAACTACTAGCAGGGGCCGGCGCCTTTGCTTCAAATTGCTTTGATTTTTTTCTGATTTTGAGTATTTTCATCAGTTTAAAGTCAGTAAGACCTTTAACCCTTTCGGGACGGAGTTTAATTTTCAAATTCAAAATTAGAAAATTATATTGGATGCTCACAAGCTCTGAAATCATCCTTTTATGCGGGAACACCGAAATCGAAGAAATATTTTACGTGGGTCGTAAGATTTTAATAATTGTTTTGAGGGGCTTTGAAAACTTGCTGGGACGTATTATCCCAGTAGTTTCGAAAGGGTTAAATCATGTCTCTTCATTCAACACCTTAACCAATGTTTTGTACTTTTACATCCCGAATTTCAAAAAATCCCGTTTTAGCGGAGCTTTAGCAATTTGGACTGTGCGATGATGAATCAGTTAATTAGCCAGTCAGTCAGGACAAACAATTCTATGTATGTATGTAGATGTTAAAAATAACCAGTTTCTTATGAATTGAACTAATTATCATAATTTACAAAATATTCTTTTTACGTTTCACCATGCAATACCAAACAGTTGAGCTACCTGTACTACCACAAAAATATTGCTCGAAAAATTCAGAGGAGGCATCACCGAGTCGGTGTCAGAGTCGAGTATGCAGGAAATGCAAAGAAAATGGTGTTTGAAAAATCTTGGAGCACATTTGTTAGGGACCCCGTTCTGCTCTAAGTTAGATGAGGTCCCCAAACATGACTTTAAGTCACTGTTGAACTTCACTAGGAGCACCAACATTCTCACGAATCACTTTTGTACTGATTGTGGGTCGACTAAGGTCAACTAACTGATCCGTTGGAGGCCCCACCGGCTCTAATCTATTTTTTAGATGAACCAGCCGCCAGTGTTTTCCCTACTAATGCAAAGCATTGCTTGGTTTTGTAAGTAAGTAGAAGTAAGGTTCTATTAAACAATTTAATTTCAATTTCACATATAAAATTTTCAACCAATAATTTGTAAACTCAACCTTTCAATGCAACGTAAAACACATAAAATATTTCAAACGACTAAAACAGATACTGATGACGCATATAGTACAAGAATTTTCAAGCAAAGAATCAACTTAGCTCACGTCTGGATTTAACCATAAGCAGAAATAATTTGCTCCAAAAGAAAGAGCGAAACAAATAGAAAATATGAAAATATTTGCCACAGTTTGACTCTTGGAAAATGGCCACAAAGAAGAAAAAGAAGAAACGTTTACATTTGAAGAAATCACTGTTTAATTAAATTTTTGATAAATTTGATTAAGAACCGATGTTGTGGTCAAGAAAATACATAATGTTAAAAAATAAATTTGTATATCTAAGGCTTAAATTTTTTACCACAATCGATGTCAGTTCTTGTTCAAATGAAAATCATTAAGTCCCGCACTTTCCCCTTATTCGCGATCAATCAAAACAAAAAATCTCGTGCAACTTTAATCACGCACACAGTGAAAACAATAAAACAACAGCACATAAATATCAACTCTGAGTCAACTTCAAAAATGCATATTTAATGCGAACACACAACGCCCACGGCTCAGCATTTGAAAGTGTAAAAGTGACTGTGATACTTTTTGCATTGTTTTGTCAGACCACACCGCCGTCGTACTTGTGCCCATTGTCCGTTGTCCAAATGAATAATTGAGAC
Organism: Melieria omissa; assembly: GCA_963971225.1. Taxonomy (NCBI): domain Eukaryota; kingdom Metazoa; phylum Arthropoda; class Insecta; order Diptera; family Ulidiidae; genus Melieria; species Melieria omissa. Next base: position 54,289,294 of record OZ020267.1, on the reverse strand, counting down.
TTTTGTTGGTGCTGGTACGCTGAACGGTAGCGCTCAAGTGTTGGCATTGGTGTTTAGTTTAAGTGAAAACAGAAAACAAAAACCTATCTTATCATCACTTTTTAATTTGCGTTTTGTTGTTTTTGCGACCATTTCTAATTTAAGGGATTTGAATGTATGTGAATCTGCTTGTGTGTGTGTGTAAAATAACACTTTCACTAAACGCAAGTCATACAATTAGTTCATTTTCTAGGTGTTGAAATCGTTGCGAGTTGAGTACAGTTTATGGGTTTTCAATATATTTGAGAATTTAATACTCAAGAGATCAATTTTGTTTTGTGAAAACTGTTGTTGATTGAGTGTTTATCACATTACAATTAGACAAGTAAACAATTTTTAGAATTTCTATTTTAAAACAAAAACAAAAAACAGAAGACATGGAAAGTGTCTACTGTAATCTTTGAATGATTTGCAATAGGCTAATTTTTCGAAAGTTCACTGCGTTCTCGGAATAGCAGCTAAGACTTTGAAGCATAAATTCGATTTAGACAGAACAGAAATTGTCAGAATTGTACAGAAAGAAATTGTCTCCCCACTGGACCCTTTACTATCTGGTTAGCAAACTAAAGTGGATGACACTTTCTATTGTGTTGGACAATAGATAAATGAGAAAAGATTAGCACATTAGTCTGTGAAGGATCATCATACCTGTGGCCGTAAGGAATAACAGCCAAAGTCGAGTTAGGACAAAATAGAGTTATTACCACCATTGCATTCGTCGTATTCAAATGTACTACTACACAAAATTCTATGGCTTTTACTCATAAAAAGAATGTTTTGCGCCCAAAAATCTAAAATTTGTCTCTCTCTCTCTGAAGTGCTCTCCTGAAAACTTCATAAAATCGACTTTGGCTGTTATTCCATACGGCCACAGATATTAGCACAGTTTATAAATAAAGCAGAAACATTTTTAGTTCCTTCCAAAGTTGCTGCACACATGCGCAGCCATGTATATCATGTGCACAGCTGTAGTTTTTGTCATATAAATATACACTTTTTCAAATATCAATAAAAAAAATTGTTTAAAGTTTAAAATGTTCTTGAAAAACGCTTCTATTACAACTTTTACAACGCCATGTCTGATACACTCAGTTGAAATTTCATTCATTGAAGTATTTAAAATCTGAAATGCGGAACCGAAACGCGCTTTTTTCTCAATGGAAAATTCATCTGCTGCTGCTGTCGCTGCATTTCACTCATGTGTGGCGTTAATTGTTGTGTGCCTGCCTCCGCAAGTTGTCAAAGCAACAACAACAACAGCCAACGCAACCAGAGCGCGCCAATTGCAGTTGTGACTCAACGGCCGCAACGCCACACAACACAGCACAGACCAGCGATTAGCGAGTGCCCCAGCGGAGTTTTCCCATCGCAATGCCAGTCCCATCACCTCGATTAAGTGCAGCGCGCACTGTAATCGCAAAAAAGTGTCGAGCCTCTACCACACGACACCGTCATCGTCGCCCGGCCGCCACGAAGCGGAACACACAGAGGCTGAGGCTAGCGCCCGCGGCAACGAACGGCAGCGTGTGTTTTGGACGCACTAATGCATTGTCAATTCTCAATATCGATTTTTGAGTTTGGTCGCTATTGCCGTAACTGTTGCTTTTGATGTTTTTGTTGTTGTAGCACATTTGTTTGACCGCCAGCTAAAGCGTTGGCTTTCATTTGACATGCGACAACAAACAAAATTATGGCCAATGGCAAACAAGCACAACACCAGACAGCAGCGACAAAAGGCGAGAGGGCGCACAGCCTTGACAGCAGCAGCGCCGGCAACCAAATGCCAAAACTGAAATCAAATATGATTAGAACTTATTTAAAAAAAAAGATTAAATGAAAGCGCATGCAAGAACCGTCTGCGGCGTTGCTGTTATTGTCGTTGCTATCGTCGTTGGGGCCATTCATTGCGATATCAATTAAAGCGCCTCGCAGGAGAGCGTCAGCAATGGGGCGCGGGGTCTGGTCAAACGCGACGCAGCAGCACAGTTTAGATGGCACACGGGTATTTCCAGCGCGAGCAACAACAACGCCAGTAGCGGCGACACAGATAATGGGTGGCGATTATTTGAATAAATGCCACTGTGTGTACGGCGCGGGGTGGTGACGTACGCGATAAAGCAAAAAAAAATCGACAGTCCGGAATGCACGCTGCTGCTGCCGCGCACTTGGCCACACGTACGCACAGACACAAACGCGCCGCCCCAAATCCACTCCCCTTCATTCCCACACTGCACTCTTCACTTGTCTACACAACACTCTCGCTTGCCTACCCGTTTGGTACGGAGACGTTCGCTCCGTCGAGTATTGCCTGCGCCAGCTCGAAGTCCAGGGCCTCGGCTGCCGTTGTTGCCGCACGCAGCGCATCCCAGATCTCCTTGCGTCCGTCGAACGCCGGCGCTGTGTCCCAGAATTCGTCGCGCTTCGAGCGCAGCTGTCCCTCCGTCAGCGGCACATCGGAGCGCCAGCGTATCGTCTCGTTGCAGAGCGGACGATTTTTGCGTGCTGCTCCCAGCTGGGCGCCGCCTAAGTGACCAGCACGCGCACAAACACAGCCACCAATAGGAAAAAGAAGCAAAGTATTAGCGCTGAATTGCGATAACTTGCTCTACGCTAGCAGCAACGTTCGCTCTTACCCGCAGCTGTTGGTGGCCGCGACACACTCGCGGAGGACACGCTGACCGTCTCGTTGTCGGCGCTGTGGCCAATGCAGCCACCCATTCTCCAGCCAGCGTCCGTTTCAGCGCAGCGCAGAGTTGAGCAGTGCTTTCCGAAAGTATCAGAAACGCAATGGTTTAATTGAAATAGATAATTTTGTTGCTGCCGCTTGTTGCCGTCGCGCCCGTCTCCGTATTGCTCGTCCGACCCAACTTTTACATATTTTTGAATTTTCACGTTGCTGTCCTGCCTCACGTTTCCCTGCGCGCGCGCGCTCTGACGAACCGTACAACCACTGATATGTCGCGGCCTGTGCGCCGCGTTTCCTTCTCGCAATTTTGTCCTTGTTTTTTCGTGCTTACAATTTTCTATATTGTCAATTCAAATCACTCGCTAAACATTTCCGCAGCAAATTTCCAAACTCTGCTCAGAAGTTTTTTCTTCTTCGACTATTCCGACTGCGCTCATCGACATGACAGCTACAACTGGCGTTGCCACACCACCACAAATCGTTCCAAATCGATCATCGTCCAAATTCTAATTGTATTTTTGAGTTCGAACAAAGAATTCAATTTCTGGCATTAAGTGAATGAAAAGAAAGGAGAAACATTGTTAGTGGTTTTACAAAATATGTACATTTACATGAGCAGAGTATACAGCAAAAAATTCTTGGAATTACTTTGTTTTAAAAAATTCTTTTATATTAATTTAATTAATTAACTCAATATTTTATCATTATGACATGCATTAGAAATAATTTTTTACATTTCTTTCGTTTTTTGCACAAAACAGAGGCTGCCATTCTAATTGGTTGACTTGTTATGTAACTTACGTTTCTATCATGATAAAAAAATATACAGGTAGTTTCAATGCGACAGATAAAAATAAAATTGACAATTGGAAAAAAATATTTGTTTACAAATTTTGTACTACTATTTTTATTTTTGCTACAGAGCTGCAATTCCACACAATCAGTTATGTAGTATATCATTCAGTTTCTCTATTTTTTACTTGTTTTTGCACCCTTAAAATTTTATTTTTATTTGTCAAAAAAGCAAATGACTTTTAATTTTGCTCGATTGAATCTACCTGTATATTTTTGTATCATGGTTTCTATATACAGCTGTCATATTTGAAGGCACATATAAGTCATTTGATCAATTTAGAACTTCAAAAATTCAAGTTATAGTTAGGTAGGAAGCGGGAATGTGTTTTCGGCAATTCCTAATTCCTTTTGGATTGCTGAGCAACTTCCCTTCCATTTCATCATCTGGCAGCACTTTGTCACCGAGTTTCTGTGTAAACTGTCAAAAAACAACGATAGCATTGCAAGGCGATGTTTTTGTTATGGTTATGCAGCCAATTCACCACATGGTGAATTGTGCACGTACTTTGGCGATGATGTCATTTGTTATGGCAGAACGGTGAAGCGGCATTTTGTGCAAGTCGATTTCCGTTATTAGAATTGCAAATATTTGAATTCAACAGATTTCATCAAATTGTTGGCTACTGGCATTGACAGTCTAATTACTTTGGTGGCATAAATTAGTTTTACACGGATGCTTAGCTGAACAGTTAATTGAATCATTTGGAGTCTGTGCGCGATTTGTTATTGCGAATAAGTTAGGATTGAAGACTTGAGTTAAAGCAGAGTTTACAATTAAGCCGATGGGCTTTGGAGGTTTTCACGCAACTGAATAATGTTTAACTATAACTGTACTGAATCGTAATGTAGAAAATACTAAGCAAAATCTTTTCTGAGCAGAATTTTTTTAAAGAGGGAAATAAGTGAATATTTCTGATTTATAACAAAACGCATTCTATGAAGAGATATAAGAGCTCTATATTTTTTTTATTTCATTTTTCAGAAATCTGGGTTACAGAAAGCGGCTTCTATCTTCATAACTATTTCAGATGAAGGCAGTATGGAAAACCCTGTTTGAGGACCAATTCTTCCAAGCGGAGTGAATAAGAAGAAACAAAATGGCATTTCCTTGAAAATTTCTCTGAAAACCAATGTTTAATTCTTTTACATATCTTTTTTGCAATTAAGAAGTTTTTTTTGCTACTTTCTAGATGTATGAAATAATTAAAAAATTATTGAAGCAAAATAAAAATAAAATTTAAATAATTCACTTTTCTCGTTCATTTATAAAGTAACAGTGAATAGGAAGTTTTTTTATAGGGAATAATGTTACTTTCAGTTTCAGTTTTCAGCTTTCAGTGTAATCAAGTAGTTGACTACATGGCAACGATAGAAGCCGATGCCGCCTTTAGATCTCTCGCAGCCGTCTTCAATGACTTCGGACCTTCAGTCATGAGCTGAGACACGGCGACAAGATAAATTTGATATAAGAATATAAAGTTAAAACGTATTTTATAAATTTGTGTAAAATATTCCTGCTTGTTCTACTGTTCCTATCTTTCATTTTATCATTTCCTTAAACTACTAAATGCTTTGGAAACGACTTAACCCATTAAAGATCAATATACCAAATATTTTTAAGTTTTTATTTGACTGAATGCTTATTAAGCGCAGCGAATTAACATCCAGCGGCTACGCTGGCTCGGTCATGTCTGCCGCATGGACGACGAAGCTCCGGCGAAAAAGGTATTCGATGCGATGGTTGGAGGTCGACGGCGAAGAGGGAGGCCGTGTCTCCGGTGGAAGGACCAAGTGGAAGAGGCCCTGGTATCTCTTGGTGTGACCAACTGGAGAAGGCGCGCGCGAAGCAGAGGCGCCTGGAGAGAAGTTTTGCGGCAGGCCGTAACCCGATAACGGGTTGTTATGGCCAGTTAAGTTAAGCTTATTAAGTAATTTGAATGACAACAAATTAAAGAAGTTACAGAAACTAGGAAAATATATGGTGCACCCGAATCGTACTGAGATACTCTGATTTGATGTTTGTTCAAATTCACAAAGGAAATTGAATTAAATTGCACACAAACTACAGACAACTTTATAGTCATTCCATATATTTGCAAATAACTGAAATATAAAAAAACAGGATTTACTTCACACGTACACGTAAAAACAACAAATCTAAATATTTATAAAAAGTGAAGTTTGAAATCCAAAATAACTGAGATTCATAGTTGAAAAGTACGATCGTTGGCCTGTTGTGCTAATACAAATAAATAGCATAAGAAAAAAAAACCCAGGCTAGCGTAGAAAAATATATATTTTTTAGATTAAGAGAGCGAAGACATTAGAAAGAGCGTAAGAAAGAGCAAACTAAGAGCCTATTTTAACTGTATATGTGTATTAAAATTAATGACCAGTTGAAGGAACTTAGAAATTATTAATAATAAACAATAAATTTGAACCTAATTTCTTTGTAATTAATAATGGATTGAGCAAGTTTCACGTGGTAAGTATTTGTATGTGTGTGTTTTTTTTGTTTAAGGTTCACCAGTGTCTGCGGAAAAGCACTGAAAGAAACATTTTTCTAAATCAAAGTTTAAATCCTCAACTCTCTGCAAACACAGCTCACATTCGATTCCTCTGGAGACAATCTGAAAGCTTATTTGATCGAAATCGTTTATTTTTATGTTAGCAACTAGCAACTAAGTTATAGAAAAAGTATGTTCATACAAACAAATGTGGATCGGTAATGGCAACATGGAGCAGTTTTCCTTGGCTTTTCAGATAAACCTTCACTTTCTATGCGGATAGTCTTAACACTAAAAAGACCATTGCGGTCATTTTGAGGGTTTTTCATTTTTAAATATCTGTATTTTATCTGGAATTTCCATCAAGTTTTGCTTTGGTGAGTTTTATTTTTTTATCGTGAAACATTTTATATATATAAAACAATTTAATTTGTGAAAAATTAGCCAAATCCAATGTTTACTTTTCGAGATATTAGCGGATTTAACATGTAGTCTTTGCAGGTATGGAAAACTTGCAGTCTTTCTAGTTTTAAAAGTGCGGAGACAATTCGTGAATATGTTCAGCAAAAATATTTTAGAAGAGAAATTATTGAGGCGAACTCGACATTTCAACCCTCTAAGTTTTGGAACTTTGCCTAAAACCCTCACTTAAAATATTTCGTAATTTTTTGTGTACATATTTCAGGGCTCAGAACTCCCCATAGTTCTTGCCTGTTCTACACTGCTTTTATGCAATTTTCTATACTTATTTACACAGCCTTACCTGCTGTTTTGACTTCTTTATGTAAATTCCTTATTAACATTACCAAAGCACGCTTTAAGGCGCTACAGACTTGTGATTCCATGCAAAAGCAGCATAACCTCCTCGTATGTCTTTCTGAATACCAAATTCCGCATTGAGTTTCCAGTGGAGTTTCTGCTCAACAAAGCCATACACTTCAAGCTGTTTTTGCGCTGATTGAGTAAAACGTCAGTTGCGCTCTCAAAAGTACACAAACGCCTCAAGTTGCACTGTCAACCAGCAAGAGCGACACAATGGAATATTTGACCGATCGCTGGGCCGAACAGCTGAGCTGTGCTTATTGCCAAAAGACGAGTTCCAGCTGCAATCGGAATAAAGATACTGGAATGTCGTAGAAAATACGTGTAGAAGAAATAACAAGAAAGCAATGAAACCAGACGACCTCGACAACTACACACGCAGACACACACGCGCACAACTATGAACTCACACAGCGATACGTTGCTGGTTGTTAAGAAGAATAAGCCAGAAAAGTAAAGACTTTGAGTGGTATTGTTAAATTTTTGGAATGGAACAGGTTTGCAGTGAACGCTGGTGATCGACGTTGAAGAGTCGGTTACTTTTAATAAAACAAGTAAATTGTTTTGTATTTGAATGCTCAAATTAGTAGTTTGTGATAAAAGTGTGTTTATTCGTTTATGAGTTAAGAATCCAAGGTATTGTTGGAGATTTTCTGGATCACCTGGCCTGCAGGGGTTCGAGCTTAATATTTGAATTTTTAGTAGCAATAGTTTAGTTTCCATTTACCGTCGTAAATTAGCTGCAAGCCGCATTCAAATAGTCAAATTAATGTACAAAAAATCCCAAAAATTTGTTCATAAAAAACTTGTGTCTAAAAAGAATAACTCGGCAGAGTCACGTATAATCTGTTTCAAATAAGAAGTTGGACCGTAGAAACGATTTTTGGAAAAATGAAAATTTGTATACGTTTATTCAGGAATTCAGGAGACTGGGCCTTAGTCCCACATAAAGAAATCGCATCGGTTACACACAATTTTGAGGAATAAGCGCTTGAGTTTCGTTTTTAAAAGTGGAATTTTTTGTCATTTATAAAAGTTTTTCATGTTTAGATTGAAAATCCTAAGAATTGGTATCAGTTTGTGTGACATGGAAGACTAAAAAGGCGATTTAAATTATTGTAATTTACAACTCCATCAGTAGAGTGGTTGCTGTGCTCACGATATCTGTTAATGAAGAGATATACCGAAAGACTTAGGTTAGTTCTTAGCAGCTTTTGGTGTCCGTTATCTTGAAAAAAGGTAAACTGTTGTCGTTGAAAATACAAAAATCCTAGGCTCCGCGTTCTAAAGCAGCCAAACTTATCTTTCAAATCAAGATATCTGGGTTCATATACGAATTTTCATCAATCCCAGTGACGTATGTAGAAGAAGCAGTTGCACTTTTCCAACGTAGCAGCACCATACACCAGTCTTTTGTGCTTAAGTGAGCTTTTTCAGGAGAAGTTTCTCACTCCAACCTAAACCTGAATCATGAGAATCGCTCTTACTTTTCTTAAGTTCACCTTTTGAACGTGAAAATATTAATTTTGGAGGCAAAAGCTTTCATTAGAAAAATTAGATTAAATAGAAGACAGACAACTGAGGCGCCGAAGCAGTTAAAGACCCAAAAATTATCAATAGTAACTATTTGAAGCCAAGTTGTCATAATCAAAGTTCCCTTTTTCAACTCCAAAGCCAGCTGTCTTATGAAAGTTTCTCAACTCAACGTTTCTGTTTCAACAACCAAAAGGACATTGAGAATTTCGTAGCAAAATCATTTACAAGGATCATAAAATGCTTGCGCCATGAACATTCAACATTACACATTAGACAAAAGACATGATTTCAATATTTTTTATTATCTTTCTACGAGTATGAATGCATGACATAATGTTTAACATTTTGGGTAACCGGTTTTTGGCAAAAGCTAAGCTACACTCTACCAAACAACATTAACAGCAACAAAATAAACTCAACAACAAGCGACCAAGCCAGAGCCAACTAGCCAGCCAGCAAAAACAAAGGCAACAAGGCGAAAAAGGCAAATGCGAAAGAAAACGGTTTAATTGAACGCATGGCCGGCGCACACACTGCCCCACAAGAGAAACGAAAGACTTCAATTCAGTTTGCCAAAGACAACGAACTCGAGCAGTGCTACGCTAACGGGGACGCGAATCGAACGGCCAGCAAAAGCTAAAGTTACTGAATCGACACACAACGCGCACAGACTCGACGAAGAGGCGAAGAAGTGGCGGTAGGAAAAGACGAGGGCGGCGGAGTAGTGAGGTGGCTGCACGGTGCGGACCGCAGCAAAATGCAGTGAATAATATTAAAAAAGGAAGACAAGTGAATTGTTGTTGGGTTAGTTAAAGTGAAGCCAACGACAGCGACAGCGAACGCGAAGTGCGAGGTGAGGCTTGGAGTGAATTGGTGGTTTCGACTGAAAACAGCAAGTGTACGAATGCGTGTGTGTGTGTGTGTGAGTGTGTGTGTGTCTGGGCAAAGAGCATAGCTATAGCAACAACAAGAATGAAATAATGACAATAGCTATGAGCTGCAAAATTAAATACATTCGCCGCTGACATGAAATTAAAAGCCAAACACACACACACACACAGAGACAAACACGTTCGCAGAAATTGTTGTGCGCATGCGCGCAGCGAGTTCAATAAATAACACAAAAGCGGCCAAAATTTTCAAGAAATTTTTGCAGAATGCGGCCAAATTTCAAAATAAATAAAACCAGCTGCACAAAGGAAAAGTGAAATTAACACAAAAATTATAACAATTTGCATGCAAACACACACACACACATACACACATGAAACTGCGAAAAAATCTGAGCAGAAGAGAGTGACAGCAAAAGTTATGAATTAACTATTGAATTATGAAATCATTACGAAGACGTTACGTCTTTCAAAGCGAACAACGACAACAAAAAACAAAAATACTAACAATAAATATTCAGCAAAAACACCAAATTGCCATCAAATCAAAGAAACAAACATCCAACGGCATTGTGGGTTGAAGTGAAATAACTAATAAAATAAAATAAATAAAAATAAAATAAAAAATAAAATAATCAGAGTCATTGGCGTCAAAGTGAAATTATTTGTGTGCGAATGTGCGCTGTAAGAGTCATGGGAAGAGAGGCGGGTATAATAAAAGCCAAGAAAACCAAAAGCGAAACAATACCAATAAAAACCAACAACATAAATAACAAGACACACAGAAAAGAAAGGGAAAGAAGCGCAGAAAGCATGAAATCAAATTCCAGACGTTCATTGTGCTTGCAATGCTGTTGTTGTTGTTGTTGTTGTTGGTGGTGTTGTTGTTGCTGGCGTCTAAGATTACCACGCGATCATGGCTGATGACTAGCACAGACTATTCAATTTTCATTACTTTCTTCGGTTGCATTGTGTACTTTCTGTTGCTTCTCTCCCCACTTCTTTCAATTCGTTGGTTTGTCTTGGCTCTTTTTCGTTGGCTAAAATGGCCAGTTGACTGCTGTTGTGTTTGAAATGCATTGAACAAAAATGACCGATGTGAAAGTTGATATTTGTTGCAAAAGCGTGAATAGCTATTTTTTTATATTTTTCCAACTTTGAACCTTTCACGAAGCCATAAAGCAGTGGTTTAACCCTTTCGGGACGGAGTTTAATTTTGAAAACTAAAAAACTTTTGGTAGAAATGTTGCCATGCTATGAAATATGCTGCTAACAAAATTATGTTGCATACTCAGAAATTCTGAAATCACAACAACAATGTATCAGGGGACATATATGTAATTCGAATAAATATTTCTCGTGGGTCATAAAATCTGAATAAAAAACTTGCTGGGACGTATTAGACCAGTTGTGCCGAAAGGGTTAAGAGTCCTTCTTATTAAAATTATATTCGCTGGCTTAGAACTTGACTCCCGGTTGGGAATTTTGTTTGAACAAACCACTTAGTTGGGCATACTTTCATTGCCTGAACAAAGTGGAAGTTGTTCAGAGATTTGCGGTTGCTATCGATCGCGCTTCAATCCTTCATTTAACTTAATTTATAATAAAATCATTTAAATCCACATTCCTAATTAAATTAATTATATTTTGTCCAGAAATGCAAAACATTATCAACTTCAAACTCGTATGTCAAATATCTGAAGTAGAATTAGACCACCAACTGACCGCCGCAGTGCCGCAGGGTTCGGTCGTTTGTTCACTCATTTTCTTATCTTATACAACGAACTGTTGTACTTGTCCAGGAAGAATTCTATCTACTAGCTGCCCGATGACAGCTCCAGAATTACAAGGAAAAAGAAAATCATAATTGATCTTTTAACAGGAATCTACAAACAATGAACAAGAAGTGGTGTTAAGCATTCAGAGTCTTTGTCAATCTTCGGAATGATGAGAGATGATCTTTGATGATCTTTCCTTTAAAGAAACTTTTTAAAGTTTCGAAAAAAGTAGCCAAGTGCCTCAGCTCTCGATGCATATTGAAGCAGTCCAGAAGACGATTTCACTTCTTTGGATCTCAACATAATCTATAGCACCCATAATTTCTTCAGTGGCCATAACAACCCGTTACCAGGTTCACAAAAGTTCTCTCTAGGCAAAAGTTCTCCAGTTATATAGAGCCTTTCAAATTTGGTCCCTTCATGAAAGACAGGGCCTCCCTCGTCACCGTCTTCCTCCAACAAACGCTTCTAACACCTTTTTCGCCGAAGATTTACTGTCCATTGAGACATGGAGGCATGGTCAGCGCAGCCGTTGGATGCTGATTCGCTGTGCTACGTCCAGGTCTTTAAACACCACATACAGCTCGTTGTTCGTTCGTGTTCGATATCCAATCCGAAATCAATATTCGATAAAAAATAATGCTCACATCAAATTTGAGGGTGGGGGCTTCAAATCCCCATTAGAAACTTCTCGATTGTAAACAAAACTTGCAATCAAAGTCTTTTAGAACAGCAAAGCATTCAGCTCTATTGACTCTATACTTTTATAAAATGGTCACCCTTAAGAAATTTTCCTCAGCACCCATGTTCCCAGTAGACTCAAGTCAAGCAGTAAGGCGTTATGGAGGTTTAAACTTGCCCAAACACAAAAATTGCTGTTACAAAATATGGTTTCGAATGGTATTCGGCTTAAAAGTTGTACGAAACCACACTCCTTCAAAATGATATCCTGTGTGAGCCTTTGAAGTTAAGTATCTATTAATTCTTTCATCAAAACTGGTATCTGCATCCTTTTAGAACCATTGCATACATTCTTCTGCAACTAATTAACTTTTAATTTAATTTCATCTTTTTATCTCTAAATATAACCGTTTATGTCATCATATCACTTTACAGTTATATTCAATTGATTTTTTTGTTTTCACTTCAATGACTTTAAAATTAAACGGTTTCAAACGTTTTCATCTTTTTCTGTTATAAGTATTTGGCTGTTCAAAAACACTTCAAATGCTTTGTGTGTTTTCATTGTTTCTCAGCTAACTGCAAATTTCTACTAGTCTTAAAAAAAAACATAAAAAAACTGAAATCAAAAACCGTACAAAAACTTGTTTCACATCTTTTATTGCACGGAATTACCAGAAATGCTAAGCAGTAACCAAAAACAGCAACAACACCGACACAGTAAACGAATTTAACTCGATTTGAAAATACGAGTACAAAACTGCTAACGAATTTTAACGAAGCTATAAATTTTCGCTCCAAATTCCCAAAAACAAATAAAAAGTAAATAAAATAAATGAATAAATAAATTCTGGCCAGCATTTTCTAGTCTAAGCCGCACAGCAGCATAGTTGGCCATTTTGATTGGCTTAACATTTTTGGCAACTTGTCGCAACTGGATGCGTCTCGCCTTTTCTTTGCTTTCAAATTTGTTTGGACGATTTGGATTGCATTAGTTGGCATCAATTGGCACACAGCTTCATTTCTATTCCATCGACAATTGCGCCCACAGCTCGTTTTCATCATCTTCGGCTGTGGCTCAGCGTTCTGCTGCGACTCTCAACGCTTCGTTTACATTTGCTTTGCCGCTCATTCTTGCCAACTAGTCAATGTTTGCTCCATTCATTTCAATTGTTGACTTTAACAAAAAATACAGTAAGATAAATAAAATCATTTTAACAACAAATAATTGTGAGCGGTTGCGCTCTCGTCTGCTTACTTCACTTTGGTGGCTTACACCAAAGTTTAACTCGCTGGCTGGCTGCATTGAAATTCCGTTGGCATCACACCTGCTTGGCATATGAAATGCGGCCCAAGAGTGGCTGTGGCGCTCGGCTCGGCTCCTCCGATTTGTTTATGTTACAGTAAACGTACGAGTACGAGTACGAGTACGAGTACTTGCACTCAGACTCGCGTTTAATCAATGAGTAAGCAACAACACTTGTGTGATGAGCACAACAATCAGTCAATCAATCAATCAATCAACCAATCAGTCCATCAGTCAGACAGCAGTGCTGACATAAAAACTCTTTATCAGTTGGAATTTGCCAATTCGCGGCTGACAGTGAAATTGGGTCTTCTAACTGTTCCGGGACAGAGATTCTCAACGCATGTCATTAACAAATAAAACACTCCCACACAAGCAAATGAAGCATGCGCACAGTTCGAATGACTTAAGCTCGACATATGGCAACTTCACATATGGCAACGGAGACCCAGCCGATCTCCAAACGTGGATTTGTATGTTTTTGCGTATTTTGCTTTGCATGGGAATTCTTCAGTACGTTGCTCTCGATGAATGTGAAAAACAGTCAGAAAAAAAGATTCCATAACATTTTAGCTTTTTCTACGAAAATCTCTAATAAGGAAAAAAAAAATTTTTTAAATAAGAAAATATAAAATCTATATATATAAAAATCAAATAAATTTCGTATGTGTTCTATAGACTCCCAAACCACCAGACCTATTTTAATAAAATATTACGTGTGTGTTTACGGGCACCGTGTGGAAGGTTCTTAGCATAGGGGGCGTGGCATTATTCAAGGGGGCGTGGCACCGCCCATACAACTCAATTCTTTAATATTGAATATCTTCAGAATTATAAGTCGTATAGCATTGAAATTTGGTACAGTGTCATGGCGTAAACATGTTGTTCGACCGGTACAATTTAATGGGCGTTGGACAAGGGGCGTGGCACTTTTTAAATTCCGGTGTAACTTTCGAACTATAGCGTTCACATCAGTGAAACTCGGTACAAACTAACGATTTGGTCGTGTCCTTCGACAGGGAGAATAGGGTGGGTTTTTGACAAGGGGGCGTGGCGCCGCCCATACAAGCCAAATTTTTAATACGGAATATCTTCGGAATTATAAGTCGTATAGCATTGAAATTTGGTACAGTGTCATGGCGTAAACGTGTCTTTCCAGAAATAAAATTTAATGGGCTTTGGAAAGGGGCGTGGCACTTTTTAAATTCCGGTGTAGCTTTTGAACTATAGCATTCACATCAATGACACTCGGTATAAACTTATTATTTAGTCGTGTCCTTCGGCAGGGGGAATAGGGTTTATTTTGGACAAGGAGGCGTGGCACCGCCCATACAACACAACTTTTTGATATGGAATATCTTCGGAATTATAAGTCGCTCAGCATTGAAATTTGGAACAGTGTCATGGCGTAAACGTGTCTTTCCAGAAATAAAATTTAATGGGCTTTGGAAAGGGGCGTGGCACTTTTTAAATTCCGGTGTAGCTTTTGAACTATAGCATTCACATCAATGACACTCGGTATAAACTTATTATTTAGTCGTGTCCTTCGGCAGGGGGAATAGGGTTTATTTTAGACAAGGGGGCGTGGCACCGTCCATACAACCCAAATTGTTGATTAGAAATATCTTCAGAATTATAGGTCGCTCAGTATTGAAATTTGGAACATTGTCATTATGTAAGCATGTCATTCGACTGGTAAAATTTAATGGGCGTTGGACAAGGGGCGTGGAACTTTTTAAATTCCGGTGTAGCTTTTGAACTATAGCATTCACATCAATGACACTCGGTATAAACTTATTATTTAGTCGTGTCCTTCGGCAGGGGGAATAGGGTTTATTTTAGACAAGGGGGCGTGGCACCGTCCATACAACCCAAATTGTTGATTAGAAATATCTTCAGAATTATAGGTCGCTCAGTATTGAAATTTGGAACAGTGTCATTATGTAAGCATGTCATTCGACTGGTAAAATTTAATGGGCGTTGGACAAGGGGCGTGGAACTTTTTAAATTCTGGTGTTACTTTTGAACTATAGCATTCACATCAACGACACTTGGTACAAACTAACGATTTGGTCATGTCCTTCGGCATGGGGAATAGGGTGTATTTTGGACAAGGAGGCGTGGCACCGCCCATACAACCCAACTTTTTGATATGGAATATCTTCGGAATTATAAGTCGCTCAGCATTGAAATTTGGAACAGTGTCATGGCGTAAACGTGTCTTTCCACAAATAAAATTTAATGGGTTTTGGAAAGGGGCGTGGCACTTTTTAAATTCCGGTGTAGCTTTTGAACTATAGCATTCACATGAATGACACTCGGTATAAACTTATTATTTAGTCGTGTCCTTTGGCAGGGTGAATAGGGTGTATTTTGGACAAGGAGGCGTGGCACCGCCCATACAACACAACTTTTTGATATGGAATATCTTCGGAATTATAAGTCGCTCAGCATTGAAATTTGGAACAGTGTCATGGCGTAAACGTGTCTTTCCACAAATAAAATTTAATGGGTTTTGGAAAGGGGCGTGGCACTTTTTAAATTCCGGTGTAGCTTTTGAACTATAGCATTCACATGAATGACACTCGGTATAAACTTATTATTTAGTCGTGTCCTTCGGCAGGGGGAATAGGGTTTATTTTGGACAAGGAGGCGTGGCACCGCCCATACAACACAACTTTTTGATATGGAATATCTTCGGAATTATAAGTCGCTCAGCATTGAAATTTGGAACAGTGTCATGGCGTAAACGTGTCTTTCCAGAAATAAAATTTAATGGGCTTTGGAAAGGGGCGTGGCACTTTTTAAATTCCGGTGTAGCTTTTGAACTATAGCATTCACATCAATGACACTCGGTATAAACTTATTATTTAGTCGTGTCCTTCGGCAGGGGGAATAGGGTTTATTTTAGACAAGGGGGCGTGGCACCGTCCATACAACCCAAATTGTTGATTAGAAATATCTTCAGAATTATAGGTCGCTCAGTATTGAAATTTGGAACATTGTCATTATGTAAGCATGTCATTCGACTGGTAAAATTTAATGGGCGTTGGACAAGGGGCGTGGAACTTTTTAAATTCCGGTGTAGCTTTTGAACTATAGCATTCACATCAATGACACTCGGTATAAACTTATTATTTAGTCGTGTCCTTCGGCAGGGGGAATAGGGTTTATTTTAGACAAGGGGGCGTGGCACCGTCCATACAACCCAAATTGTTGATTAGAAATATCTTCAGAATTATAGGTCGCTCAGTATTGAAATTTGGAACAGTGTCATTATGTAAGCATGTCATTCGACTGGTAAAATTTAATGGGCGTTGGACAAGGGGCGTGGAACTTTTTAAATTCTGGTGTTACTTTTGAACTATAGCATTCACATCAACGACACTTGGTACAAACTAACGATTTGGTCATGTCCTTCGGCATGGGGAATAGGGTGTATTTTGGACAAGGAGGCGTGGCACCGCCCATACAACCCAACTTTTTGATATGGAATATCTTCGGAATTATAAGTCGCTCAGCATTGAAATTTGGAACAGTGTCATGGCGTAAACGTGTCTTTCCACAAATAAAATTTAATGGGTTTTGGAAAGGGGCGTGGCACTTTTTAAATTCCGGTGTAGCTTTTGAACTATAGCATTCACATGAATGACACTCGGTATAAACTTATTATTTAGTCGTGTCCTTTGGCAGGGTGAATAGGGTGTATTTTGGACAAGGAGGCGTGGCACCGCCCATACAACACAACTTTTTGATATGGAATATCTTCGGAATTATAAGTCGCTCAGCATTGAAATTTGGAACAGTGTCATGGCGTAAACGTGTCTTTCCACAAATAAAATTTAATGGGTTTTGGAAAGGGGCGTGGCACTTTTTAAATTCCGGTGTAGCTTTTGAACTATAGCATTCACATGAATGACACTCGGTATAAACTTATTATTTAGTCGTGTCCTTTGGCAGGGTGAATAGGGTGGATTTTGGACAACGGGGCGGGGCACCACTCATGCAACTCAAATTTTTAATATGGAATAATTTCGGAATTATAAGTCATACAACACTAAAATTTAGTACCCTGTCGTCTCATACATGAGTCATTCTAATGATAAGATTTGATGGGCGTCAGACAAGGGGCGTGGCGCATTGTTTGTGACCCAAATATTTTGCTGAACTTTGAGTGGCACAGCAATGAAACTAAGTACGAACCTACCATTTTCCCTTCCGAAAGACGGGATGGTGCGGGTATTGAACAAGGGGGCTTGGAACCGCCCATATAACTTAAATCTATATATATATACAAGAAAGTGACTGTATGTGAGTTACGGCATCACACACAAACGGACCGTTTGGGCGAGACGAAGTTTGCCGGGTCAGCTAGTAATAAATAATAACAAAATAAATAACAATGATAATAAATTAATAAAAAAATAAGAAAATATTTAGAAAAAAATCAAATAAAAAAAAAATAAAATAAAACAAAAAAAAATAAAATAAAATAAAATAAAATAAAATAAAATAAAATAAAATAAAATCAAATAAAATCAAATCAAATAAAAAAAATTAAAAAATTAAAAAAAAATAATAATAAAATAAATAATAATAATAAATTAATAAAAAAAGGAAACAATTAAAAAAAATAAAATAATAAATAACAATAAAATAAATAGTAATAATAGTAAACTAATATAAAATATATAAAAAAATTAGAAAATATTGTAAATTAAATTTGAATTAAAATTGAAATGAATTTTTAGATTAAAAAAACGCAATGCAAATATTTAAGAAAATTCGGTTTTATCAAGTTTCATGTTTTTCCATATAAAATCGTCTCAATTTTGGCTAAAAGAAGCCGACTTCAATCAATAAATTATGTTTTACTGCATACAAATGAAATTTCAACTTGTTTTTGACTACATGCATCTTTGATTTTGAAGAACTAAAAAATATATTTTGAATTACATACATATATCTGATTTGTAGTATTTTCAACAAGTTCGAAGTCAATAAATAGTTCTTCCTTTTTATGAATGAAATTTTATGAAATCTTAACCCGAATAAAATCTAATTAACCCATTAAAACCTGACCCCAGAAGGGCTTGTGCGATTTCCATAAAATTTTGCACAATCTTAGTAATTGACCTAATCAAGAAAAAAAATCAAGAAAATAATTCATACCCCCACCCCCTGAACCAGGAGGGTACGTTGCGCAAACGCAATTTGGGCCTTAGTCACATACAAAACATAAAATTAAAAAAAAAAAAAATTTTTTAAAACTTATTTTTAAATAGTTTAGCATTACAAAATGCAGCCCACAAAGGGATTTTGATAGGTTTGAAGAATAAGTATTTTTAATTGAATTTCAAAGATTCCCAAAAAAAAACCTTTGACTTTGGATCGAAAAAAGATATGAATATTTAAAAAATTTTGAAATTTCGGTATGGCAGAATCTAAAACGATCAATTCGAATCCAATTCTACCCATTTTCAAGTCTTATATCTTTATGAATTACTTAATGTAGCGAAATTCCCAAACGTTGCGCAAACGCAACGCTCAGGGCTTAATGGGTTAAATCTGGTTTTCCCTAATATTAAATCTTATGAAACCTTAACCCGTATGAAATCTTAACCCATTTTCGACCACGTGAATTTTTTATTTTGGAAAACGAAAAAATATATTTAAAATTATATCTAATTTTAAATATTTTCAATAAGTTTGAAGTCAATAAATCTTTCTTAAATCTTGTTTTTCTTTTAGAAGAAAGAAATCCTAACTTGTTTTTGACTACGTGAGTCTTTGATTTTGAAAACTAAAAAAAGGATTTTTAATTAAATTTATTTTGAATCATTTTCAACAAGTTTAAAGTCAATAAATGGTTAATTAATATTGATTTTTCTTTATACGAATAAAATCTTAACCCATTTTCGACTACGTGAGTCTTTGATTTTGAAAAACTAAAAAATATTTTTTTAATTATATGTTATTTGAATTATTTTCAACAAGTTTAAAGTCAATAAATGGTTGACTTTCTTTTCTTTCGTTTCTTTCGACGAATGAAATATCAATTCATTTTTAACTATATGAATCTTTGATTCTGAAAACTACAAAAATATTTTCAATTATAGCTAATTTGAAATATTTTCAATAATTTTTAAGTCAATAAATGGTTACCATATCTTTTTTTTATAGGAATGAAATATTAATTAATTTTTTACTACGTGAGTCTTTTATTTTGAAAACTACAAAAATATTTTAAATTATAGCTAAATAATTTGAAATATTTTCAATAATTTTTAAGTCAATAAATATTTACTAAATCTTTTTGTTTTTTATGTGAATGAAATATTAATTAATTTTTGACTACATGAATCTTTGATTTTAAAAACTAACAAAAAAATATATTTTAAATTATATCTTATTTGAAATATATTGAACAGTGTTTAAGCACAGAATAAACAGTAATATATATAACAGTAATATACTGTTTATTCTGTGGTTTAAGTCATTGAATTATGTTTCTCCCTGCAAATCAAATTTTTGGAGTAAGCGATACATGTTGAATTATTTCTAATTGGGCAAACTTTCATCAAAATAAAAGTCAATGGGCCCAATTGATCACTTTTCTCTTAACGCTTTGTTGACCTCGTTAAATACATAAATAAAAATGCTTGTCTGATTATTTCTCCTTAAAAGTGCTTTCACAATATTTGAAGTCAATAAACCCAATGAATCATGTTTCTCAGTAGAAATCTTAGGCCATTTTTGTCCCTGTAAGGCCTGTAAGACCCTGTAAGGCAAAAATTCAGAAAAACGTGTTGAATTATCAGGTGTACAACTTTGTTTCCGCCGTTTTTTCCAAAATTAAAAGCTTTATTGCGAAAAAGTGCTTACAGATGTATTATTCAAAGTATTGTTACGAAATTCCCCAGTTCGTTATCGACGGTTCGTTTTGATTGTATTTGAAAATAAAACAACTTCAGTTATCCAGCGCAACGTAGTCAAAACAAACAATCGCTTTATTTACAAATTTGCACTTGTTCTACTTTACACTACTACTATTGCATGTTTCCCCATTGCTTGCTCAACACCGACTCGACTCCTTGCGCTGCCACTGCTGCTTTTATACCAATTTTCTTATCGCGCCGAAGTTTCTTGCACTTCTAATTGGAAAACGCTCGACTATTCTCGCACAGCCCATTTCGAGAACCATCCTTGCCATATCGGACTATACCAAGCGAATTTATAACAGTTTTGCTGTACTTCACAGTGCATGCCTAAAAGTATGCTTGGAAAACATTCGTGCGGAGAAAGGCATTCCTGTACAGTGCGGCACAGAATCTCTCATCGTATCAGTATTGTCCGTCGCTAGCGACAACTTTCTCCCATCTTTCCGGCAATTTTCGGATCCCGGCTCGAAAAAAGGAGTCCTCTTTTGACGCTATCCATGAAGCAATCCATTTTTCCAATTCTTCGAAGGATTGAAAATGTTGATCTGCCAGGCCGTGTGCCATCGAACGGAATAGGTGGAAGTCAGAAGGGGCGACATCTGGGGAATACGGCGGGTGGGGCAAGACTTCCCATTTCAGCGTTTCCAGGTACTTTTTGACCACTTTTGCGACGTGAGGCCGAGCATTGTCGTGTTGGAGGATGACTTTGTCATGTCGCTCTTGATATTTTTAAAACGTTGAAACCACTCCCGACACGTTCTTTCACTCAGAGCAGCATCACCGTAAGTTTCTGAGAGCATTCGATGCGCTTCAGCTGCATTTTTTTTTCGAATTGTAACAGAAAAGTAAAACTTCCCGCAAATGGCGAGAATTGGGCACATAAACGGACATTTTCGAGCGTGAATAATACGAAAACAAGAACAACTGTCACTGAAACGGCGATGACAATTCGTTAGGCACTGTCCACACTCACTTTAAAGGCATTACCATCTATGTATTTCAACCAGCCTCAGCCGGTACAGCCACCTATCGGAAAACGGCGGAAGCAAAGTTGTACACCTGATATTTCTGATTTTATGTACCAAATTTCAAGTCAATATATTTGCCAAATCATTTTTGTCTGCTACAAACTCTGTGTTTATAAAAATTAAATTTAATTGATTAATTTAAATTAAATAATTTAAAATTTATTTATTAATTAATTAAATTGATTTATTTAATTAGTTTAATTTAAGTAATCAGTACAAGAGGATAAAATAAAGAAATCAGTTCAAAGTCTTTTCAATGCTTTGTCAGTCAAACTTTGACTTTCGAGAAGCTGAATAATATGTGTCAAACTTTTTTTCAATTCATCCATTTCATTATCTCATTTCTTACACCTTAAGAGACCTTAATGGATTTTCGTTTATGCTGTAGTTTTAGCGGTTTTGTTGGGGTCATGATGAATCAGTTAATCAGTTAGTCAGTCAGCAGTCAATTCTATGCCTTCAAGCAATCGCTCCACCACATCCGGCATTCAGTTTCACACAAAAATCCAGTTATGATTGCAGCGTAGTTTCGACCCGCACAGCACTGCATCACACACACACACATTCGGCCAGTTTCAGACGGCCAGCGCCGTCACGCTTCAATTCACACAACCTTGACGTTCTAATAGCTGCGCGGATTCGACAAGTGCCAGTCAAAGCCCTCTTTGTCGGCATTTAGCCAATGGGAAGAACAACGCAGAATGTTGTCTAGAAACTAACACATTTTTGCTGGTTTGTGGATCTGTGTTTAATTAACAGATTCACCTTCATTTCTTCACACTTGCAATTAATTCGTTTAGAGCTTTAAAAACACCACCGGCAATGACTCACCTTCGGGCAGAGCAATGGTCGAAACCGCATTGAAAAAAAGCACCCAAAGACGGTAGTTTCATATGAAAATCGTAAAATATTCGTAGAACACAAAGAAACCGAAACCAACAGAATGGAATTTCTGAATGTGTTGCGTCTTGAGTCATGCGGCGATCCAATTGCAAACCTGTATGTGGGTATGTGTGTGTGTGTAGGTCTTGAATTTGTTCAGTTGCAGATTTTAATTGATACTACTACAACAACAATAAAAACAACTAAAGCAACAGTTAACAGCAAAAAGCTTAAGGCATAAAAATTATTCGAATTTAAAAAACCAAGAAGCGACAGCAAAAGAAGCCGCCAAGCCAGTAACAACGAACACCAAAAAACCAAGGATCCACTTCCTGCCACCGCACAGCTAAGTAAGTGGAGTCTGTTGGTCATAATGCAATGCGGCCCATGTCAATCTGGCGGTCGTTAAGACACTGACGAAACCAGCATTTTGGCTTTTCGTCTGTTCGTTTTCGCTTTGGCTTTTTGAAATGGCGATTTTTTCTTTGTGCATGACGATGACTAAAATTGGTTTCCACAATTTTTTAATTTCGGCTCAACCAAAACCGCTATTTCGCAGTGCTGCAAAATATCAGCGACTATCGCTGGTGGTCGCTGTTGCCTTTTGCGTGCGTCCACTTGCCAAATATTTACATTAAGAATGCAATTGACCGCTTTGCAGCGAGTTTGGTTCACCTCCCCCTTGCAAGCGAAGTTGTTGCAGTTGTGCGGTTTGTGCAGTTTTTTGCTTCCTCTATGGCCAAAGCGGACTTACGTGGCAATTCGCTAGTTTCTGTGTGTGTATGATTTGTTGGTAAATTGCTTTACAGAGTCGACAGTCCATAGTAGCGCGAGCAACATTTTTCCCAATGCTGTGTCCACTTTGCTTTTAATAAAGTTTGCTAAATGTTGTGGTTGAAATGTCCACTTCAGTCCCCCTTGCAGCTGTTGCTGTGCTGCGCTTCTGTTTACATTTAATTGCAGTTCATTGATTGCCGCCGTGTCGCCACATTTAGTTGCTACGCTCAAAGTTGTTTTATTTGTGTTTGTTTTATATTTTATTTTTATTTATTTTTATTTTTCTGTTTTCAATGATTTTGCGCGCTGCTGACTTTCACTTTTTAACTCGACTTGTAAATCGATTACTGTGACGTCTAAGATTCGATCGCGCTTCCCCACACGTTTGCTGCGAAACGACTTGAATCGCTTTGCATTGTTGTTGCTACTATTGACTTTGCGTTTTAGTTTAGTTTGTATTACTTACAAAGCCAATTAACAAAATTAATTAGTCTTGAATAGTTTTACGCTATGAAATGCGCAACATTTGCAGTACACTGAAAAAATTTATAAAATAACAAGAAAGCTTGAAAATTGACTCTGTCCCAATGGAAGAAAAATTGTAATTTTTGCTTTCCGTTTGTAATCTTTCAGGCTATGCAATAAAATAAAAGTAAAAAACAAAAAAAAAACTTAAGATTTTAATCTCTTGAACATACAATCAATCAATGTAAAAAAAAAGTTTGAATAATTTGGTCTTTTGAATGAAGTGAACGTTCCATCAACTAGGAAAGGTGCGTGAAGAGATAAATTTGTGGCAGACCGTAAGCCGATAATGGGTTGTTTTGGTTTGTTAATAAGAAGAAGAAGAAGAATGAATGAATGAAAGAAGAATCCACAATGAATTTACAATATTTTTGGGCATACGAGAAGAATGGCAAAACTTCGCTTAATTGGTGACTTAAAAATTGACAAGAATAATTTTGATTCAATTTCTATTAATTTCTAAAGATTTTTGAAGCCAGTAGATTCACTTTTCAAAACAGAGCTCAACAACGTTTTTTAAGGTATACAACAGTAAAACACTGCACTCTTCTCAATTTTCTTTTAACTTATGGAAGTTACTGAGCAAAAACTCACACGCGCCTTTTTTAGATTACTTAACTGGTGCTTTCTCCAGCCAGAAATATGAAAATAGGACGTCCTCAACTTGGTTCTTTCACCGAAGACATGGTCTTCCTCTGCACCTGGCCACCAACTTGTCCGTACGGGAGACATGGCCAAGTCAGCGTAGCCACTGGTTCATATCTTTTGACAGCTCATATGTTACATGTTAATCGTTCGTATTTCATAGTTGTCTCCAATACGAACCGATCCGAAGATTTTGCAAAAGCACCTCTTTTAGAGCTTACAAGCCCAGTTCATCAGCAATAATTTTCTGGGTCAATCTTAAATCTTCATCATTTTTGAACTTCACCAGAGCGAAATTCGTATTCTTCAAAATAAATGTGCGGTCTAGAATCTCCGAACCGTTCACGGCATCTGCTATGAATTCATAAGTGACCAGTGACGCTCATAGGATCTAATTTTGGGGGTTTCTTTATGCAACTTTTGGGACTCATGCCACTTGAAATCATATTTTCTACCCAAAATTTTTCTAAGAAACTGATATTTCGGGGCTTGAAACCCCAAACCTCCCTTATGTGCGTCACTGTAAATGACCAACGCTTTAGTGAAGATATAGTAAGTATTTCTTCACTTATTTTAGCCACAATTTTTTAAAAGAGATGTTTGAACTAAAAATTTATTTCATGTTTTTCGCTTCTTGATTTTCCTTTCTTGCTTACTTCTCTGTTTTATTTTTTTTATCTCTATTTTATCTCTTTTTTCAAGTTTTTTTTATTTGTTTTTTCAAGATTTTAAACTATTTGAAGCACATAAAAGCTATATTAATGGTTATATCTTTTGTGTAATAAATATTTACTACTTCCTGGTTACTGCTAACTGAAATCTTGCTCATTTCCAGCTATGCTGTTGGTAACAACTTCAAAAAGAAAATAATAGAAAGTAATTGACAATAAATAACAATTTCCCTATTTGACAAATGTTCACTTCGAATTGGTCAAACCACATCCGTTTAAGGCATTTCATGTTGTAATCAAACAAAAAGAAAGGCAAATAAATTTCAGTACAACAAGAGCAAAGCAGTAACCACATTGTTGGCGGGTGGAGCACAACAACAATGAGCAGTACTCTAACACATATACCTACAGACATACATATATACATACTTACCTATGTTCCAGTAAAACTGTTGGCGCATTTTTTGCGATTATGCAAACGCCATCGAATTGCTACTACTGGAGTGGCCCACACAAACACACACACACATCAATAGAAACAGGTCTGTGTGTTACAATTGAATTTCCACTGTACTACAAACGCTCACAAATGCCTTTAAAGCGGCTTTCAAATAAGCCAATCCATGCAAAAAAAAACAACAACAATAACAGCAACGCATGTGTCTTGACGTGGCCTGGCCCCAGTTGGCCTAAATTGCCTGCAGCTGGATTTTGGGTCTCTTTGTTCATTTCATTTCATGATTTGATTTAGATTCGATTTGGACGCCGCGGCCGTACACGAGCGCAATGACTCGTGTGTCATAGCGGCGATTTGTTATTTTTGTAGTTGTTGCTCTCGAACCGGTTAATGTTGCGACTGCGTTTGATTCGCAGCGCCTATCTTGGGCTTTAGTATCTATAAAAAAAATCATTAAAAAAGCGCTAAAAAAAAGTCAACCCACACACACTGTCAGGCACCAAGTGTCGCAATTGTTAACACAACAAACACTTTAAGCCTCCAACCCATTCTAATCTATTTATTCTTTCCACATTACAACCCAACAAATTGTCTTTTTATTTCCTGCTCGGCGCATGTCTGTTCGCGCTGCGGTTTCTGACTCAGCGCACTTTCTGTCTTTCAGTCGGCAAAGTTTCAACAACGTTGACAACTGTAGCAGCGGTTGCATGAATTCATAATGAGTTTTAAAGCCAACGTCGAAACCGTCAGCGAAGAGGTCAACATTCGTATGCCGCACACAAATTCGCGTCGCGCATGCGCCGCACGCAGCCAACACGCAACGATTTATTGGAACACTTTGAAAATTCGTTTCACCTCCCGACACGAGAAAATGCACCAACCACTCAATGCAAAATTCGCAGCATTGGTGAATGTCTCAACTGCGATTGAGTGGACTGCAGGCGTGCGCGGACAGAGGAGCGAATGGCATTGCATTCGCTCAGATCGAATGCGACCTTCGGTGGCTGTGGTGTGGTGATTGCAAAGTCTTTCCACGCGCAGCGCTGGTTCACTGCACAGCTGAAGGAGCGCTAAGTTGGCTATTAGGCTTGCAGCAAGCTGCCAGTGTATTGCCACATTCACCATTGCGTCGATAGCGAGTCGAATCATAATGTTGAATTTGAGCGGAAATTTACAGCGTTCCGTACAGTTTGTATAACATTTAGGTCTAATTTTAATTGTTCAATAAACAAATCAATGTAGCATTACTGCATTATGTGCGGTTGTTATATTGGGCCAAATTACCTTTGGCCTAGTGTCAGTATTTTTAAAATTGATGTAATAACCATACGAGTGTTGCTCAATATTAGAAAAGAAGAATGAATGAACTTAAAAATCAAACATATTGTGTAATGTGGGCATATAACTTAAATCGGAAATTACCTTCATACCTAAATCATTCAATTCGTTGTACTGATTTCACAGTACAAGATAAATTGAGCTAATTCTGGCGTCAAACTTAGACACAATTCATGCCACATTTGCTCGCTTGACTGTACTAATTCAATTATTTAAGACACTGGAAAAATTCTGGTAATCTCAATGATGAAAATAAGCGAGTCAGGGAAACCAATAAAGTTCGTTCTGTCTTAATGTCATTGGAAACATCCTTCGATAACTAATAATAGCTTTTCTAAGAATCCAAACTTCTTCTTTTCTCGCTATGGGTCCCTATTTCATTTGTAGACAGACAAGCAGACTGGAGACTTTTGGATCTGTTTTGAAATTTGAAAGCAAGTCTTCAACATTCAGCAGTGAATATTTTTGTGTATATCAAATTAGCGAGAATGTTTGAAGTTTAGTGTGTCCTCGGTCCTAGTTCTTACTACAACTCTTGCAACTCAACTAAAATTGTTGGTATCAAAATTTTCACAGAAAAGTGCCAAAGTGAAAACGAAAGGACCACATCATGGTTTTGGCAAATTGTTTTGTAACGCAAAACGTTACTATTTTTTTCAAAAATATTTTTGTATAAAAAAACCCAAATTACACAAAGGAGACCCAAAGTTCCAAGTGAAATAAAAAGACCCACTATTGGTCCAAACGTGGCTCTTACGTCTGCTATTCACTAAAGAAACACACTTTTTTCTTCAAGATTTGAAAAAATATCAACATTGTTTTGAAAAATTCTATAACCAATGAGCCCATTGTCCGATTTCAAACCGCTTTGAATGTTCTAAGCGTATCGAGTCAAAGCGCTTTTCAAGTCGCTGCGAAAATGCGTATAAACGGTTTAACATTTTCAAAGTGCCTTGAAAATCAGCTGATGGTCTTGTCCACTAAATTTTTTGATCATTTTCAAGTAACAAACAAGGACTCCCAACAGCTAACATTTATAAAACGTCAAAAAAATAGGAAAAACGAAAAAATAAAAGGATACTTTTCAAACCGTTTGCAGTCAATTCGCTTCTGAAATCAATGTATAAACACCTGGCTCGAAAGCGTATCGAGTCAATGCGAATCGACTGGGACCGAGGAATAAAAATGGTATATATCAGGTGTACAACTTTGCTTCCGCCGTTTTTTTTCCAAAATTAAAAGCTTTATTGCGAAAAAGTGCTTACAGATGTATTATTCAAAGTATTGTCCGTCGCTAGCGACAACTTTCTCCCATATTTCCGGCAATTTTCGGATCCCGGCTCGAAAAAAGGAGTCCTCTTTTGACGCTATCCATGAAGCAATCCATTTTTCCAATTCTTCGAAGGATTGAAAATGTTGATCTGCCAGGCCGTGTGCCATCGAACGGAATAGGTGGAAGTCAGAAGGGGCGACATCTGGGGAATACGGCGGGTGGGGCAAGACTTCCCATTTCAGCGTTTCCAGGTACTTTTTGACCACTTTTGCGACGTGAGGCCGCAAAAGTGGTCACCACCATGTTTGTCTTCGACATCGAAATCACCATTTTTAAAACGTTGAAACCACTCCCGACACGTTCTTTCACTCAGAGCAGCATCACCGTAAGTTTCTGAGAGCATTCGATGCGCTTCAGCTGCATTTTTTTTCGTATTGTAACAGAAAAGTAAAACTTCCCGCAAATGGCGAGAATTGGGCACATAAACGGACATTTTCGAGCGTGAATAATACGAAAACAAGAACAACTGATAATTCGTTAGGCACTGTCCACACTCACTTTAAAGGCATTACCATCTATGTATTTCAACCAGCCTCAGCCGGTACAGCCACCTATCGGAAAACGGCGGAAGCAAAGTTGTACACCTGATATATTTTCAAAAATTGTTTTCCCTTCTATATGTTAACATGCAAAATTATTAAACAAATTAACATGAATTTATGAAAATTTTACTTCAGGGTTTGGTATGGGCGTAAAAGGGTTAAAGAAAGAATTGCTTAGGAGAAGGTAGGTAGGTAGGTTGTAGTGCTAAATTGTGTGTCTGTATGAGACACACTTAGGCCTCTTTATGGGCCCATTGTGATACCACAAATTGTACCCGTTTGAAATGTGTATGCAACACTGTTTTTTTCAACATGTATTACAACACACATTTCAATTTTTATTTTCATTTTGCTTAGGAGAAAGTATAGGCGGTTTTAGTTTTCTTCTGGTTTTTGATTTCCTTAGTCTTTTTGGGAATTATTCGAACAAGTTAGTATCAAAAAATGCAACTGACAGCACAATTAATGACACTGTTTGTGAGTGAGGAAGTTTAAAATTGCAAAAACATTGATCTCCTTAGAAAGTTTTGAATATTGAAATACAAATTCTTAGTTAATTGTGTGGCAATGCATTTAATTAAACTTTTTGTGAGTGAGAAAGTTTAAAATTGCAAAACCTTTGATCTTATTTGATTGATTGAACCATTGATTGAATATTGAAATAAAAATGGTTAATTATTTAATTGTCTGGTGTATTATTTAAATACATTTTAAGTTTCTTATGAGAAACATATCAAGTTAAAAAGTACAATAATCTCAATTACAAAATTTGGCATGTTCTTTTACTTTTTGGGTGGAAATGTCTTCTTTCTAATTTAATTAATTTCTTTTTAATTTAAATTTTATTATAGGTGAAAGTAATTTCAGCTTTTAGTCAATATGGGCACTTAAGCCCATATGGCTCCTATGACATACTTATTCCTAAAAACCTTAACCCATTTCTCATTTGGAGTCTCTAACAAAACTAATCAAGAAAAGTAAAAGAAATCTATTCTAAATCTAAAATGTAATCTATTAGAGAGAACAGCAGAGCAGAGCAGAGAGTAAACCAAAAGTGCTCAAGGGTCTCTGTCTCCTGCTCGTCTCTGCAGCTTCTGCGAAAATCAATTGGAAGTAGACCTAGTCTTCACATTTCAAACGGCTGGAATTTGTGGTATCACAAAGGACCTTATAGGTCTAAATGTGTCTCATAGGCAAACAGCCACCCAACCTAACCGAACTAGAGCTATTCTTTCGGCATGGGTAGACCTAGTCTTCAAGCATGGTTGCCAATGAGACAGTAAACTATGAAGACCCCAACAGTAAACTTTATTTGGTCTCTTTTCAGAGGTATTAGTGGTTTTAGGCACATGCAGATAAGTTTTTGTCAAATTATGCACTTCACTGTATTTTGTCTTACAAAAAAATCAGCTGAAAATAAATCACCAGTTTTTTTAAACTGAGCACTGTAGTCTTGGCAAACATGCGACCCATCTAGGGCTCATAAAACGCTGTAGTTTCTATGCAAAAATGGGTGCGAAAACGCCACGCCACCACCTTCATTCTTACTCAGACTATCGTACTAGACATCAATGTTTGGGCAAATACTACCAGAAGTAGGTTTTGCTACCTTCATTCTAACTCAGACCATCGTACTAGACATCAATGTTTGGGCAAATACTGGTATCAGAAGTAGGTTTTGGTACCAAAACGGCACTTTATGTAATAACCAAACGAACCAGTAGGACGAAGCTCCCTCAGTCGCTCAGAAACTCTTTAAAAACGATATAACTACCCAGCAGGCTAATCACGCAACCTTTGCAGTACTTCAATTGATTAACGTAACCGCAACAAGACTTAAGCCTTTTTGAGGTCCTTGATTCCAAACGAAGTCAATAAGGAGTAATAAAGGACAAAAAACAGCCATTTGTAAAGCAATTGTGACTCTACAAGTTTTAGAGTATCAAATTGCTTCTCTAAGGATCTTAGGCAACGAGTTCAAGATTTAGGCTCCAGAGATTTCATTTTGTAAGCACAACTTTGTTAGGTGTTCAAGTGCATTGAAAGTCCCTTACGCCTCCAGACAGAATATGCAAAAGTCAACGAAATTTATTTCTAAATTCATCAGATATAAATTTAAATTCATAATGGCTCTCTTAGACTAAATAAACGTATTCCAGCAGTTTTTTGTTGTCTGTTGGTTGGCTGTTCGTTAGGGTAACTAAATGTCTGAAGGGTTCTCAAATACTTATGAAAATACTTTCAATGATTTTATAATTGTCTGGCCATCACCATAAATGCAAATCCCCTCAGAAGAAACATAGATTAAATCGAATCAGTAAAGACATCATTGATGTTCATCTTTGTAGGCTTTTGCAACGCCTTCAATTGAGACATCCTACGCAAACCTACGGTTACGACTTTAACCCTTTCGGGACGGAGTTTAATTTTGAAATTCAAAATACTCTCAGTAGAAATATTTTCATGCTATGAATGTTGGGGTTAGAAAATTATATTGGATACTCACAAACTCTGAAATCATCCTTTTATGCGGGATCACCGAAATCGAAAAAATAGTTTGCGTGAGTTGTAAGATGTTAATAATTTTTTTGAGGGTCATTAAAAACTTACTGGGACGTATTATCCCAGTAGTCCCGAAGGGGTTAAGTCAGCATTTTTTCTCCGTTTTTTTTCCATCAGTTTAAACAAAAATGTGCATTCCTCCCTTCTTTGTGGTTCCTCCTCTTACTTGCTTCTTTTCTCAATACAACCAACCAAAGCGTCCACTTTGTAGTGATTCACGTTTTGCAGACAAAATAAAGCAAACATTGAAGACAAGTTTCGACAACATTTCTTAAGAATTCCGGTGTCGAATAAGTGCAACAAATTGCCAAACCCTCACTTGAACTC